>VZTI01004506.1:0-45479 GCA_013397865.1 Struthidea cinerea
AGGAGGAGCATGAAGGAGGCTCCTGATTTTCTGTTTCACTAATTCGTCAGTGTTGACCTGGTCCTGGAGAGGGTCTCTTTGGGACAGTGTAGCACATGGCTGTAGAGAGGACACAGCCATGACACACTCCTGTTTGCCTGTTCCTATTCATTGCATTCCTTAAATCCTTTTTCAAATTGCCTGCTAATGTCCTGGAGATCACCCCAGGTTCGTAAATAAGAAGAATTAGAAGCTTATGGAAGTATTCTGTACATGGAGTGAAGTAAAAAATGCTGCTATTGAGCACAGGTGCAAACAAGGAAGACTAAAATTAAGAGCAAATGGACAGCCACTGTTGCATACAAACTATGTGAGATTTTGTTTCCACAGCAAGACCCAGCTACTGAGGATTTGGATTTGTTTGTGGCAGCTCACCATTACTCTGGAGCCTGGCAAGCACATGCCCTGACTATCACACTGAGTATATCCTTCAGAAAGAAAACATGCCAGAAAAAATAATCTTCTTCCAGAGGCCACTCTGAATTCTGCAGGAATAATAATGATTTGTCTTGTTCTGAGCCAGTTAGCTGGTGGGAAGAGACATCCTCATGAAAGCAAGGTAGTTATAAATTGGGCAAATTAGGGCTGATCCTAGGGAGCTGGGTTTTGAAGTGTTCAGCAGTTTATTCTCTGTCCATCAGATCCTGAGGCAAAACCACAGAGCAAAATTAGAAACAGGAGGAGAATTGGGACAGAGAGGTTGGAGATTTTGGGGTTGTTACACCAAGCAGAAAATGCTGGAGAGGGTCTAGCCTTAAATCCTGCTCCTGGGAGTACAACCTCTTACTCAAGAACCCCGTTATTCTCTGGGGATTAAACCTCTGTTGCAGCCGAGGATTTTAGAGACATTTAACCCTGACTTCAATCTCCCTGGTGCATGTGGGGAAAGGAACTGTATTCCTTGTTAAGAAACATGCCCTGCCTGCTAGCCTGCTGTCATCACTGTCACAGGTGCTGGTACAGGAGAAGATGACTTTGGGTTTGGTCTCATCAGCCAGATTTTCAGCTGCAGAAAGGCAGCTTAAACATCACTGACCACTACTGAAATTCAAGATGTATTTTTTTTTAAGGAGTAAGCACACAGTATAAGTTTTTTGTTAGAAAATAATTATTCTCTCTCTGATTTGAGATATGTATCTCCTGTAGGATAAAACTACAGCTCTAAGAAATGTATTTCTAATACACAGTCTTCTGCTTTCTTGCCTTCCTTGTCCAGTGTCCCACCCAGATGATTTTATTTTGAGTTTAACCAGATGGGGTTTCGTCCCTTTCCTTAGTCCTGTAGTTATGCTCTGAGCATCTCGGGGGAATAAGAGGCTCCCCTTTGTTTCCCAAAATGTTCCACCTGGTCCTGCACATCTACAGGTGAGTCTGCTTTGGGGTCATGCCTGAACTCCTTCCACCAAGAGTATCCAGGTCCATCAGGAGCTTGGTGCACCAAAAGCCAGGCTCCAGCAGTGCCTGGATCAGGTCCCTGAGGACCAGCTCAACTGATTCCAAAGGGCTGGGATGTGGGGCTCAAAGCCCACCCACAAGGCCTGGGGACACCAGAGAATCCCTCAGAGCAAATCTGCCTGCAGCTGCCAGGACTGAGCCTCGCAGGTGACACAGGGACTGAGAGCACCTGCAATACAGCCCAGGGAAACGCTGCAACCACAAGCTTCCTCTGCAGGAAAGAAGGACAACTTCTGCCTCTCCTCAGGTGACATTGGGGTGACAGCAGCACTGCTGCTCTCTGCCTTAGGAGAAAAACAAGCAGAAAGGCTCCTGAACGAAACCACCCCTTGCAAAGGTGGGCAAGATCATTCTAATGACTCATTTGGTCTCCAGGCCAGCTGAAGATACTGGGAGTTGTTTGTGCCAGGGCTGCAGGAGGGACATTGAGCTTCCTG
The DNA here is from genome assembly GCA_013397865.1 of Struthidea cinerea. Classification (NCBI taxonomy): domain Eukaryota; kingdom Metazoa; phylum Chordata; class Aves; order Passeriformes; family Corcoracidae; genus Struthidea; species Struthidea cinerea. The sequence goes on from VZTI01004506.1 coordinate 1,932, forward strand.
CCACACTTACAGAAACTGGAGAATGGTAGAATTACCTCAACAGCTTCTGCAAAACCCTGGAAATTCTTGGCCATGGTTCTGCCTGGGTCAGTCCCCATTCCCTGTCATTGCCAACCATCTGTGTCCACCCATCATCCCTGCCTTTGGCAGCTTTCAGCAGGGCAATAGAGTGAAGCTGCCCTGATGCTCTTTGCTCACAGCTGGGCCCCACTCTCTGGTCAGACTCCCAGGCTGGTATTTCTCACCCAGTGGGGCCCGTGGCTGGACAAGAGAGAAAACCAGAAAAGTCAGAGAAACAGATGGGAAAGAAAAACCTCAAACTGATGTTTGAAATAAGCACTCATTCAATAAGAAAATGGATTACACACCCACAGTTCTGCAGGAAGGAAGATGGGGAAAAGCAAGTGCAAAGAGCAGGAGGGATTGTGCTCACCCAGCTCATCCTCAGGCTCGGAGCTCCATCTCGTGGGTGCCGGCCACCAGCAGTGGCCACTGGCCAAGGGGGCGGGGGGCCATCCAACCTTTTGTGGATCTGGAGCTCAGCAGGGCCATGGACATGCCTTCCAGTGGCCTTTTACTTATTGCTTTTTAATGCTGAGAAATGCAGTGCGGGTGCCATCAAATCTCTCTTAAATGTCCATGTTGGAGTCACTGATGGGCAAACCTGCGTGTCTGTCAGGCCTGTCTGTGAGTTCCTCCTGCTCTGTCGTGGTTCAGGGCTGCTTTGTCTCAGCACAGTAGTGAATGGGCAAGCATTTGTCATCTTTAAGCTGAGATGTTGCCCTGATCCTTCCAGAGGCACCGGGTCAGCTGACTCAGAACTTCTGAAGGTGCGCAGTGTCCATATGTCAGCTGCAAAATACAGTCCACCATAAATGTCACAGTGCTGTAGCACATCAGCTACAGCCTTTGCTTCAGAGGGAACCAGGACAAAGCCGTGGGAGAGTGGGATGGAGCCTCTACCAGGTGTGTGCACCAAGAATAATGATGGAGCAGAGGTCAGTGGAAAGCTGCTGGAGAAACACAGAGTATCGTGAACTACTCAATGCACATCTCCTGCAGAAGAAGTCCCTTGATAAAAAGAGATGTAAACAGCTGAGCTGATGTCCAAGGCAGTAACATGAAAGTAGTGGTGAGCAATGCTAACCTGGGGACATTAGGTACAAAGTGAAGAAACCCCGTGCTGGAAAAAAAAGGGTGTAATTTATTCTTCTGGACAAGGAATATTTCACAGTGAGTATTTATTCTTGAAGTACAACCAAACAAAAATAGTTGTAGTTCTTTAAGGACCTTTCAAACAGATCCAGGCTAAAATAGTTACGGAAAAAAAATTAAAAAAGAAAAACTAAAAAGCCATCCCTCTACAGCACTTTTAAATGTGCAGAAGCTAAAGCTTTTCAATTAAAACATGAGTTAATGGCAAACGCCTAGGAAAGATTCAGCTGGCAGCATCTGACAAGATTTCCCTGGGTACAAGGGCCTTTGGAGAAGATGCTGGAGCAAGGCTCACACACCAAAGCTCACATATGCTCCCTGAAAGCAGAGCTGTCGTTTTGCCACATCACACAGATGTGTGTGGCTGCCGACCAAGCCCCAAATAAAGCAGCCAGCTGGACCCTTTCCAATATATTCTTAATGATCAACTGAGGCTGCAGGCAGCTTCCTCTCTCAACTTCCATGGCCCTTGAAGCCCTGGCCTGGCCCCCTGCACTCACCTGGGCCTTGAATAGCAATCTGACCTGCCCACATCTTGAGCTGTGTCTCTGGAAGGATCAGGGCAACATCTCAGCTTAAAGATGACAAATGCTTGCCCATTCACTACTGTGCTGAGACAAAGCAGCCCTGAACCACGACAGAGCAGGAGGAACTCACAGACAGGCCTGACAGACACGCAGGTTTGCCCATCAGTGACTCCAACATGGACATTTAAGAGAGATTTGATGGCACCCGCACTGCATTTCTCAGCATTAAAAAGCAATAAGTAAAAGGCCACTGGAAGGCATGTCCATGGCCCTGCTGAGCTCCAGATCCACAAAAGGTTGGATGGCCCCCCGCCCCCTTGGCCAGTGGCCACTGCTGGTGGCCGGCACCCACGAGATGGAGCTCCGAGCCTGAGGATGAGCTGGGTGAGCACAATCCCTCCTGCTCTTTGCACTTGCTTTTCCCCATCTTCCTTCCTGCAGAACTGTGGGTGTGTAATCCATTTTCTTATTGAATGAGTGCTTATTTCAAACATCAGTTTGAGGTTTTTCTTTCCCATCTGTTTCTCTGACTTTTCTGGTTTTCTCTCTTGTCCAGCCACGGGCCCCACTGGGTGAGAAATACCAGCCTGGGAGTCTGACCAGAGAGTGGGGCCCAGCTGTGAGCAAAGAGCATCAGGGCAGCTTCACTCTATTGCCCTGCTGAAAGCTGCCAAAGGCAGGGATGATGGGTGGACACAGATGGTTGGCAATGACAGGGAATGGGGACTGACCCAGGCAGAACCATGGCCAAGAATTTCCAGGGTTTTGCAGAAGCTGTTGAGGTAATTCTACCATTCTCCAGTTTCTGTAAGTGTGGCAGGAAGCTCAATGTCCCTCCTGCAGCCCTGGCACAAACAACTCCCAGTATCTTCAGCTGGCCTGGAGACCAAATGAGTCATTAGAATGATCTTGCCCACCTTTGCAAGGGGTGGTTTCGTTCAGGAGCCTTTCTGCTTGTTTTTCTCCTAAGGCAGAGAGCAGCAGTGCTGCTGTCACCCCAATGTCACCTGAGGAGAGGCAGAAGTTGTCCTTCTTTCCTGCAGAGGAAGCTTGAGGTTGCAGTGTTTCCCTGGGCTGTATTGCAGGTGCTCTCAGTGCCTGTGTCACCTGCGAGGCTCAGTCCTGGCAGCTGCAGGCAGATTTGCTCTGAGGGATTCTCTGGTGTCCCCAGGCCTTGTGGGTGGGCTTTGAGCCCCACATCCCAGCCCTCTGGAATCAGTTTGGAGAGGTGCTGTGCCTCTGGCCGGCACGCTGAGCCTAGGCCCTGCTGTGTCTGGGATCTGAAGGCACCAGCTCCAGCAGTCTCTACCCTAAATATCAGCATTTTAGTAGCATTTGCCCTTTGTCACCGGGTTTATACTCCCTAATGATGAGGAAGATTCTTACCTGTTTTTTCATGTTTGAGCGGTGCATAGCAAGTACTTGACCTCAGACAAAGCTAAAATTGTGGGAAGTAAAATACATATCAATACAAATGGGACATTATCTCCAATCACAAGGCCTGTGCTCTACGACAAGTGTTTTTTCGTTCAGTACCTGCCTTTCTCCTTTACTTTGACAGGTTGCCAAGGGCGGTGGTGGAGTGACCATTCCTGGAGGGATTTAAAAGCTGTGTAAATATGGTGATCAGGGACACGGTTTATTGGTGGGCTTGGAAGTGCTGGTTTAGTGGTTTGAGGTGTGGATCTTAGGGGGCTTTTCCAGCCTCAGTGATACCATGAGTCTGTGATTATACATGGCCCAGTAAAACACCATGGATTGTATCCATCTTACTGTTACGGGAGGGAGTTCCATTTAGGATTGAGGAAGCAGAGGCTGAGGCAAAGGGAAAATGTATTCAGCTGGAGGGACACTTGTTGGCCATAGAGGGATATGAAAGGATGGAATAAATCATGGCATTGGTGCTCCTAGGGAAGTCAGGGGGAACATTTTGTGCAGCTAATGATGAGGTGGCAGCCACCCTCATTGCAAGGTCGTGCTGTAATTAGAAATGAAACATACAGCCTAGACAAACTGGAGAAAAAGGTGCAGTGCTTTTTCTGCAAGAGAGCAATTCCTTCCAAAGGTCCCAAGGCACTATGAAAATTACAAAACAGCTTTTCAGCTCTTCACAGTAATATTGGTTTTTTCCTCCATTTAACAGATGGCAAAATCAAGACTACTCTTTTAACTTGTATGCTGCAATTGTTGCATGAATAGATAAGATGATTTGGTAAATAGAGCAAGAGGTTTTCATGGTGATAACACGTTATTATTGACAATTTGATGCTTTTATCAAGTAATGGTAATCAAGCTTTATTTGCTTGATAAATTCCTAGCCTAGAGTGTTGATTTTATCAAAATTACCTTGGCAGTTAAAGGTGTAATTTTCTGCTGGTAAAATGAAGGATGTTCTCAGGAATTTGTAATTGTTCAATTATTTGGTACAATTTTATGTTTTAACAAGTTCCATGAGTTTCAAGACAGACTGAGTGCTCTGCATGGTGTGTCAGCATGCTGAATAGGAAGGCACCTGTCAATGTTTTTTTATACACAGTCTTCTTGCTAACTAGGAAAATAAGACCTGAGGGTGTTTTCTATTGCTGACTGTGAAAAAGACACCACATTTTCTCATGCCAGAACACAAAACAAACATTACCCAGTTCCCTTTCCACTTCAAAAACCATGTTATTTATTAGCTCTTACCAGGACACAAAATGATGCCCAGTTAAAAGAGCTCTGTGTCACTCAGTGGGAATGGCTGTCACCAAAAATATGATGATTCTGGGTGCAGTGGTAAATCTGGTACCACTGATGCGCTGCGTACGTGTCTATCCACAAATAAAGACTCTGCTGATGGAGATGACAACCCCTGGGGAGGCTGGTGCTTCCCCAGAGCAGAGGAAGAATTTGTTGACAGCATGGTCACTCCCATCAGACGAGCTGCTGGCAAGTTCAGCAGCAGCAGCAGGATGAGAAAGGAACTGGCTTGCTACAGCCAGCTGCAATGCACAAGGCGACAAGTAACACCAGCAGCACCAGGAAACCCTTCACCAAACCTGACCTGTGAGCTGCAAAGAAAAAACCTTTCTTAATTTACCTCTGTTTACCAGCTTCCTGTACTTAGCAGCCACTTTCCAGCCTGCCTTTCTCCATTTCCACCCCAGCTTTTCTTGCATTGTTACCTGAAACAGCAAGGGTTTGAAGCTGAACAAGATGAAAACCAAACAGCTGTCTGAAATCCATGTTTTCATCTGCTTCCTTGCTTCCTTGAAAATATTACATCTGCAGTAGGTTATGATTAAGAAAAAATATCCTGTACCTGATAATTTTAGCAGATGAACTTTGTCACTGAAAAGACTGTCTGGGTCTTAGCACAGAAGTGAAACACAGATTACACGCAGTGTTTTGTACCACCAGGAATTCAGATGGCCAAAACCCCCTGAGCAGCAAGCAACAAGTGTTGCCTGGCAATATTACTGATGTTTTTATTCTGAAAGAATGCAAGCCAAAAAAAGCACTAGAGGGCAGAGTTGCAGGAGAGCAAAACCAACCAGATTTGGACTGCAGTGAAACACTTGACACACTGATGAAATTCTTCTCTGATAAATCAATGTAAATCAGACTTGGAAGGAACATTCTCATTTCAAAGTTGGCTGAAGGACTGGAAAAAAATGATAGGTGACAGTATAGCAAACTGGGGAGTGTTTGTATAATATGATGGCACAGGGATAGGTGTCAGGAGTTGTTCTATTTAACACCCTCATTAGTGATTCAGAAGAAGAAACAAGCAGAGAGTAATGAGATTTGATACTTGGGAGGATTTGTTAGAAGTGGTGAGAGCTGCAAATTAGTGCAAAGCTACAGACACCAGAATCACAGGCACAGAAAAGCAAAAGGCACAAATCACGCGGGTGGGAAGCAAAATTTAATAAAGAGAAACCTGGGGGAATTGCAGGCAGAGTAAACATCAATCCAGCAAGAGGAAACCTAGGAAAGGGTAACATGGGAAGTGCTTTCAGCAGGAGAGCTGACAAGTTATCACAGGCCAGGCTGTGCTGTGAAGGTGCTCCAGTGACAGCTGGGAACACCTACAGCTGCATTGCCCAGCAGGGAGCTCCAACACCTCTGGGTCCTGTCGCCATACGGGGAATTAATTCCCACCGCTGTGCTCAGCTGCCCTGCCTGCGTGTCCCTGCTGCTGCCAGAATTCAGACAAGAGCAATAAAAGCGGTGGGAAAGGAGCTGGGTGGCTCGATCTCCAGGAAAAGCCTGCGAGTGCTGCAGCTTCACTGCAGTAGCACAGATTGGGAAAGGCATGGCTTGGAAAAGGTGGTGGGGAGGCACATCCATCACTGGCATAGGAAGGAGGCACAGGAAAGCAAAAGGCAGCTGAGAACACTAGAACCATAGCTTTGCCTGTAGAGTAAGGAAGATGGGACCCTTTCCAAAGTATTTGGGCCGTAGTGTACACGGAAATTCCCACATTTCAGAATGTAAGAGCACTCTGAGCAAATTGTAAGGAAAGAGAAAACCTGTAAAATCCCCTCAGTGGAGGGACCTGTCTGTTCAAAACTGCAAACTGTTGTTTCAGAGGAGCAGCAAAGGCAGTGAGGATTATTCTGTGTCTGGGCAGCAGTGGGCTGTGGGTTTTTCTGCCTGTCCTGAGCAGAAAACAGACTTGTGTCAAGGAAGTTGCTGAGCAACATCCAGGGAGAAGGAGCTCTGGAAGCTGGCAGCTCCCAGCAAAGATTGCAGCCTTTCTGCTTACAGCAGAAGACAGCAAGTCGTTCACAGAATCACAGAATCCCGGGATGGGTCAGGTTGGAAGGGACAGCGGTGACTCATCAGGTCCCACCTCCCTGCTCAAGCAGGGCCATCCCAGAGCACAGGGCACAGGGTTGTGTCCAGATTCCGGAATATCCCCAGTGAGGGAGACTCCAGAGCCTCTCCAGGCAGTCCGTTCAGTGCTCGGTCCCTGCACAGGGTGGAAGTTCTTCCTCATGTTCAGAGGGAGTTTCCCAGGCATCAGTTCCTGCCCGTTGCTCTGGTGCCATTGCTGGGCCCCCCAGAGCAGAGCCTGGGCCCTGCCCGGAGCCCTCCCTGCACACAGGGACACCCAGGGATGAGGGCCCCTCTCAGCCGGGGCTCCTCTCGAGGCTGAGCAGCCCCAGCTCCCTCAGCCTTTCCTGGGCACGGAGATGCTCCAGGCCCTTCCTCACCTCCACAGTCTTTGCTGGCCCCGCTCCAGGAGCTCCGTGTCCCTGCTGTGCTGAGGAGCCCGGAGCTGGACACAGCACTCCAGAGGTGCCTCCCAGGGCTGGGCAGAGGGGCAGCATCCCTCCCTGACCTGCTGGCAATGCCCTTCTGAGTGCACCCCAGGATCCCATTGGCCTCCTTGTGCCCAGGACACTCTGCTGGCTCAGGGACAGCTGTTTGTCCCCCAGGACCTCCAGGTCCTTCTCTGCACAGCTGTGTTCCAGCAGATCACCCAGGCCTGTGCTGGTGCCTGGGGTTAATCCTGCCCAGGCGCAGGATCCTGTATTTACCCTTACTGAATTTCAGGGTGCTCCTGACATCCTTGGCCAGATTTAATTCCAAATGGGCCTTGGCCTTCTTTGTCTCATTTCTACTTACTCTGACAACCTCTTTATGGTCATTCCAAGTGGTCTGCTTTCATCATCCTCCTTACTCTTGGATAATGACAGGAGTTCCTTGTTCATCCATGCAGGTCTCTTGCACCCTTTTCACTCGTCTTCTTGCTTCACTCTGCTCCAGCTCTGGTCTGCTCAGTGCAGGAACTGTCACACAAATCCTGTCTGCCAGCTGTCTCCTGCAGCCAGCTTCCTCTTGTTCAGGGAGTGTTTATCAGGATAAAGCCAGAGTTTTATCGAGCAGAGAAAAGCAGTGCTGAGAATTCATGTGTTACCTAAGCTAAAAAAATCATGAATAACATTTTAATCTGGCTGAGGGGCTTCTGGGCAACCCTATTTGTCAGCAGCAGTACTTAGGGTATGCCAAGCATTACCCAGATCAGAAGGTTTTTGAACAGCAGTCATACCAGTGGCACAACAAGCTGTTAAACATGAGACGTATCAGAAGATGACAGCCTTCCCCTCTCCAGGGCAAACAAAAGGTGATCCTGCCCCACCTGTGTTCTTTTTCTGGTTAGCTGAAGTGCTAGTGCTCATCTAAAAAGAGTTTTTTTCAAATATATTAATGACAAAAGACAATGTAGAAATAACATTGCCCCATTTCAGGATGGAATGTGAGGATGGTCACCTCACAAACAGGGACACGGACAAGGCAGAGGTGTTTAACACATTCATTACCTCTGATTCATTACCTTCAACACTGATGATGGACCATGGGAGTCTCAGTGCCCTCAGCTGGAAAACCACAGCTGCAAGAATAATTACCTCCCAGCTGACCCTTCTGTGGGACCTCCTGCTCCAGCTGGATCCCTACAGATCTGTGGAGCCTGATGGGATTTGTCTGAGAATTCTCAGTTCCTGATGTTGTTGCAAAGCCTATCTCAATGACTTTTGACCAGTTGGGAACTGGAGAGGTCCCAGCTGACTGGAAGCCAGTGAACATTGTTCTGATTTTCAGGAAGGGCAAGAAGGAGAACCCCAGAAACAACAGGTCTGTCAGTCTCATTTCACTGACTGGTAAAATCATGGAAAAGATTATCTGGGAGGTATTGAAAAACACCTGGAGGACAACACAGTCATCAGTCACAGCCAGCATGGCTTTATGAGGGGAAAGTCCTGCTTATCAAACCTGATTTCGTTTTACTGCAAGATAACCCACCTAGTGGATCAAAGGAAGCCAACCGATGTAATCTTTTTGGACTTCAGCAAAGCTTTCCATACTGCCTTTCCCAGGACCCTTCTGGACAAAATGTTCATCCCACAGCTGGATAAACACATCATGGGATGGGTGAACAGCTGGCTCATGGGTTGGGAAGAAAGAGTTATAGAGAACTGGGTAACATCAGACTTGTGACCTGTCACTAGTGGGGTTTTGCAGGGCTCCACCTTAGGGCAGGTTCTCTTCAACATCTTCGTGAATGATTTGAATGCAGAACTAGAAGGAATACTAAGTTTGACAAAAGCATTAAGCTGGGAGCAGCTGTTGACTGCCTCAGAAGCAGGGAGGCCCTGCAGAGAGATCTTGACAAATTTAAGGGCTGGGCAATCACCAACCGTGTGAAGTTCAACAAGGGAAATTGTCGGATTCTGCCCCTGGGATAGTCCTGGGAGTCCTGGTCGATGGCCACTTGGACATGAGCCAGCAGTGCTCTGGAGCCGGGAGGGACATCCCTGTCCTGGGGGCACCAGGCCCAGCATGGCCGGCCAGGCCAGGGAGGGATTGTCCTGCTCTGCCCTGGGCTGGGGTGGCCTCACCTGGAATATTTTGTGCGGTTTTGGGCATCACAATGTAAAAATGATATTAAACTGTCAGAGACCATCCAAAGGATGCCATGAGGATGGTGAAGGGCCTGGAGGTGAAGCCCTGTGAGGAGCGGCTGGGGGCACTCAGTCTGTTCAGCTGGAGAAGAGGAGACTGAGGGGAGACCTCACTGGGGCTTCAGCATCCTCACAAAGGGCAGCGGAGGGGCTGGTACCGATCTGGTCACTCTCTGAGACCAGTGACAGGACTTCAGGAAATGGCCTGAAGTTGAGCTGGGGGACATTTAGGTCCCCCAGCTCAAGGAAAGGTTTTTCCCCAGAGGGTGGCTGGGCCCTGGAACAGGCTCCTGGGGCAGTGGTCATGGCACCAAAGCTGACAGAGTTCAGGAAGCATTTGGACAACGCTCAGGCGCATGGTGTGACTCTTAGGGTGTCCTGCATGGGACCAGGGCTTGGACTTGATGATCCTGATGGGCCCCTTCCAACTCAGCATGATTCTATGATTCCGTGATCTTTCTCCTGGCCACCTGTGGGCTGGAAAAAATTAAAAACCATGACAGCTGCTGGAACAGGAGGGCTCTGGCACTCTGGTCTCCATTTGCTATCTACAAAAAAATGTGAAGCATTGTCACCGAAGGAAAATTAATGCTACTCAAGACAGCACTTAGTGATACTTACCTTTGTAAGGTTTCTACTGATTTTTATAGAGATATATCCATGCTTGTTTCTGTATAATATTGTAATTCTAGAGAACAATGACCACTACCTTCAGGCTGGGTAGTTCTGTTTGAAATCTAACAGCTCGTGGCTGATTTACAGCTTTCTGGTCCAGAGGATATCTTTTTTTTTTTTTTCAGGTTAGCTACTGTCTGGAGTCTCCTTTGGTACTTACAAGACAACCAATATATTCTCACATGTTACGGGACCTGCAAATCTTGCAAACGATTTGTAGCTCCAAGTAATGGCAATGAGAATTAAATGCATGAGATACTGTGTTTTGTCATTAATTTCACTCCACCAAAAATGCCCTTCACTGAGGGTGAAGGCAAAGAAGGTTGAGGGCAAAGGGCTTGCCTCTGTGAAGATAAATCCTTGTTGTTTTTAAATGTCTAAATCCCATGAGGCTGTTAACTCTTTTTCATAATTTGGTTATTACTGAGGGACAGCAGTACTGCCTGCTGAAAACAAAGTGCCTGAGCTGATGAGCTCCACTTGTGACTCAGGAAAGGAGGAGATGATGGGGCAGGGTGATCTAGACATCGCGTGCTATGCTATGTGCAGTGCAGTAAATCAAATCTCTTCCAGTCTTACTCCCACACACAGAGAAACTAATTGTATGACTCCACACACTGCAGATGCAAACACAAGACATTTGGAGGCTGAGCCTTGACTTAGAGCTAACAGAAGATGATATTATTCAAGTAGTTTAATGCATAATCACAGCTGGAAGTCCATGCATGGGTATTTTGTTCCAGGAAGGTGCAATATAGGCTGGGTTTTAAAATTTATCTGACGGGATTTAACTTCTCAGGTGCCACTGAAAGGTGAGGAAAGTTGGTCCCCTCCTTCACTCTGCTTCCTTTAAAAGTTTCTGTAAAGACAGACCCTCCCATCAGCAACAATGATATAGGGTGGTCATGCTTCTGATAGGTGTCTGTAGGGTTTTTGAACAGTGCAACAAGCTGAGCTGAGGAAATTGCCATCAGCTTCTCCGAGAAGAGTAAAGTCTCATCATCTCTAAAGGTAAGTACATGTTGATGACTGCTCCTAAAAATGGATAATGGCTTAGGCTCTCAGCTAGTACAAAATTACAGGGGTGAATTCAAAGAACTGAGCTCATTAACACAAGCTGCAGAGATGATGAACCTTGATTAGCTGGAAATGCTGGGCTTTGGATTTTATAATTAGAGTTCTGATAGGAAAGAGAGACATGAGAGATCAAGAAAGCAATTAATTCTGTCACAAAACAAACCATATCTGACTCATCAGCATGAGCAGCACAAAGATCTCTAAAATTTGTCCTTTGAAGCCAGGGTACTGTAACTGAGAGCTGCTTCAATAAAGAGAATGGAAAAACACAAAATGCACGAAATGCACTCCTTCTTGCCTGGCTCTGTTTCCAGCCTGCCACCTCTTTCTTTTCAACTGGTGTGGAATAACACCCAACTCAAATAATTTTCATCTGTTTTCATTTCTTGGGTACGTGAGCGCATTCGGAGTGAGCATTGCAGAGTTACTCAAAATCCATAACAAAGCATCTCTCTTCAGACTGTTATTCGATCTTGATGCATCTGTACAGCCCCGTAATAAGAAAAAAAATTGATTGTTATAATACACTACACATGGTCTAGCTTTTTATAAATGAAGAGCATTCCCTGAGCTTCCCAAGAAGAGTAAGGTCACACAGGTGTGAAACACCTGAGCATCTGGCGTGTTTATTAAGGACATGAAGTTATCCTGTGTGGAAGGAAGGTCTCCAAATTCATGAGACTTGTCAGGGGCTCTGCAAGTGTTGCTTCCCTAATAAAGAAGGTTTGCACGCATTTCCCAGAGGGAAGGTGATTCACCATGCCAGGTTGAAACCCAGTACGCAGCAATGTAAGCAGCTCATGAGACTTGGTGGCACAGTGCATGGAGATCCAGGCATGACTCACACACTCAATATAGGATTGCAGGGAGGTATTTGCAATAACTAAGAACTTTAGCATCATATCCCCTTATTCTGTGCAGAAGTACCATGCAGGAGCAGTCCTTTCTGATTCAGCCAAGTGCTCAGGGAGGTACTTGATCCCCTTATATGCACTTAAACAGGACAGGAGAGTGATTTAAGCAAGTAAATAAGATAAGGCGTAGGTTTAACAGTTTTACATCACATGCAGCCTATGTTTAAACGACTTGCTAAAGCAAAGAATGCCTTTTGTTTTCTGAATTGATCTTTCTCAAGCCTGGGGGGTTGAGGAAAGAGAACAATCCAACTGCAGAGGACAATTTTGGACAGCAAAGGGACATCCCTGCAGATTTTCTGCAGTCATCAGTGGACAGGAGTGCTCCATTGTCTGAACACAGGGGCAAGAGCTTCAGCTCAGCTTTACAAAAGATGGGATCAGCACGGCTCAGCACCATCCTGAGAGTAAGAGGGGGGAAGAGATGAGGGCAACGTTAACACTGCCTAACTTTAGACACATGAATTCAGTGCCTGAACCAGGAGCGTGATTCACAATTGAGCTGCCACATTCATCCGGAGACAGACAGTCTCCTCTGTAGTGTGACTCAGAATGACCTCTGGAACCTATAGATGCTCTAAAGAAGACTATGTCTATTAATTTTAAAGTAAATATCAATAAATATTCAAGGTATTATGAATGCCCCTTCCTAAAAAGCTTCAAATTTGATGCTTAAAGTCTTGAAGGAATTTTGACTGCAGTGTTTTTGCTAGAGACTCAAGATCCAGCATTTGCAGAGCCCAATGCACAGTTGCCAGTTTTGTTACAAAACCAGCAATATTTCACTGTCTAAACTGTTCAAAGCCCCCTACAGAGTTATGGCTATCTTTTGCATATAACAGTAGAGTTATTTTTCCATTAGTGCAATTGTAGAAACACAGAATTCTTTGGCAAATTCTTCACCCCCTGTTGCTAAAGGGATTACCAAACAAGCAAATCCCCCTTCCTCTTCTGTCCCACTCTGAAGAAACATGCACTGTTAATACTACTATGATGGAAAATCCTGGCTGAAATTTAGCTTTAAACTCTTTTAGAAAAGAGTGCTAAAAGCTTCTTTGCTGCAGCTTCTTCCTTCTTGTTGTTCCTGCTAAGGGTTGCTACATTCTACCATCAAAGAGACTTGACATGGAGTCATGTACACGTGTGTGTACTTTTTCTATGCAAAAGTGTAAGCAATGAATTTCGTTCAGACAGCCTGATGCCTGAAGCTCACGGGTGAGGCAGTGTTTTCAATGTCTACTGGTATTTTCAGAAAAGTTTCATTCAAGGATGGTGCACCTCTCTGAAGTGGGGTACCAGAAATAGAGTGTACAAGAGGAGAAACTCATGGCTGAGAGTTCTTTCTAAATCCTCAGTTTTCAACATATCTCTCATGAACAGTGAATTAGGATGGAAGTAGCTGAGTTCCCTGCTGAACTGTGGAACTGAACTTCGTTTTGACATCCTGGATGTTTGTGATGCTCTGCATCCCACTGTCATTATTCTGAAGAGGGGATTAATTCTCTGTGTCTGATGGGGCTGGCATAGGGCTCTCCTCTTTGTCCAGCCTTTATGGATCTGTTTCACATGAGCCCTTCATGCAGCAGCACACACAGAGCTGCACGTCCCTGGTCCTAAGTGCATTTCCTTATCAGAATATACGGCACTGCATTATGCTGCATGTTTATGGTTTGAAACACTGGCTGATAATGTGGCCGTAGTCAAACAAAGTGCTTCATGCAACAGCAACCAAATCATTTGTTTTCGGGAAAGAATGTGGCATCAGAAAGAAAGAGATATATGCTTAACTACATTTGATTGGAGGCAGTCAAATAGCTGAAATTATATAACCATTAAGCTATATTTTCCTGATAACCACCCGCATTCACATGTTATCTATTTATTTTTCTCTGGTATCTTAGTGGGACTTGGAACATATTGGATCTATTTTTCTCCAGTAGGCATTTACTGCATTGCTGGAAGTAAAATTTCTCCTTCTTTCTGGTTACATTATTTTCACAAATTGCAGTAGGAGAAGTGATATTTTTAATGGGTACTTGTGTAATTAAATAGAAGAATGTTTACAGAAATTATCTTTATTAGTGCCTAGTGAGGTTGGAGTTTGAACCTTTTCAATCTGCAGTTAGAAATATTAGACAGTCAATTGATTCCAAGCAAAATACACATTTCTAGAGTTTTCTAAAACACTGTTGTGAATGGAATGGCTCCTCAGAGCTTTGAAAATGGGCTTCCCGAAAGGAAATACTTGATCAAACAGAAAGGGTTTAGGCTGTGCAGGTACTCTGTGTTGTATAATAATTTTTTTTTCCCTGTATTTTTTCCTCTGTAATTATTCTCAGAGGTGAACTAACTTGGATGCCAACTTTCCTTAGGTTTGTAATGTTTGGAAAGCTGCAGTGGCAGAGGCTGGCTTCATGTTGCAGAAGGAGACTCTCAGGGACACTGCAGCTCCTCCTGTTGCTCTGATGAACAAGGAGTTAAGTGTGACTGTCACCTCCACAGTGTGATCTGCACACAAAAAAGCAGCAATCAGGTGTTTCCCCTACCCTTGCATGTGCTCTTTTAACAAACAGACCATGTCCTCTTTCAATCTCTGACACTAAGATAATGCAAGAATAAATATTAGAGCTATTTTATTTGTAAGGCCCCCTCTTTTCTCTCTTAAAAGCCTTCTATTTACTGAAAATGCTTATGTTCCTTTTCAGAGTGAAGAGGAGAGGGAGAAGTAAGAAAAAAGACACTTCATTTGAAAACTCAATTAACAAATTTGGAGTTACAAGATGCGACTGACCAGAAACTCTGCTTGGATAACTCAAAGTGGGTGAAGGCAGACAGTTCAAATGTAGCATTTCAAAACCCAGCCAACTTGAGAGGAAAAAAAAAACATTGTTTAGTGTGGAAGCTAGGTGGTTTGCTCTAATTTAGACTTACGTTTCTCTTTTGTTTTTTTTAACGCTGCTTCAGAAATCCATATTCTATGTACATTTACTGTAAGCATTTCTGCTATGGATCAAAAGCACATTAAAAGTGTTTTAATTATCCTTAGGGCATTTGACAAGCAGATTTTGTAATTGAGAGGTAGCTGGTTACGCTATTTCCAGTGTAGAGGGGTGTAAGGGCTTGTTTCTCTGCTGGCTTGAAACGTGAGCAGTGGTGGAGAGAATAACACCTATTTCAACTGTTTTCATGCAAGGAAGTGACGACCCATGTGTTTACCTTGACTCCCTGACTCTTTCTGCTGCATTATTTCATTTTAGTGCTTCTGACACACACATCTGTGTATTAGATAGGCAGAATTTTTTTAACTGTCTGAATTACAGAAAATGCTGCTGTCAGTGATGTCCACAGCAAATCTTACTTGCTGCAGCTGTGAGAAGGAAACAAGTGAATGTTACTGGTGAAGAAACTCCTTGAAAGCCCTCATTTTCAATACATTTCACTTTTTTTTCCACCCAACCCCCAGTTATTTCTCCAAGCCATTATTTTTCATTCTAAACTCAATTTCCAGTTTCTTTTAAGTCAATAGCTTGACTTTATCTTACTGTTTTCTTCACAAATGTTAAGACCACACACTGAGCTCTGCTAACACATTGTATTATGCTACTAGTAGACAAATTTTAGCATCACATCACATACATGTTGCAGTTGCTGTTGTAACATGCCTTTTAAAAAATACCTTTATTGGATGAAATTGTCTCTTTCTCAAGAAAAAATCTGGTTCTTCAATATAATTTATTATGCCTTTTAAAATTCTGTCTGTTCAATAAAATCTTTGCTATATTATAAATACCTGTAACGAAAATATAATTTAAAATTCTGAGAGAAAACTTTTTTTTTTCAACTTTTACATTTTTCACAAAACCCACACAGGCACCAAGGAAAGACTAACAATAAAAATAATTTACTCCTGTACAAGCTGATCTGGGTTGGAAACATTCAAAAGAGAGATTTTAAACCTGTCCTCTGTTGAAACTTTGGCTACAGCATAGGAACTGATCTTAAAACAAAGGAGGGTCTTTTGTTTCCCACCCTTTTAACCTGAAAATTTCTTTCAAGGCCTGATGGAGTGTTGTTAGTACTTTCCTCACTGTAACATACCTGAATGAGGACTGGCTACATTTGTTGTTATCTGAGGGAACCAGCCTCTTAGCACAGGGCTAAAAGTGGCCCTTACCTCGTCAGATGAGTCTATTCTGAAAATTAAACATTAGCGAAAGTTAAGTGCTCTCATTCTGTAATAGCAGCAATTAGAAATTTTCATGGTTTGCTTGTTCATTAGTTATGCATTGCCAGAAAGCTTTTGTGCGGAAAGGACAGCAAAGGGAAAGCTTTCTGATCGGCACCTCTTGCAGGGATTTTTTTTTTTTAAATGACTCCTCTTCCTAAGCAAATGTCTTAGTAGAGAGCGAATGATTGAGTACAAGAGACATTCAGTAGTGGAGATGTTATCCTTCAACTGTTGGCTAGAAAAATATCAAAGAATTCTTACAACTGGCAAATAGGCAGATTAAGCCCAAGAAAAGTATAAAGCCACCACAAAGAATGATTTTTAAATCTTACATTTGGTAAGACAATTTTCAAAGTTGTCTTTAGAGAAGTCCTTTTTTCCACAGAAGACTTAATTAGTTACAGTAAATAGATTAACCTTTAAATCACAGAATTTAGTGTGAAGTGTGAAAAATTTTTATTTGAACTGATGGATTGTGAGCAACATGTAAAACTCCTGTCTTAGAGACTCTTGCATAATTTTAAGGAATAGACAGTGAAGGAGAATCTAATCAAATATTTCTAGAAAGTCTGCAAAACACATTTTGATAGTAGACAAGAGGAAGAAAAGTGAAAAGCTGTCAGCACTTTTTTGGATTTTCTTTAGCACTTCAGTGAAATAACTATCCCCTGGGAATCTTCATTTCCTTGTTCTAGATCCCCTACCTTTTCTGAGCATCCAACATGGCATTTTTTATTTTATTTTTTTTTTAATTCTTAGAAGCAAAATAATATATCATTTTGGCTCTCTTTAAAGAGGTATGTGGGGAAAACTGCTAATGTTAGGGAGTTGCTCACCCTAGTTGCTTTCTGACAGCCACCTCTGCCTCATCCTCATCCTCACACTCCATATTCCATGCCCAGCCTTCTCAGGGTATTTTTTTTTTAAATCTTGAACAAATTTACCTTTTCTCCCTAGATGTTTTGGGAATTTTACAGTTCTTTGGTGGACTTTTCTGCAACTTGCTGTTCCACTTGGCCTGACTACTTGCAGATGTAGGCATCTCAGACGGCAGCTATACTACTTCAGAGACCTAACTGAGCCCAAAGCTCATATAATTAACACAAGTAGATCAGTGCTCCATCAGGTGATTTACAACCGGTGAAAAGAAAGCCAAGTGCTCTGAAGTGCTCTCTATGGGAGACTCTGTCCTCATTAAACACATACAGCCTAGAAGGACCAGGCTCATATTTCAGGCACTTCACTTAGGTAGGTCCAAGCCAGGTGGAGAGAATGCCATCCCGTGGTGTGGGATGCCTCGCTGGGGGCTCTTTTGTGTTAGAGTGTGTGTCTGTCTGTAGCCTAAACTGTGAATAACTTCATCAGCGCTCGCTGACGCCCCAGTCCAACCCCAGCCTCCCAGATGTTCCTTTACAGGAGAACAGAAGGGTGAGGGAGCATTGTTTGGAGAAGGAACAAAACACCTGTGACTGAAGCAGTACTGGCTGCAAGTATTAAATCGGAATAAATGACAAATATAACAAAGACTGCAATATTCACGACAAATCCATGGATGAGAATATATCCCCATAGCTTTGGCAGTTTGGTTCAAAACTGCTTGGTAATTCAGGTTTTGAATCCTACTGCATGCTTAAGTGAAGAGGGTGGAAGAATAAGTAATGTGAAAATTGTTTAAAATAGAGTATTAGGGTTTTGGGGGGAGTACTATTGCATTTCATGCCTGAGGGGGCAAATCTACTCTGAAGAAAGGCTTTGAAAAAAGATAATACTAAAAAGTGTAATTTTCCTGCCTTATCCCCGCACACCCGTTTTTTCCCTTCCTTGATATTTGTATTAAATATGAAGCAATCAAAGCAGCAATCACACAACTAGAGCATACACAGACTCTGGAAAAAAAACTACAGGTGGGGAGAACGAATATTTCCAACTCAGTGCCATACCCTACAGTTAATTTCCTTCATTTATGATATCAACCAACGCTTGCAGCAGTCTATCATCTCTATGCTTGTAAGGTTTGGCGTTGTAAAAAAGATCAACGTAGTCACTGTACAGACTTTCTTCCGAGCCTCGCAACTGGGAGGGCTTGTTCAACTTTTTGAGGGCTTGGTAGAAGTGTTCATATGGAATGTTTAACTTCTCACTTGCAGTCTTCTTTGGCAGTTGCTTCTGATCCATCTGCCTGCTAAAAGCACTTTGCAGCAAATGCAGCATGGCCTCTGATGGGATTTTATCATCTGCTTTGTCATTGCTGCTCCTGGTGTCTTCTGTGGCCTTGGGTTTTTCACTCAGGCTCTCCAGAGTGGTGTGGTCCTAGAACACAGATTAGCATGAAAAAAGGTCAGGCACCAATGAAAAAGTGACTGAATGAGTGTTTGCTCTGGCTGGTGATCTCCATCTATGTGTGGGCAAATCTTATTATTTCATTCAGGAGCCACTTGGGCATCTAGAAAACAACCAGACTGTTATCAACCAAAACAAACTATCAAAAGGACTATACTGTATAAAATATCAAATCCCCCCGCAATGTGGGCAGTTATAAATTCAGATTCCACATTGGCAGGATTCAACACTTCATTTTATACCAGTATTTTTCCCAGTCTTAAGAGGTATTTCTGGTTGTGCCACAGGACACAGCAATCTAAATGAAGGAAACATACATGCAGTGGTGATGGCTGCTCTGATTGTGCCTTGTGCACTTAGGAAAAGGACTGAACCGCTGTTTCCATCCTTCTCTGTAGATGATCTCGCCTGAGGAAAAGACAGTGAAGTATGGCTAATGGGTGGCCATAACACGTATCTAAGAGACCTTGGAAGACCAGTCCGAAATACAGATTCACAGAGCAGTTGGTGAGAGGCATGATCTTGTTTCAGTGCCAGTATATGCCTGCAGAGCTTCCTCATTTAACCTAAACATGTATTTCTAACAGAACACTCCTTTTATCTTCATGTATTTTTTTTCATATCCACCCATTTTCTCCTACAGAACCTGTTGAATCCACTTCTACTTTCTTCCAATTTTTTTTCTTCCCTGTGGATGCCTGACCTGCGGATAGTTATGTAATGGATTTAAAGACCATTATCACGCCCACCTTTCATAATCTGTCTGAGGAAGGTTAAACTCTCTGTGCTTTATGGATGTGCTAATTACTTAATGGGGAGACAATTTGACATGATGGGATTATTTTCTGAAGCTGTTGGCGTAATCAAGCACTATGAAAATGTACATTACTACCATCCTGTGCATCCCGAAACCCAGGGTCACTCTGCCTTGTTGTATTTTTAGAGCACTCTTATCTGTAGGGTAAACAGGGGGTGATAAAGGATCTGGCAGCAACAGACCCACCGAGCCAAACCTTTTGAATCAGTGAGTCCCTGACTTTTGTCAAGCCCTTTGTTCCTGAAATTCCTTCCAAACTCCCTGGAAGCACTCCAGCAGGCACAGTTCCTTTAGGATGTGACACTTGTTCTCAGTAGAATTATATAAATTTTGTGTGTCTGTCAGAGGTGTCTTCCTCCCTCCTTCTACTATGAAACTGCATTGGCCATAGAGTTCCTTGCTTTAGGGGCAATTTCCTGCTATCATCCTAAAAACCTTATATTTTGCAATTTGAAAACAGAGACTAATAAAAATATCAGTTGTCGACATGGGCAAAATTACAATACACACTGAAAACCAGTCAGGGGTTAGATAAAATTAATACAAAATGAATACGTATCTTCTTACTAGGCAAAAAAAGAATTTTTTTCTTATAGACTGAAAAAAATGTAAGGAATAAATGTAACATAACTCTACCTCTACAAGATCCGTCATCTTCTCCACTCCTCTTCTGTCATTCTGCACAGCATTGTAGGATGTATAGACACGTGGCTGCTTCATGTGTTCAGGCTGGGTAGCAGTGCCATGCAAAATCAATTTCCAGTTTACAATCCTTCCCTCATTTTGTATTCGTCTGGACTAGAAAACAAACGTGGCATCAGAATAGGTTCTCAGGACATAAAAGATGAAAAGAGACACTTGAATGCAAAGTACACAGAAGTGCCCAAAGCAAATTATCAGGCTTTCAATACCTACCTATAGAGTATGATTCATAAGCACAAAAGCCCCAGATTTAGTAGAGACAAGTACATCAGAATATGGGATTTAATACAATAGCTTAACCGCTCCAAATATTCACATTTTGAAGTAACGTAATTATTAATTCATCATGTAAGCATCAACAGAAATTTGTCATAATGCTAGAAGCTGCTCAAGTAGTATTTTGCATTATAGAATTGGTTCACTAGGCCATTCCTTGGTAATTTCCTTATAAAAGTTACCATTCGAAATGTCAATATGAAATACTATTCTTTACTATTATATGGTGTACAACAGCAGTCTGAAATACAGTGTTTGGAAGAGAGCAGCAAATATTTATTTATAAATTTTGGTGGCAGTATTTCAGAAGTAGAAAGTGGAAGGCACAAGTACAGAAAACACAGAAACCTACAGGGTGAGGAAAGAGTGTATAGTGTCTTGAGGACAAAAATCTTGCTTTATTGTAAGTTTCAGGAAGCTCTCACCTGAAATGAGAGCTAATTTACAAATGAAATTCTCTTAACTTTGTTCCACAAAAATGCTTTCAAAGAGCAGGGTATCTGTAACCATGGGGTTATCTATAAGCCTGCAGCATTAACACTACACTGCTGATAGTAATATTTACTCCTAGTGCCTTATCCATCTGCTCAGCTCTTGGCAATACCCTCCTGTTTACAATTTGATGCCAATAGGGGCTGGAGTCTCAGTGTCTGACAGGAAGCTTTCAGTTTCTGGCAAGATCTGACCCCTAAGGACAAGCTTATTAACAGACAACTTCAATGAGAGGAGTGAGCTTGATCACTCTCTCTTTGAAGGGAATTATTTTTCAGTTGCCTACCAAGCAGCTTAATTCTGATGTCTTGCTGTTGTAATCCATATCCCCAGGTGGCTTTAGTAAACTGATTTATTTTGTATCTGTAGACTAGTTGGCTTTAATCCTTAAAAATTGTTCAGCAGTAGATACTCTCAGAAAAAAATTAGGGAAATGTATACATCAGAATAGGTCACTGAGATCCCCCCAAAAATCATTAATTCCAAAGGTTTTCAGTTAATGAAAACTGTGCACATGGACCAAGAGAAGCCCAGATCCATGCAGTGTTCTTTTCTGCAGAAAAAATTTCCAGTTAACCATATGTTAATTTGATTGCTTATTTCTCTCCATGAATCACAGAAAACTTTATTAAGTGAATAATTTCAGTGATGTATGTCTGAAAAACACAGGCATGAAATTTTTTGGACAGGTTCATGTCAGTGACATGAGAGAGGTGCTTTTCATTTAGGTAAAGAACACAAAAATCTGACCCTATTTTTTTTCTTTAATCATCTACCCAGCTGGATATCTTAAATACCCCCTCATTTAGCTTGCTTAATGAGCAGGCTCGTTGTTCAACATGCTTTGTAGTGATGAGTGATCATTTTATCAGTGTTAGCTCCCAAACACAGCTACTTAGCATGCAGGCATACTTACCATATCAGTAATTTTTAAAATCCAGGTGCCTGTTGGATTTTCCCCCCATGTGTGGACAGACATGAAGTCCCAGTTCTTGAAGCCATTGGGAGATTTGTCTCTCTCTCTCTCAGCCAGTAAGACAGTGCTGGTCCCTGTGTGGGTGCAAGAACAACCCTGTGATTGTCCATACACTGCCTGCTCCCAACTTTTCACATTTCTCAGCTTGCACACTGCCTAGAGCAGGGGTGACCTGGAAAATTCACTATTCAGCAGCGGCTCCTTTAGCAGTGGCTCCTGTAATTATTTTTACAGCAGTGTTTAGGAGCACGCAAGCTGTTAGGTCACACCAAGAAGGTACATCTTGTTCAGTGTTCTAGCACAAAAAGGTAGTGAATGCACATAAAAGAAGCACAAGGAGAAGCTGTCAGGCACAACCAGTCTTTTCTACTGATGAGCTGTACAAGAAACTTCTGAAATGGAAGTTTTGAAAGCAGACCAGCTCATGCAGTGTTATGAAACCACAGCCTTAACGTGATTTCATCACTGGTTTGGGGTTTTTTTTTGGTAAGTGGATGTAAATTTTTACAGCCTCGTCCTTTGACACTGCGAAAAGCATTTGCATTGTTATTATTACAAAAATGCTGCAGCTCACAAAGCAGTTCTTCAGCAAAAGAGGTTCTACTGCTCAGGAGGAAATTTGTTGGGCTTGTTTGCACTTAAGGAAAAAAGCAAGGGAGCAATATTTACATAATAAGGAAAAGCGAAGCCCCAAGGAGCCTTGTCACAATTTATAAATATATTTAAAGGTAACACTGTGAGTATAGAAAAGGAATGACATTCATTTGCTACTAATGTGTTGCAGGAAAGTATAAAAGCAGCAAGAAACAAGGGAAAAACAATTTAACCATGAAAGCAAAATGATACTTCAGCGGAGGCAGCAGTACTTGATGAGTGCTACCTAGAAATAGAAAAATTAGATTAGCCTGATGTTTAAATTCATATCTGAAAGCTTGTCTTTTTTTCCTATTAATACCAGTTGATCAACCAGACTTTACTCTTAGTTGTTTATACTATTTTTTTTTTTTTTTTTTTTTTTTTTTTTGTCTTATTGTGTTATTTCAGGGCATTGTCAAGACAGCTTGCCATATTCTAGCTCATTTAGTACAGCTGTACTAAGGTGCCTAACAGAAACACTTTGTTTTTTTAAATACACCAATGGGGAGATGCATGAAATGAAACCTAAGGAATCAGGTATCCTCAGTTTTCCATTAGTCTGCTGAATTACAGGAAGTCTGTTAAGAATTATTGATCTATAATTTGTTGTCTGCTGGGAACTCTGGGTTTTCATAGGTCCTGTTGCCTCAGTGAAAACGTTCTACGCCTTCATTTTCTGAAGTATGATTTTCAAACCTCTTTTCGCAAAAATAACCCAGAACAGGTGAAGGTTGAAGAGGGGTCTCTATAGTTCCCAGGATGCTTTATCCTCACTGGATTTGTCCAATGATATATTTAGCTCTCTTTAAGCACTGAAAACCACTTTTTTCATGAAGTAAATGTTACACACTACAGCAACACAAAGTGTTCTCCCTTACCTGATGGAGAAACCAGAGTGACATGAAGATCACCTCTACGGGAATACTCAATTGTTGCCTCGAGCTGCACGTGCTCCAGAGATGCAATGGAGTTCTCTTGACCCTCGCAGGCTTTTGTGGGAATTTCGATGATGACTTCTTCATTTGCTCTTAATAATCTGTCAAAATTGCAGTATTTCTTTGGTTAATCACTGGAACTTTTGATTCTAGGTCATGAAGTGTAAATGACAATTTTAACAGCCCTTTCAGAATGATGAGAAAGGAAGAGTCAATGCCAGCTCAACAAAAAATGTCTTCTGTTCATGCTCTACACAGAGAGAGACTCTGCACAGCTTTCTCTGCACAATTCCCATCACTTCCAAAGAAGATGGGTATCTAAATCTTCACATAAATAATTCTTAACTCAGGATCATGGGATCTTTGTTTTATAATGTAACGAACAGGACTGCAATAAAAATACATAAACAGCAAGTATGGCATACATCTGTAGTGGGTCAACATTCTGTGAAAAAGACAGAGCCCATAAAAACAATTTGATGGTAAAATAGCCTAAATAATAAGGTTACCAAGCAGTGACTTCAAGACACTGCAATATATTCCTGCAGACCTTTGGTACATTCACGTTGTGTAATTTCAGCCTTTGAAACAGATCATTTTTTCTGGATAAGTATCCATATGTGAACATGTGGAGACAAAAAGAGTCTAGATATCCTTACTGATTAACCAGCTTGGTGACTAATGATAATTAATCTGTCTGTTCAGGCCCTCTACGCTGTGGGCATGTGGCTGGTAAGACTGTTCAGTGAGCCTTTGAGACACTGGTGTTTCATAACAAAAATGCTACAGACATGACTAAAGCTCAATATATCACCTTGATTCCAACATATACAAGCCTGTCACAGGAGAAGAATTGCTAAGACCCATTACAGATATATATTTTTTTTAATTCTTGTGAGACATCAGTATCTTTTTATCTGTCTTCTGATGGCTGTCTAAAAGTTCACAGCTTTGCTGATTGGGCTCAGCCTCACAGTATCATCCTTTCATACCCTGTCTGCACAAGCAGCCATAATAATCTTAGTCTTTGTTAAGACTTCATGCTAGTAATTTCCATCAGTCTTACACTAAAAAACACAAACCAAGAAGCAAATGCTGCTTGCCTGCCTCTGGGGAATACAGTTAAGCAAAACAAAATGAATCAAAAGAAGTCCCTTAGTCTCGTTCAGAGAAATCTGTGAAGAATATGGTCCTTCATTCTTTGTTACAATAGACACCAGCTTGGTAACTGCTGATGCAAGTCCTTACCTGGGTTCAAAGCTCTTGTCTTTGACAATACACTCTCTCTTTTCTGGTACACTTTTCCATCTCTTGGGATCAGCTAAATCCACCAATGCATTGGCATTGAGTAGCCCAAACCCAAATCGGCTGTTGACCATCAGTCCCGCTCCATTTTTCTTCCATCCTGGATTTCCAGCCAGTGGATCATATTCTGAGGTCCACACCACCAAGTGCTGCATATCCCTCCATGTTAGATCTGGGCTGTTGAGAAAATGTGCCTGGTTAGTTTCTTCAGGGCTATCTATCATTTTTCTATCAATTATTAGACTGAAACAGAGCATGCTTTGAATGCATATGGCATCCCACTCTTTTAAAACACACAGCATCTTCCACTTATCCTCATGATGCTTCTCCAAGCAGACAAGATTTCTGTGTCCATGAAGAACAGGTCTCTAGCAAGTGTAGAGTCCGATCCTCCAAAACTATTCAGGCATTTAAAGTTAGCTAGCAACACTAGAATTTCCCACCAGTCCTTTTAGGACCTAGACTTTGAAAACTGAGTATTTGATTCCATCTGTGATTTAGTCTGCCCTTTAAATCATCTAAGAGTCTTGGCTCATGTCACCAAAGGGGTGTGCAGCAGAAAATTGAGCTGAATCCACACCATCCAAATTATTAAACCTATGCACTACTGCCTAAAGTGTTTTCTGTGAAAAAGCCATTGTCCTGTCCTTTCTTACCTTCCCCAAGTCCTAAATTCTGACTACCTGCCCTACAGGATCTGAACCTGGCTGCTCCCTGCCTGCTCTGACAGACAAGCTTGGGCACCTTCCCTTTTATGCCTCATCATTGGCAGAGAATCTTTTGTGAATTGGCTGAGGCTTAGTTTAAACTCCTGCAGCCTATTGTCTTCAAATCACATTCTCCTGAATCCATGTGCACCCTCACTTTTAAGTGCATTTGACCAGAAATCAGTAAATCCTGTTGCCAATACACAAAATATTCCTCCGTCATCATGATTCACTCACATTTGTTTTGCTTTTCTAGGAAGGTGTTGGGGCAAGTAGCTGCTTATTTTTGTCATCAGCCTGACCAGGTCTGACTGACAAAAAGGTGGAGCTGCAGCATGAGGTGGTGCCACTTAAAGCAGGCATTTTGAGGAGGTGGTGAGGTGGCTGAGAGAGAGTTTCAAAGGCAATTGTGTGACATCTTACTTTGCTTCCAGCGCTAGAGCAAAAATTCCTGCTGCCAGAGGTGCAGATGCAGAGGTCCCGGTGTGAGTTTCTGTACATTCATTGTGAAGATCAACACTTGTCTGAGAGAAAATAAAACAAAATAAAGGAAAAAACCGCCCAAATTGCATGAATAAACAGTTGTAAATACAGTCACATCCACACGCACAAACGTAGCTATGTGTCCTTTACTTGGTGCGTATTAATACACTCCTCACCAGCAGAAAAAGTGATGAGTGTTTAAATCTGTTCGTATTTCAATCCACTCTTTTTACTTCAACTATAATTTTTGTATCAAAACGTTTTGTGTTGGAACCAAATACTCCCACACTGAAATCTTATTTTAGTCTAAGGTTTCACAATAAGTATTTCAGGCTTACTGGTGAATCATGAAAACAGATCATTGTGTTGGGCCTAGAACATTCAAAATTACTGCTTACTAGGAAATTACTCATAGGATTAGTATTGGTGTTCTGCTCCCTCTTCAGCGGAAGAACTATAATTTGCAATGAAACATGTGCTTTATTTGGAAATTAAACACCAAGTTCATCAGCCCATGTATCTAAATCTCGACTATAAAGAGAAGCCCCTTAGTAAGGACTCATCTCCTGGCTAACTTGGAATGACACTGTTTTAATCCCCATCAGTGCAGTGTATTGTTAAAGTGGCATCCACCAGGGCTGGACAGCAATTACAGGTATTTCAGCATTATTGTGCCACAGCAATTTTCCTCAGTGCAGTTAAGAAAGGCACACAGACTGGTATGCCTGCTTTCTGAGTTTGGGAGATTTGGAAGACCTGTTGTCGATGTCTCTGTCTTGAAAAAGGTAATGGCAAGGTATAACAAAGGCCCTGACATCACAGGTTTTCTTTTTACTCCAAATCTCTCTTCATTTGCCCTTTTCTGAAGAATGGGACCATATCAAACCACAAACAGTGCTCACAAACCACAGAGAAATTCAGCACGTTGATTGAACTGCATCGACACAATGATTTTGTTTTAAGGTGGAAGAATACAGGAATACAATCACTTTTTTGGTTACAAATCCCTTGAAGTTTCCAGACAAAAACACTTAAGCACATAACATAAAGCAGGCACTCGAAGCCAAGCATTTAGGAGGTTTCATTTATTATTTCCGTATATCACCTTTCTATTTGTTCTAAAACATACAAAAGCAACTTACAATTCTTTGGTCAGTATAATCCCCACTGCTGTATGCTGTGGCTAGAGTTGAAGAGCACTTCTCTGCATACCAGGGAGAAAGCCCTTGCTGAGAAGCACTGCTAATGGAGATGGTGTAGATGCTATCAGTGTAACCATCACAGTCACAGTTGTCACCCTGACGACCTCCATTCCCTGAAGCCCACACGAAAATGGAGCCTTTCCCATTTCGGCCCTAAAAAAAAAAAAAAAAAAAAAAAAAAAAAAAAACCCAAAAAGTCTCTTTAGCTCACAAATTATCCCCTTTCCTAATCCATGCAAAGTNAAAAAAAAAAAAAAAAAGAGTGGTTATCAAAGAGGTTTCAGACCTCGCAATGTATCCTTAGCAACTCCTTTCCCCAAAAAGCCTCATAGGCAAACATAAAAGAGGAGAAATTTCCATAAGCACTGTAGAAGACAGAGACAGAAGAAAGCAGCTGTTTGAAATATCCCATGGCTCACCTTACAGCCCATCTCTCAGTCTGGCTGGCCTAGGTTTAGTGTTCCAGACACAGCAATTTTCCTCACGTTTTCAAGTTAAAAACAGAGTCTGTGTTCAATGGGTAAATTTTTTCACGTGCCGCTGTTTCGGTCCTCACCATTTCTAGAAATAATGCCCTTCTTTCTTTTAAGAACAGGCAGGTTCATCAGGGTTTATTTCACTTGCCTTTCCTGTACTCACAGAGCTATGGGGTAGGAACATGAATGATGGACACACTGAAAACCCTCCCTTCTCTCACAGATCTGCGGGTCAGAACCTCCAGCCTCCAGGCATAACCATGTAAAACATCACAGCTATCACAGAGGAAACATGCATCTCTATCCAGTCTTAAGCTCTACTGGTTCTTCAGAGGCAAAAAGTATGTTTTGTGTGACAAGGAAGATTTCCTAGGTTGTTCATTATTAATATGTATGCACATGTATGTTCATTACTAATATATGCGCATTTAATATTCCACAGTAGTTGGAATACAATTCCTTTTTTTAACACTCCATTCGGGTGAGATTTGAAATTATTTACGCAAATGCTAAGACATTTTCAGCACTTAAAACATTAAAAGCAAAGAGAAGTAAGGTGTACTCTGTAATACAGCTTTTAAATTGGGGAAGACAAGCCACGACAATTACAGGAGATGATATAGTCTTTGAGAACAAAGGCTGCAGTCCAGAAAAGCACTGGTGTATCCCAACACCTGCTCTGATTTCACTTAGAGTGGTAGTAACACTTCCTCAGTTCTTTGGGTTGAGCCTGTGCTCCGGTGCTTCACCAGAGCAGCAGTGAAGGATCCAGGGATTAGAGTTGTTTTCAATTCCAACACTGGCCGACTTTAAGCAGAATGGAGACCAGCCAGACCTTTGCAAAAGGAGTCCTGGAATCCTGACAAACAAACGGGTAAATTTGTTCCCCATGAGAAATAAAACAAGCTGTTAAATAGATACATTCTTCACCAAAGAACCTGGTTTTTAGGAGTAAGACCAGTGAACATTTGTTGCTTAATTATCACCTTTAATTCTCCCTCTGCTCTTGCTGCCTACCTATGGGCATCTAACCTATCAGCTCTCTCCTCTCAGTCTCCATTATTCCCTCAGAGTGTCTTTGTCAGCTGTCAGCATTTGCATTGTTCTCACCTTTTCTCCTTCTGCCTACTGATGTTAATTGCCCTTTATCCAAAATTTTCTCTTTGCTTGTCCTTCAAGCCATTTCTCTCTTCTCTCATCTATGATTCAGTCTTCCTCTCTTTATTAGTACCTGTCTTTAGATGTATTTTCACCTCACTGGCAAAAGCTAGAGTAGTTTACTAATAAATACATGGCAGCTCTCAGTTTGCACCCTATTTATCATCCAAACAGATCTAAAGAGGGTAACATGAAAAAAACCATAGTAAAAATATTTTTCCCAGTACTCTCCATCATGTATTTGCACTATTTTCATTTTAATTGGACCACGATATGCGCCAATTTATAAATTAATGCAATTAGCACAATACAAGCTCATCCGCAGGGTGCTAAAATGCATCACTATTTCACACAGCAAAATATTCATGAAGCAGGAATTTTGTATTAAATTTTATGAGCTTTCAGTGCAGAAATCCAATTATTGTTCAGTGTGAAACAAGAAGCAGAAAAGGGTGGGTGTAGGGCAAGACAAAGGCAGCAAAATTAAGGACGTAAAAAGAAAGCTTATTTATGAAGATTAGCACCTTAAAACCAGTTTAGAAAGCCCTAATGGTGTTTTCTCAAAAGTCCTTTTCTGGCTGGAAATTCCTCTCACCTGTACTATTAAAATATATCGTGTCCATTCCAAATATGTTTGATTGAAGACAGCACAAACTATTTTCATTTTTTCTCTGATATCAACCATCTTAAAATTCTCTTCTCTGCCATATTTTTGCTTTATCTTTCCCTGAAGTATCGTACCTGGTTTATTCCATACTCGAAAGCCTTCTGTGCCAGTCTCCCAGGTCCCTCCACAGTTTTACCATCATCGTTAGGGCCCCAGCTTGCGCTGTAAATATCCACGTGTTCTGGATTGAAACCGATTGAACTGGCCTCAATAGCATCGGTGACTATTCCATCCAGCATTCGTATACCTTCACAGGAGAAAAAAAAGAAGCAGACTGGATTTACTTTCTGTTCCCTCCTCCTTGTCTTTGTTAGCTGTTTTTAATGTTTCCAGTAAAATTAAGCCATAACTACTGCAACCACACCTGACTGCTGTTCAGGTAAGCAATACTGAGGACAGTTCCTGTCAGTGTAAAACAATACAGTTAGAGTTTATTTGCAGAGCTCAGTGTTTCCCTACAACCGTTAAAAAAAAGTCTTAAAATCTTGTTAGCCTCCTGTTTATTTCTTCCTCTCCTTCTACAGATGCCCAAGAAGATGATGTCTTGCTTACTGTTCCTGCTTTTTCTCATTGCATTCTCTTTCTTCCTCCTTCTTCCTACATCTGTAACAAAGACTTCTCAAACTGCTAAAATGCCACTGAAATTAAAGAGGTTTTATCAACATTACTTTTATCTTTAGGAGTTCTAAGAGTTTTAGTTCAAAGAGGTAGTTTTGGATGTTCTGACTAAAGCACTTAGTCCTCACAGTCATTAAAGGTTTTGCTGTCTCTGTGATGCTGCACTTTCACCAGCTCTTCAATCTCCACCACAGAAAAAAAATCTCCCTGTTTTTCTACTGCCACAGTTTTTTCTAGTGTGAGCAATCCAGAGATATCCAGCCTTTAACAATTTATTAGGAGCTGCATGATCTAATCTTCTTCAGAGCAAGCCTGATCTCAGTGGTACTTAAAATTCAGGTGCAGGCAGTGGTTCATCTGCACTGGATCCATCGCTGTGCAAAGCCACAGCTCTGCAGTGGGGCTGCTACCTCTGTCCAGTGCTGAAGGACAGCAGAAAAAGCAGAAATCTGGCAAAATTCCCACTGTGGCACGGCTCTTACAGCAACAGCAGCAGTACAAGAGCCACAGCAGTCAGGATTCAGCCTGTGTTTACAAGCAATAAAAATGTCTGGGTTCCCTTGGATTTGGCAGGTTAGTACTCCAGCAGCTGCACCATTGCTGGCAGTTGGTGAATTATGAGTACTGATTTTCTAGTATTTTCCACAAAACGGGGATTTTGCCAAAGCGCCGCAGGCAAAATGCTGTCATTCTATTAAAAAAAACCCCAAACTACCCAAAAATAGCCAACAAAAAGCTTCCAACCTCACCTTCACAGCTCAGTATCTTGTTCTTCTATTTTATGCTATCAAGCAGGGAAAAAAAGACTGCAAGCATAATTCTTTTCCCAAATGGCTGACCTCTTAATACTCCTAATACCTCAGAGATAAAGCTGAGCTTTATTATTTCATATTCATTAGTGGCAAAATCAGACAAAGGAGTTAATCCGCTCAACCACAGCTGCTCCACTATCACTCACAAAGCTGGGAAAAGCACCAAGGTAGATATCCTGCGCCTCAGGTACTAAAAACACCACTTACCCAGGATTGTCTTAAACTGAAAATGGTTTGATTACTCTTTTTTCAGTTGGCTCAGAATTGCCAGATTCTCTCAAGCCAGCACACTGTGAGCAAAGATCTGCTTGCGTGAAAGCGACTGCAAGCCCCAGGTGAGAGCTTGCAACACATAATGAGATACCGGGAATGTGAGGAGCAATGTGCAGATACTTCTCACAGAAAAAGACAAAGACAACTCTGCAGATAAATAATTTAATAAGGAAAAAAAAAACCCCAAGAACAATGACTCCACACTGACGAAAACAGTTCAAGGAAAAAATCTCTGCCTTGCCTTCCTGATCATCAAAAACCCTGATTGTTCAAGTCAACTCAGGGATTTGATGACTGCGGTGATATTCCCCTAAGCAGATTCCAATTATGTCCTCTTGCATAAACTCTTTTCTATTCTTGCTCCCATCATCATTCCCACAAAATCAAGAGCAGGCAAAGCCCAAGGTAATTTCAGACACATATATGTGTCTGCCTGGCAGGAGGATATTTTTAGCAACACGTCACTGTGCATGGTCTCAGCCCAGTCCTTTGTGAAATGGAACTTTTTAATAATTTAATTTCCATGGCAGCGCCATGGAAATACCATAACACAGCGGTATGGTTAGGTATGCATGAAAATACACACACCCTGCTTTACTCCAGAGGTGGTCGATACACATTTCTCAGCTCTACACAGACCAAGAGGTGAATGTGAAAGGGCACTGAGAAGTGTCGTTTTGGAAACTGGCCTTAAAAGTATTTTTTCTTCACACAGTGCACAGAAAAGCCTATGGCACTCACAGCCACAAAGTGCTGGAGAGGCTACTCGACGTTTCAGAATAGGGCCAGGCATTGCTGTGACTGGTGAGAACACTTTAAGGATTGTTAAAACTCAGTACTTTCACATAAAAAAACAACAACAAAATAATGGAATGTTTTGTTTTACCCCTCAAGGCAAAGTTAAACCAAGGAATGGTTACTGGAAGGTTGGAGAACAAGGTATTCCACATGTCAGGGTTTCTTTCCCTAAAGCAGATGTTGCTGACTATGAAAGAGGAGTACCTGACTGTGGATCACTGGATTTGTCCAGTATGGCAACAGCTACAAGCAAACAGACACTTAAGGAAGTCATCCTGAACTAATGTCAAGTGTGCAATGTGTCATTTCATGGATATATTTAAAAAAAAAAAAAAAAAGAAGTAAAACAGCCTCTGGAGAAATGAATCCTGTAGAGCATGGATCATCAAAAAAATCTTCCACTGTTTAGACATTCCAAATTTATCTGAATCTTTTGAAGACTTCTCTTATCTTCCACTGCTCTTTGAACATATTTTTGTTACACCCCTATCTTAATCAGTCTGGTCACATCTAACAGCTTACAGTTTCTTTCAACTTTTCCGTTCTTCCTCCTCCCCCACCCAAGTGTATGTTTCTCGCTGGGTAATGTGGATTGCTGGACTGCTTTTCCTGCTGTTATTTCCCTTTTCTAGATAAATCATCCCACACAGATATGTAGTTTGCATTTGCAAATGAGCACAGATCAGATGCAAATGGCTGTGGAAAAACCTCCTCTGTAGATGCAAGAGCTTTAAAATATGGGCACAGTGGGAGTTCAGACATCTTTGCAGCTTCATCCATTTTGCCTTCCTTTGAAAATCTGACGTCTTCATATCATGAGTGAGATATTTTATTTAAACAGATCATGACAGCATAATGCATTATGGCAAAGGCAAACTGCAAAGCTGACATCCATGACAGCTCAGTGGAGTAACTGGGAACTGACAAAACACCGCGCTGAAATAGTGGGAACGACAGTTATGGGTGTCAATTGCCACTCATCGTCCCATCGTTTAAAAGGAAAAAGAGGGAATAATGGGAAAAGTAGGGCTGTACAAATAACTTCCTCTGAGCTAAATGACCATTTGCAACTGATACTTGCATCATGATTATTTCACAAACAACTAACAGATTGAGTCTAAAAAACCAAAACAACAATATTTATTGATGGGCAAGCAAGACTCTACTTGTTTTCCGATTTAACTTATGGTGACAGTAGAGAAGGAAAGTGTTGAAACAAAAAGGACAGCAGTTTGAATAACTTGACTGACATGACCTTTTGAATCTAATTGTGTAGATGGAAATAATATGGTGCAAATATGGGTGGGTATAATTTTGTGTACTCCTACTTTCATGCTACTCAATCCCTCTCCTCCTCTGGATAAACAATAATAAGCAATTAGTCCATCATTCCTTAAAAGATAGAGTCTTAAGTCTAGGTACAATATAAATTGCTGGTTTTACTGTTGTTATTATTGTCGTTGTTGTTAGTATTATTATTAATAATAATAATAGTTATTGATAATAATAATAGTTTTATTACTATTATCATAATCATCATCATCCCTGCCTATACTGTTGCTGCTGTTGTTACATATTCTACCTATCTATCTATTCATAACCATATTCCAGACTTTATTCAAGAAATCCAGTCATGTAGAGGTGACACGCAACACTGGCCAGACAGGATTTTGAAGCTTTTAATACTGCAAGATTCATGTTTTTCCTGAATGACCAATCATTCATATTTTGGATTAATGGTTTCTGACAACACTCAGCATCTGTCTTGTTTCCATTCTTATTAGACATCTAATTATTTTTTTCCCTTACCTCCAACCCTGGAGTTGTAGGCTACTCCAACTCCGCATTTTCTGTTGTTGGCTTGCATGGCAATTTCTCCTGCACACCGTGTCCCATGCCTGAATAAATACAGCAAGAATAAAGAACACATCATAACATCTTTGCTGAATTGTACAGAAAGACTAGTTGAGGACCTTGATTTGTTCAAATTCTTCCTTTAATTGAATGCAGTGCAGTTATTGAAGAGCTTTTGAATTGTATCTACATGATGCAAAAATACTTACTTCTTGTAAGCTTAATTAAATATAATTTTACCTACTTAATGATCAAAGGAACACTTTCATGAGATGATAAACGCTTTCCTAAATCTCACTGTAGATACCAGTATTTTAGTATAGTGCAAAAGCAGTGTAAAATTTGGGCGAAGAAGCTGTTTTCAGACAGAAATATGATATAAGAATTTTTTAATTACATGTTTAGATTTTTTTTAATATGACTAAATTTAGTTAGGATTTCAGAAAGTGAGCCTTTAAAGGATCACCATTGCTAATTCTTTCTTGCTACAACTATTTTCTATGCAAATCCTCTTTTTTTGCCATGGGTGGTTCTAATTCCACAGTACAGAAAGCCTTCATATGAGTGTCAAGGTAAGAGAGTTGTATTATATAATGCTACAGATTGTTATTCAATGACATGCTTCAATGCTTCTGGGCTGAATTCCATCTACTCACTAATAAAGATTGGAGGAAATACAGGTAGATTTAAGAGATAATGACATCATAACAAGAGGATAATGGCTTCTTTCTCTTAAATAACACTGTAACAATGTAGAAATGCCGTTTTTCAAACATCTTATTCATGGGATTTTTATCCTCTGACTGATCCTTTTTTTTTGTTTCCCATATAGTGATTTATGTTGCTGCTGTATTGTCTGATAGGAAACAGGGAACCAAGGCATCAGTTTCTTGCTATCTGTACTGAGTAGTGGCATCCTAATTTGTTTAAGAAATTGACTTATTCTGTGTACCAGCTTCTAAGGAGGCCCCTCCTGTTCTCTTTCTTATGAAAAAATCCATAATTGGACTACAATGGATGTGCCCAGATCTGACAGACCCATCAGGAGACTTTTTTTTTTACATTCCCATTGCAAAGCAGAGAATTGAAGGAAAAATATGCTTTGGAAGGTATCATTCCAGAAACACACAGAGTGACATGAGTAGATTGTTCCCTTCATCTTGCAGGAACACATCAGTACCTTACACACACAAAGACACGAACAGATTCAGGACATCACAGGGAGATTACAATTATAAAGTTTTTCATCTGGGAATTTAATCCCAGTGTTTATATCAATGTTATGTGAGAATGCTTCTGCAAAGTGGAACACAGAAAATTCCATCTGAACGTCCAATAATGATTCTTTACTTTGAGGGCAACCGATAACTGCTACAGGTTGCCCAGGGCGGTTGTGGCCTCTCCCTCCTTGGAAATATTCAAAAGCCATCTGGATCATCCCGAGCAGCAGGCTCTAGAGCTCCCTGCTTGAGCAGATGACCTTCAGAAGTCCCTTGTAAGCTCAACCATCCTGTGATTCTGTTACACAAATTCTTCCTCTTATTAAATGACTGCCACAGGAGACATACGCGAAAATTTCTGCACTTTTATCTTCTAACACACAAATTAATTCAGTACTGTTTTGTTCTCTTCAGACAACTTGGAAGTTACTCACTTGTTTTCATTTGTTGGGTCATATCTAGGAAAGGGATCATGATCATTGTCGTTGAAATCATAACTTGCCTTTGGATCCTACGTGTAAAAAGAGAAATGTTTAATTAATTCAGATAACTAGAAAAGGCACTTCTAAATTGGTTCTAGAGTCTGTATTTATTTACTTGATGTGCCTCTCATTGGCAGCAATCAAGCGGGCAGAATTTGATGGCCATTAACTATTCCATAATTTTTTCATGGAGCTTTAATAATTTAGCATTAAACCACTGCATACAAATGTGTCTGGGAACTAAATCTATTGAAGGAAAAACAAAACAACAAAATACCCTCCCCGCTAGCATTGCTAAGTGACACTCAGCTTCCTGTGACACAGACCAGGTTCCAAATCATGCCTAAGGCAAATATTTCAGTCTCTGTACTGCCGGAGCTGACTTACAGAATAGAAAATGAGCTGGGGAAGAGTGTCTGTTTATCAAATTTACAGCTGGTTAATCTATTCCATAGCATTCTAATGCTCAAACTTACATAGTTAGCGTAGATGTCAGTGTGATTCCACTCCAATCCATCGTCTAGGACTGTGATGACAACTCCCTTGCCTGTAAACCCTTTTTGCCACACAGGAATAACATGGAGATCCAGTTTGGGCAGGGATGGAGTAATTCTTGTATCTTGCTGTGGGACAGAAGGGATTAAAATATCTCAGCATTTTACCCAGTTTATACCAAACATGTCCAAAGTCTTATTTTAAAGAGGCTGCAAACAATCTCAGCCTGAACTTGTGCATTTCGCTCAAATTTTGCAAACGCACAACAAAAATTAGTTTCATCAAATACTTGTAGCACTGAAAGATTTACCCCACTGCTTGAAGATCCCTGAAGACTGCCTCTGAACAAAAAAACATTTTGTATTTTCAGTAAGTAGGCAGGAGAAACAGAAAGGAGTGGTAGGGATGCACCAATGGACCTTGGAACGCTGGGTTAATAATCAGACCTGCTAATGTTTGTTCTTTCCATTTGATGAGGAGCCAAGACAGTGCCTGCAGTACAGCGAGCTGGATTTCCTCCAAGTGTATTTTCTCCTCTGACATTAAAGTTATCCAGAGCAAAATAATTAATGGATAAAACAATTAAGGTAGTCATTTGGTAGGGAACAACCGTGTTGAATCCCAGCTTTCTCTTTACTACCCTCATTGCTGTTCCTGTGGTAAATCAGCTGGAAGTATGAATCATGTATAGTCTTCTCTCCCACAGCAAGTTTTTTGAAGAGTATTGCCTGAATGGGTCATTTTTCCCCTCTAATACTAAATGTGTAGTACATACATCTAATTTAGAAAACTTGCTTACAGCCCCCATAGAAGCACAGACGTAAAAAGAAGCACTTTCTTTCTGTTTCTTTGTGCACAATCACGTAAGCTGACGGCAGGTTTTTTTATGTCTTTGTTTCCAAAGAAATAGTGCATAAAATACCAGGCTTAGAAAAAGAAATTTGTTAGGGGGATGAAATTTCTTTCTTTTTTTTTTTTTTTTTTTTTTTTATTTTTTTTTGTTTCCTNTATCTGTCTGCTTCCATTCAGGAAATTATTTGAGATTTCAACCTTTGTTCTCTTAAATCCATCAAATAATATTTTTTTTCCTGGGGATGTGTGAAGGTACACTGGATAGAGCTAAAACTGCTGCCATCAAATCATAAAAATAAGGTAATAGTCAGTTATTCACTACAAGGCAGAAAACATATTTTGGAAGAAAATATCTAATGCATTTATGCATTTAATCAGAAAAATGCAATGTGCACTGCGAACAAGGGTAAGCAGCATGTTTTTGTTTCTCATGTGTGAAAACTAGAGGGAAAAGAAGTGAAAACCATAAATAGGGGGGAAAAGGAGCTACATCTTCTGGAGAGCAGAGCATCGCCAGCTTTTATTTCCCCAGACTACTTTTATGAACTCTGTGTGTGTTTCTGTGTTTGTCTAATATACATCTTGGAAATGTCCTGCTCTTTTGGATACAGGCAAGGAAGCAAACAGATATTCTGCTTCAAAGAAAAGCTAAATTCTTACAGATAATTATTTTTTTCTGTTGAAAAGGAGTCTCCAGGAATCTTCAGGAAAATATTTTATGCTATGTCGTTTATAATTTATCTTCCCTAGCTCAAGCGAGGGAAAGCAGGATAGAGTTTGGTCTGATTTTTCTAAGACGAACTGAGGAAAAGTATTTCCAGCATTTGGGCCCCATTTGTGCTTGACCTTTCTTCTTGATTTGTTATACCCACCTTTAATCCCATCCCTGTTCTGAGTAAAAGCAACGAATCCTAGACTGAAGGTACAGCTAGATGCACAGTGGAAACACAGGCTCTTGGAAGAAACCATGTAAAACCTAAATGATCAACTGTATTTCTCAACTGACATATGCAGACAGAAACTATGGAGCTCAGGAAATTTTTTTTTCCCTGAGGTTTTGAGCATGTGAGCGAGATTTAGAGACTCTCTTAGATATAAATCCTTGTCCACGTGGCTGAAGGTGCTTGTCACATGCATGCAGATGCTTCTGTTTTCATCTGGAGTATGCATTCTGCACTACCAATTTTAATAAAGAGGTACATGCCCAACTTCAGATGTGATAATGGACTTCTTACATGAAAACAGCAAAGGCTTAAAAATTATAATTGAAG
The DNA here is from genome assembly GCA_013397865.1 of Struthidea cinerea. Lineage (NCBI taxonomy): Eukaryota > Metazoa > Chordata > Aves > Passeriformes > Corcoracidae > Struthidea > Struthidea cinerea. Next base: position 39,866 of record VZTI01004506.1, read on the forward strand.
TAGGTTTTAACTGTTAACAATTTGTGATATCACCTCCCCCATACTAAACAGCAGCTGAATTGGCATCTAGAATCTTTGTAGAAACAGCACTCCACAGAAGATAGAAGGTTGCCTGAAAATGTTATGCGCAGAGATTGCTCATTTTTACAGCATGCGCTAACGAAAGGCACTTTTCTTTTACTCCCTTCAGTGCAATCGCTCTGATACTGGTAAAATAACGCAGCTGATGGCACAACCACCATCCCCAGTTCCACAAGGCAGCAAATTCTTACCAGATACCACTGCTGATTCCACATAGGGTCGTTGAAAAGACTTTCTGCCGAGTCTCTCATGGAGGCACGTTTAGTTCGCTTTTTTTCGTACTGCTGCTCTGCCCATGACACCTACAATTATTTGTAAAAATATGATAAGTGAACCTCTTTAGTTTGGGACTTTCTTAACCCAGAGCATTCCTCGCACAGAGAAATTTTGGAGCCTAAAGCGAAATGAGAAACATTGGTGCAGAGAGGAGGATTATTTAAACTGTAGTACAGTGCAATTTGGGGAAGAGAACTTGGTGAAATCATGATACTATAGAATTAATTAACAAAAAATCATTGAGCACAAGTTAACAAACAACTCCTGTGAGTGACACAAGGCAGGTTTTTACATCAAATGAAACCATGTGGTATGGCTGAAAGGTCATCTAAGCAATGGTGGCTACTGAAACAAGGAAAGCCAGGCCTGCTTCTTTCTCCTACTTTTATTCACTCTCTACTGGGAGTTAAAAGGAAAGAAGAAAGATTATCTCTGGCTTTAGTCTTGCAATCATAATGATGCTGTTACTCACAGAGCAGCTGGACCTTCAAGTCTCCTTCCTAGTGGTGTTTTGAAGAGCGGTCAATTAGTAAGCTATGAATATTAGACTAACTTCATCACCGGCATAATTCCACTTAAGGCAACTGAAAGCCAAAATGCTTCAGCATGCTTTGATAAATCATCAAACGAGTTGCACAGCCTTTGTGTACAGACACAGCAATCTCTAAGGCACTGGGTTGTATTTTAAATGTGTATCACCCTTGAATGTATTACTGAACCCAGTTCAAAGGAAATCCTGATGATGATGCCTCTCTCTGTGCTGTGTGCTCCTTTTGGAGAGGGAATAAAACATTATTTGTAATGATCCTTGCATGGTCACTCTGACACAGATAAGGTTGGTCCTTTTCATCCCAAATTCCAAGCAGGCAAAGCAAACTCAGGTTCAGTGGATTGCCAAGATCCTGTGACAAGCCTCACGTGGAGGGTGCCTTGGATCTAACCTTTTACTTTCAAGCTCTGAATAGATTTTTTTCCTTTTATCTACTGTGATTGAACGGCTTTATGATCCTGACATCTATCACCATATATGAAATAATAATGACTGAGAAATTATGATTAAAAAGTATGATTTGATTAAAATAAAATTTTCTAATGAAAGCCTTAGGAAAATTCAGTACAAGAACATAAATCCTGTAAAATGGTAGCTGTTTATGATTCTCTTTGCTATATATTTAGTCCTAAACTCCCTACAAACCTTGGTCATAGAAGATGAATACACCCATGCAGGTGTAAGTATTCTAAACTGCCCTGTCGATATCTAGGGCCATACATACTTGCACATGTTGGAGCAATTACCTCTATCTCTCTTCCCTGCCCACAGCAAAGCTTGACCTCTTCACCACCCAACAGTAATTAGCGATTGAGAACTTCCATGCTTGGTTTTTTTTTCACGGTGAGCAAGTGCACTGAGGGAAATGAGCTGAAACTCCCAAGCACATATGTCAGGCAAACAAGCCAAATGTTTGCCGCTCAGCAGCTGGGTGAAGTTCCAACCATCCATCTCCAGCAAAAGCTGAAGGCCCCACGCCAAATCTCCCATCACTGATACATAAAGCAGTAAAAACAATCTCAGTTCAAGTCTACTTGCAAGAAAGTAGATTTGGAAACTGGTGCAAATGCTAGAAGAAGTTAGGTAATCAGATAATTATATCCCTTCAATGTATTCACAGCCTTTATCTGTTTTACAACAAACACTATAGGAAGCAGATAAATATTCAGATTAGAGCCAAGTTTTACCAGAGCTTTCACACTTAACATACCATAAAATTCATGAGGGCGTTATACAAACAAAAACAGGATTCCCTTTTCTCTCCCTTTTTAAAGGCTGAATCTAAATCTTTTTAAGTAGGCTGCTGCTGAACAAGGTCCCTGTGTAACTACACAGCGTTACATGATTGCTTTGTGTTTATACACTTACATAATGCATAATTACATCTCATTTATTCACTGAGTTAATTTGCATACTGGATGGTAAATAAAAGGGAAATTGGAGTAAATTTAGCAAATCACCTGCAGCACTTTGAAGCCCCGTTTCTGGATCTAAGAATGCAAGGATGCAATAATGTCTGGTAGCAATGTAATACAATCACTTCCACTCTGCTACAGTTTGAGAATGTGACGTACTGAAAGCTCTCATTCCTCCCCATGTAACACATTCATTTGATGCAGTAAGGCCAAAAAAGAGAGAAACTGCACCCAAAACTCTGATCTTGAACATTGTACTGCAATGGCATTGGACATCTGATCATATGTGTGGGCATAAATTGGAACCAGTTTACACTGAACCCACAGGTCTGAACATCCCTAAGTTAGGATTATTTCACCTTTAACTGTAAAACCAGTGTTTGCAAGGAAATAGATGAGAGAGTACAGTTTTGAAACACAACAGGCAAAACAAACACCCTGTCTCACCATACAAGATACTTCCTCCTTGCTGACATTTGCATCCAAAACCTCCAGATAGAAAATTACTCATTCCGAAGTGGTTTGTCCTTATATGATAATTTGCTGGGTTTGACAACTAGGTTACTTCATGGTTTGGACAGCTCATATTGTCACAGTGATCACTGCAGCAGTGCTGATCTTAAAATCAAATGTTGTTGTTGTGACATTTCCCAGAAAATAGTTTGTAAGGGAGGCTGACAGCTTTCTGGTCTGCTCTTTAAATTTGTCATGCACCCCTGTTTTTCATTATGCTTACAAACAGAAATGCTTCTGTCTGAAATAAAGCCAAATGAGGAGCCTGCTTCACCAGTGGGTGGTACCTTAGGCCCCTGGCTCTCCAGTTTGCCTGTTCTCTGATTGCAGTGGCATATCATTTTAACAAAAGGCTGCAAGTCTGGAATGTGTGATGGATCCTTTGAGAAGGGATTTTAGCTTGTTGTAAAAGCCAGTCTAGCAGAACCTCAGCCCTTTTTCCCTACTTCTTTTTTTTTTTACTTAATATTCAGTCACTTTAAATCAAACCTAATTCACATGGTAATTGCACAGACATGGCCTAATTAAACTTAGTGCATCTATGGATTTTCACTTTGAATCCAGCCCTGTGGTTCCCTGTTCACATTTTCGTCAGTGGCGCATCAACATCTGAAATTCCGAGGCTGCACATCTTAAGTCTTCATTTGGAAAGCTCTTGTAAAATACGTGGTAAAGGAGGGTCAGATTCTGCCTGTGAGTGACAGAATAGTCAAGTATTATCCAGCACAAGTATGGATGGCTGAATATCTTAGACTTGCAAAATGAGGAAGGCCTGCCTGTGACCTCATTATGAAGCTAGCAGTGAGGAGACAGAATAAAAAAAATTAAAAAAAAAAGAATAAATCTAACACTCACCCGTTCATCATCAGAAAGTCTCTTAGTGATATGAATGGCACTTCTTCGGGACCGTCTTGGATGACTCTTATGTCTGAATAAGTAGTGGTTTTTCAGTGATCCAATCTGTAAGACACAGGCATGCTTTAATTATTAGGAGGTATTTCCCCACTGCAAGCAAGTACCAACAATCAAAACCTGAATGAATTCACGCTGCCTAAAAGACAAAAGAGCAAGAAACCAGCCCTTAGACATTTTAATCCAAACAAGGAAGCACTCTTCAAGTAACAAGTGCTTCTCACAGCCTGTGTGCTGTTGGAAGAAGCTGGGGGAGTAATTTCATTTCGGCTGCTCAAGTGCAGTCATTACTACTACAGTACTCAAGTTACACAGCACCTGTACTAGTGACCACTACACTCCTGGACACACCTTGGCACGGCCACATTTCAGTGGGCAGACTGCACCTGTGGTCACACACCAGTGTTATCTGCTTTTCCTGGGTTTCAGCTGGACGGGTGCAAAAAGCTTTGCATGGCTTCAGACACCTCACTGCGGGTCTGGGCTGTACAGGCACCCACTGTGGCAGCATTTTCACTTGCTCAATAGCCGGCCACCGGCAGAGCTGGGTGCACCCCGCTGACTTCCAACACCCCTAAGGACGGGCAGTTTGAAGGCTGTGGGGGCAAATGCACCGGCCGCAAAGGCAGAAGGACCAAACCCACAGAGGTGGGATCACACCTACAGGTTTTTGGGAGTCGGGAGAACACGGCTGTGCCCGGACGCGGGGCTGGACAGGCGGCCAGAGGGGGCTGCCCACGGACAGCATCGGGGGCACGGGGGGGAGCTGACCGCGACCCCGGCCACGGGGCACGGCCGGCGGCAGCGGGGTCCCGGCGTTGGCGGACGCCGTGCCCGGCACAGGACCCTCGCCGGGAGGTGAGACGAAGCTGTTCCCTCACGGCGGTTACTCATCCCTGACAACGCTGACGTCACGGCATCCCAAAAAAAGCTCCCGAGGGATGGCTGGAGAGAAGCCCCGCGATGGAGATGGAGCCGGCGGGGCGGAGGCGGCGCGGGGTCGTAGCCGGGATTGCCCGCGCCCTCCTCCTGCCCGGACCGCCGGGGGAGAGCCGGACGCCCTGCCCGGTCCCGTCTGGGACAGCGGGCTGCCCGGCCGGTCTCTTCGAGGAGGAGCAGAGTGCCCTGCCTGACTGTGTCCGGTCTCCTCAGGGAGACCCAGGTGCCCTGCCTGGACCCCTCCAGGGAGAGCCGGAGCCCCCGCCCGACCCTGCCCGGTCCCGCCAAGGAGAACGGGAGTGCCCCGCCCGCTCCCGTCAAGGAGAGCCGGAGGTCCCCGCCTGGTCCTCTGAGGAAGAGCAGAGTCGCCCTTCCCCGTCCCTTCTGAAAGAGCCGTCCCTGGCCTGGCGCCAGGGGCAGACCCGAACCCTGGGAGGCTGCGGTGGGGCACCGGGAGCTTCACACTCCCCGGAGCCCCGCGGGCGGCAGCCAGGCACAAGTTTGAGGGAGAGGAGAGGGAAGGAGCCTCGCGGGATGGGAAAGGAGCCCCGTCGCGGGGCATCCTGCGGGATGCGCGGAGCCCCCCGCCCGGCCGTACCTGCCCCACCAGGTCGTAGTCCAGCTCGTCCGCGATGGCTCTGGCAGCGTCGGGGCCGGCCGGGATCTCCGCTGCCCACTCGTTGAGGAAGAGCCTCCCGGCGCTGCCTCCTCGGGGCAGGGACCAAGCTGCCAGGAGCACGGCCAGGGCCGCGCACCGACCGGCCCAGCGCCGCCCGGCCATGGCCGCGGGACGCGGGAGGGATGCGGGCGGGCGGGATGCGGGCGGGATGCGGCGCCGCGTTGCTACGCGATAGCGGGGAGCGGAGCCCTGCCTGCCTGCCTGCCGGCGCGGCTGCCCGAGGCTCACAGACCCTCCGGAGCCGGAATG
>VZTI01004506.1:45644-72730 GCA_013397865.1 Struthidea cinerea
CGCGGGTCGGGGGGTGGCTCCCCGGACGCGGGGGCCGGCTCGGTGCCGGCGTGCGATCGTTTCCATTATTGCGGGTGCTCGGTAGGAGCGAGCCCGAGCCGAGGTGCAGCAGGAGCGCGGACCCCGCCCGCCACTCGCGCCCATCCCGTCGCGGGTGGGTGTTCCGCCCCCAGCCCGCGTCCCCTCTCGCCTCGGAGCGAGGGCAGAGCGGGGCGAATTCAGCGGTTTTTGTTCTACTGGGCTTCTAACCCGGGACCTCGCGGGCGGCGCAGCCCGATTAAGTGTGCATTGTCCCCCGACAATTCTGACACACCGCCGATGTGGTGTATTAATGGGCACCGCTGCCCACCCTGATGATGGCGGGGAAATATATTTTTCCTCAAATAAAGTAATTAATTTTGCACAATTTCTCATTTAAAAATAATTTCAATTTTTATTCTTTTAATCGCATCCAGTTGCCTCTGCACGTTGTACTTTTTCAGCAATTACTTCAATTTGTTGAACACTTATTTCTATATTTTCATTTTGCATCTGCATTTCCCCAGCTCCTTCAGTTTTATTTAACGTTCCTCTACACTTTCATTGTCTTTTCACGGGTTAGAAAATGCTTCTAAAAGTTTCCTAATGTTTTCTAAATGCTCTTTGCCTCTGAAACTGAACCTTTTAGCACCTTCACTTTATAATGAATTTTATTTCATTGCTTGATTCTTCCAACTTTTAAACTGTAAATTTTAATAAGCTGGTTTTAGATCTGTGCCTCGATACTGTGCTTCCTTCTGTTTATTATGGAGTGACAGATATGCCTGCCCTACTCTTCATTGGATTCTAAAATGGGGAAATAACCAAAACATAAATATGAAACAAAGAGGAGAGGAAAATACTTGAAAAGACCAGTGTTTCAGTGCCTGACATTTCAGCCCCAGACATCATTATGCCGGAGTGGATATGGTTCTGAGCATCTCCATGGACCCATAGGGATCAGGGGACTGTAACCACTGCCTCTGCTGTGCCAGCCATGAGAGTAGGAGCCTCAAACAACAGGAATATGAATGGATCGAGGAGAGGGAAAGGGTGAGTGTGTAGTAAGTACACAAGAAAAGCCAAGAGAATATCGATAAATATTGATATAGAATAGAACACTGATAAAATGACACTACAGCACCATCCTGTTTTTCACCCAGGCTTGCTTTCTGCAACATGGTGTAATGACAGGTCAAGGTTCATCAAAGCCAAGCCAGCAACCAGGGCATGTGGTTCCAGTTCATTTTAATTTATTTTATTCTCTGCATGATTTTCTCAGTGTTCACTGCCAAAAACGTATTTTCTTCACTTTCCTGGACAGATGCCTTAGAGATCCCTCTGTTCCATTTTTAGCGTTGTTTCTGAGGCTTTATTCAAATGTGGCTATCTCACTGAGAAATTTCTGATTCCATGCAGGTTTTTCCTGTGCAGGTGTTACAACCACTGTTCTACTCAAAACATGAAGTGCTTTTTACCTATCATTTGTCATCACTGAGACTGCAAGTTGGCATGGCTTTTTTATTACATTATTTATTCAGGAACTGTGCAGAAATATTGTCTCCTTACAGAAATGAAATCAGTATATGTATGTATGTATGCATAATGACAATTTATATCCTCAAGTCTTTAACTAGTGGTCAGAACATCTACATCCATAGGAGTGTTTTGAAAGTCTAGGTACTCTTTTATAAATGATTCATTCATTCCCATGTGTTTGGTTTTTAAGAAATCCTTCTGTGCAGGACGATGGGCTGTGTACAGAGTTCTGAATTGTGCTAGAGAATGAGTCTGTGCTACATGGACTTGGTTATGTCATCCATTCAGGAAAGATGCTGTCCAATGCACTACAGTCCTGTCTAATAATAGCACAATAAATAGGAACAGCTTGCTCAGCAGCATCAGGTGGAGTCAAAGATAATTGTTTTATGCTTCATAAACAATTTAGGTTTGTTGTTTATCAGTGAAATATTTATTTAGTCCCTAGTGCACCCAGTGGTATTCTGCCTGAATGTAAAATCAGAAACAAGCACAAGGCTGGTTATGAAAATATTTCTTCTTCTTTATAACTTGAGTTTAACATGATATTCAAGGTAGACCTGCTTCCAGAGGGTCTACATCCCAGTAAGGACCTGGTGCAGAAGTTTTTTTCAGTGTGTGGTAGCTCAGTGGGAATCACTGCATTTCCCAAGCAGAAATATCCCCTTGCAGACCTAGTGCAAAGTGCTCTTTTGCACACTGATATCCATCAATACAGCGTGTAATACTGAGGAGGAAATCCTAAGTCATAAGGGCCAGGAGTTTAACTGAGTGGATTTTTCTCCCTTGTTGTCGAACGGCATACAAAGGTTTGAAGCTGTAGCTGTGGTTTTTGTACCCACATTTCTGATCCTTCAAAGACTTGTCCATGAAAAGGGAGACAGGCTGCTTTTGAAAACACACAACACCCTCTTTCCTCGCTTGTTAGCAGACATAACACATTAAAACTTAATAATCCTTATTCAAAGTTCAAGTCCGTAATCTCGAGCCCAGCTCTCTGTTGGCTGCTGTGACATCTCTCCAGACACCCGTCCTTGGCATAGGGATCACTCTCTGCAGCTGGTACCCTGTGGCTTCACCACGTCCACACTGACAACAAACCCATCCCATCAGTCAGAGCTGTGCAGCTGCTAAGGCTGGGGGAGTTCAGGAGCTTCAATACCTCTGAAGAGTGGCCAAAGCCCTGCGAAATTTATCTATTACAGGGTGGGAAGAACAGGCATGAAACTCTGCAAGCTGTGAATTGAGAAAGCTGTCACTGAAATGAGAGCACCCCAGGAAGGGATAAAGTGAGAAAGATGCATTTCTTCTTCTTTGTGCACCTTGTAGAAGAGGAGCAACTGTTGTCTTGCTGAGGTAATTAAGGAAAGAGCAGAGATAAACAGGAGCGGGGCGTAAGGAAAGCCAAAGGCAGGTAAAAGCACCATGTTTATTCAAAAGGGTTCAGGAGGATGCCACTGTTTTATCATCTTATTATGTTGCAAGTATATTTTGGATGAAGAAAGATATTATGTAATGACATTTTCTTTTGGATCAGTGACAATGCAAACGCCAGAGAGAAAATTAATCTCTGATGTCATGCCTTGATCAGCCCATTTGATTTTGTAAGATCCAGCCAAGCATATTTTGTCTACCCACAGAGCTTCCTTTCAATGTGTAAACTGAATTTTGATTAAAATATTGGTAGTTCTTGATGGGTAAACAATAATTCCTCTCTGTGGGAAACTGAAAGAGGCGTGTTTAGGCAGCAGGAGGAACATATTCTGAGCGTGTCACTGAGTCCCTTCACACACTGTCAGATTGACAGAGAGAGATAAAACCAGGTCTTGACTCTGGGAGTCTTCCACCAGCACAAACAGCCAAAACAGAGACTTGTCCTGTCCACTGTAAGCCTTGCTGTGACAGGAAGAGTGATGCAGAGACAGGGACACGTGCTGGGGGAACAGTGCACAGGGATCAACGTTCAACCCAGTCCTAGATTAAGTATTTTGGCTGCTGAGTATCCCCAGCCTTCAACTCTTAAGGGCGGCCCTCCAGATATTCTGCCACCTTCCTTCTTTTATTTCTCCCCCGAGTGCATTCAGCCAGGAGAACAAAACCTTGTAGAAAATCTGTTATATAAAGTGACCACCGATATTTCTGCCTGCAACTCCTCCCAAAATCTTCCTGTTATTAGCACTGCAGGCCAGTAGGTCTTACACAGGTGTTGGGACCTAAATGTTTTTTCCAACATAAAACTTCAGCCTGTAAAGTATAAAACCAATCAGGAGCTGATATTATTTTACTGATTCTATCTGGAACGTCTGGCTTGAGGATGCTAACAACATGCAAATGGGAATTTGTGTTATATGCAAGTTTAATTTGCTAAGTCAGAGCACCACATTTTAAAACAAGAGTAGTTGGAAATGCAGTTTGATCCCTGCAGTGCTCGTGGCGGCTGCTATAGTTTAAATAGTTAAATACTAAAAAGGGCTGTGCTGCTTGTATTTAATTTGGCTGTGGACCGAAGAACACTCTTGAAACCCACTCTTTTACAGTAACACTATTTCTTTTTCCGCAGGAGCCAGCATTACAAAGCAATTGGAGGACAGCATAAAAGAGGCCATATGTGCAGGCAATCACAGAGGATTGGGGAACACCTGTTTTTCCATCAATTACAGCCTGCGAGCTCGCGGGGCATATTTATTCTGGGGGCATTACATTTTCCTGGGTAATAGCGCATAACACATTTCCAGTTTTACAGCAGATGAACCCTGAGAAGGAGCTAATCATGTCTGTACAAATGAAACACAAACATGCCCTCCCAGCCATACACGTGGTTAAACAGGGGCCCTAACGATACCAGGCGGCTCCCTGGGCCGGCAGGAAGCAGTTGGGGAACAACCACCCGTTTGTGGCCACATGGATAATTCTGTTTGCTCTGCGGCTGAAGCCAATCTGAGCAAAAAGCCCTGGGAAAATGCATAGGTGGGACTGTAGGAGAGGTGGAAACTCCAGAGAAACAGCAATAATACCTCTATTTGGTAAGGACAAAGTCCAACTCAAGTATTTTACTGGTGGCAATAGAAAGAGGCACTATTGGAGTTCATAGTCTGGGTTTTTTTTGTAACCCTGATAGAAGAGGGGATCAAAGAAAGGAAATATTTTAAGGGAACATTTTATCGCCTTTATCTACAAAATTGACATTTAAAAATTCTTCATACTTGTGTTACACTTTTAATAATATTTTACTCACTGTGATGATTTTATTGTCCTCACTTGCAAGCTCTTCAGTAAATCCCTATAGGAGGACAAATAAATTCATAAATTTGTTGTTGATTTATTTTAATAACAGCATAATTAATATTTAGCCTTGATGAAAACATTTCCGAGAATTCAAAATTACTGTTTTAGTTACACATTTATTTTAAAGGGGGTGGTTTTGTATGAGTATTTTTAGAAGAGTAAGTACATTGATTAATTATTTTAAATGGCTCTTATGCAGTGTTCTTCCTCTCCATGTTCCATTTCAAGTAGGATGAAACAGAGAAAAGACCGGAAAGAACAAAGAGCGTGAATACACGAGAGAAGAGAAAAAATACATGGAAAAACAGATTAAACCCCACTCAGAGCTACATAAAAAGCTGTATTTAAAAAATGTCTCATCTTTCTCTCTCTTTTCTTTTTGAACTAAGACGTGAGTAACAAAAAATGACAATAAATGATGATTTTAGGTTAAAATTTCAGGAAAGCTTTTTTTCTGAGGAAAGGGTAGTCTTGCTGAAGAAAACTGGGAGAAACTAAACTCCCTACGAAAGCCACTACTGGGTCTACAATGTACACAGATAAGGGAAAATAATCACAAAACAGAACAGGGTGACCAAGGTTGGAAAAGACCCTTAAGATGACCAAGTCCAACCCAGCACTGCCAAGCCCAACAATCAGCCGCGTCCCTAAACTTGCTCAAAATTGGGCTGGTGTCTTCAAACAGCACAAAATTCCACTCCTCATTGTTTCACTGCTTGAAGCACTTAACTTTGGCTTGTGTTATGCCAGTGAGGAATAAGTCTAACCATCCTTAAACTGTAATTAAAACATCCCCGTGTTGGTTTGGCCAATACGGCATCAGGCTGCAGATAAGCCAGGCTTGTGCCTGGGTTTCGCTGCTCCTTGGGGCAGTGTCTCAAGCATCTGTTCCACACAACCTGCCCTACTGGGTGACACTGGGCCACACATCGCACTTTTGGGTGCTTTTTGATGTTTTTGGACACTTTTGGATGCTTTCGGATGCTTCCAAGGGCTGCCTGTGTACTTTTATCTAACAACTCAAGTGCTGCTTTGTATCAAATTATTACAATCTAGCTTCAAAGGTACAAGACTTTGGGCTACTGAAGTACCACTGACAGTCGGAAAAGATTTCTTTAAATATTCTTTGAGTCCAGGTTCAGCTAAGATAAAGCAATGGCGTTTCAAAGTAAACCACTCAGCCCGGTCCAAAGCTGATAAAAACACAAAAGCAGCCCTTCTGTTTGTGTGTCATGCATGTGGTTGGAAGCATTTTTACCAGTGCTGTGGCAGCCAAACAAACACAATTTTCAAGGATAGGGTATGCATTTTAGAAAATGCTTTAGTGATGCAGCAGCAAATTCAGAGGCTTTCCACAGTGGATCAGCATAGTCATGCACCCCTCCATCTAACACTGTGCCATAGAAAGTCCATCCAGGACCTCCAGGTTCCCTGGGACTCCACTGTCTCCTCATCAGAGACTTTTCCTGAACCCAGAATGGAATGCCAAGTATGTTTCTCTTTTATCATGTACACACTCATCCCATTAAAGATGCCTGGATCTTGCTGTGCTGGACTCTGCATCTGTTCTCTTGCTGAATTTTTTCCCCAGATGATTTTCTAGTGGAGTTTTCAAAAACCATCTGCACTGCAGGAAATATAAGCCCAAAATAGCAAAAAACCCCAAGATGTCACCCTAAATAAAAAGAGTATTAAGTGCTAACGGTACAAAGTTATTAAATACCTTCATCTGTGTGGTGGGCTGACCAGAACTGGCTGCCAGGTCTCCGCCCTGTTTCTCTCTTCCTCATCCTCCTCAGGAGGGTGGTGGGAAAGAAATAAGTGGCAGCAGCTCATGGGTTGAGATAAGGACAGGGAGATCACTACGTGCCAATTACTGTCACAGACTAAACAGAGACGACTTGGGGAAAATTAATTTCATTTAACTAATTCAATTTAATTGACAATAATTTATTACTGCTTGAAAATAAGAGTAGGACAGTGAGAAGCAAAGATAAGAAGGAAAACGTGCTTCCCACTTCACAGGCTGAAATATGTGATCCTGTGATTAAGTGTCCTGTGCCACAAGGAAGCAAATGGAGCTGCTCTGGCCCTTCTGACCTCAGGGCGACTTCTGGGATTAAGAGGTGTTCTTAGAGGTCTCCTCACCACTCTGCTGGGACTTGGCTGTGTCTGTGCCAGCATTCAGCACCATTAGAGGGGCATGGTTAAGACAGGGACCCATGCCATCAATAAGTACAGAAGAAGGAGCTGCTGTCTTCCCCTTCAATTTTTGTCTGTGACCTTTCAGCTTAGAGGTGGTTTCACTTTCTCATGTCCTCCCACTGATCAGCAGGAAGAACAAGAGGATGGCACCTGGATCTGCTTTTCCCTTCCAGTTAGGGACAGGAAGGATCTGGTCAGGAATTTAAGATAAAGACAATCAGTTGGGAGAGACAGCAGGAAAAACTTGGACTAGAAACACCCAGAAGAGTGGAATAATTTTGGGGAATATTTTATTGTTTCAATGTTGTGAGGGGCCAAGCACTGGAGTTTCATCACATCTGTAAATTGGCCACTTTTGCTGGTGCTGTGATGGCATTACTTTCATTTTGGTGTGGGGAATATTTTGGTGTGAGGAATATTTCAGTGTGGGGAGAGGTGCCCGTGCAGGAGCTCGTTCTCAGTCGGGAGCTGTGGCTCGTGGAAAGGACCCATGCTGGCACAGGCTTATCTGGGGGACTGCAGCCCAGGGAAGGGGCCTGTGCTGGAGCAGGAAGGAAGTGTGAGGAGAAGGGAGTGTCAGAGGCGATGTTATGAACTGATGGCAGCCTCCATTCCTCATGGCCTCACGTTGCGTGGGTGGGAGGAGGTATAGTCAGAAATGAAGGGTTGAAGTTGAGCTCAGGGTAAAGGGGGAAGGCTTTTTTAGCTTCCCTCTTTGTTTCTAACCATTCTTCATTTCTACTTGGCACTGACAAGTTGATTTTCACCAAGCCATGTCCATTTTGCCCATGATGGTAATGGGTTTGTGAAACCCCTGTCTTTATACTGATCCACGAGCTTTTCCATCTCATTTCTTCCCCCCTGCATTGAGGAAGGGGAGTGAGAGAGCAGCAGGGTGAGTGTCTGTCTGTCTGCCAGCTGTGGCCAACCCACCACAGTCCATTTTGATGCCCATCTGGCTGGGATGGAGGTCACTTTCCTCATAGCACCCTGTACGATGCATTGCTGTGAATTGTGGTGCTCAAACCGCGTTGAGGTTTTCTCTCTCTTTCCTCCACCCTGCTCCAAAGCCAGTAGTCTGGGGGCTGTATGGAAGTTAGGAGGGAACATGGAGATATTCAAGCTGACCGTGCGGGTATCCCATGCCACATGATGTCAGGCTCAGCAATAAAAGCTCAGGGACAGGAGGAGGAGGATGGGATGTTAGTGATTATGGCATTTGTCTTTGCAAGTGGCCATTAGCCAAGCTGAGTCCCTGCTTCTCAGGAAGCAGCTGGACATCTGCCTGCCAGTGGGATGTACTGAATGGATCCTTTATTTTGCTTTGCTTACGTGGGCAGCTTTTGTGTTGCTTAATAAACTCCATTATCTCAACCCATGAGTCTCTTTGCCTCCCTTTGAATTTTTTCCTCCCCGTCCCCTGGCAAAAGGGAATAAGTGAAGGGCAGGGGGGATGCTTGGATGCTGGCTGGGGTCAGCCCACTACAATGTGTCATCAACATCCATAAATTATCACAGAGGTAATGTATCTGGTGAGATTTAGGATTTATAACATTTGCAGTGAAAGACGGGGGAGACAAGAGACACAAGACCCCTTCTCCAGCTGTTCTGTCTCAGCATCTTGTGCTGGCACATGAGAGAGCTGATATCCCCCACGGCAGTGCAGAACCAGGAGCTATCCAAGAAGGAGTGAGCAGGGCTGGTGGGGTACAAAAGGAGGTGCTGCATGCTTTAAGTGGGCAGGAAAACTATCCCTAGGCACATGTATTGACATTGCTGAATTTACTGTGTAACCTGAGCCCAGCTCTTGGGGGTTTTTTTTAGTGTTACGTTCCATACCGTGTCTACCAGCTATCTGTAGAACTATTTCCCTTGTCATCTACGAAAGTAGCAGCTTCATGTGACACTGGATGTTTTATTCTCATCCTGTGTTTGAGGGAAGCCACAAAAGAAGGAGAAGGATGCATGTCTTAAAAAGCATTCCCCAAATCACCTTTCTTATGCCAGGCAACCACAGAAATTTATTCCTCCTGCGTAGAAAAGGCATGTTGGGATTTCCCTAGCTACCACTCTTGGGTCCAGGGAAGAGCAATCTGCCATCCTTTCCTCTAAAAAGACAATTTGGGCAGAGCACAGAGCCACAGGATTGGGGAAGACCTTGCAAGACAGACAAATCTGATCACGTAAGCAAAGAAAATTCAGCTCCCAACAAGCTAAAGTTAATTCCAGTGACAGCTGAAAACATTAAGCATCTTCCAAGATGATGGTGTCTAGCCACAGGCAAAGATGTCCTTTCTGGGGAATACAGTCACTCGAGCATCATCAGAAAAGAGAAGTAAAAGGTTAGCGAAATCAAAGCACGTGCATTTGCAACTTCAGTCATCCCCCACAAATGTTTCACTAGTCCTGCAAAAGCCACCAGACTGGGTGTAGAACAAAAGGTATCCTACCATAACATTCCTGGGGAGTTGAAAGGAACTACATAAATGGAAATACTTGGGGTTTCTCAGAATTTTACATGATATTTAACAAGCCCTATTCTCTGAAATAAGCCATTATGGACAGTGCTTTTCTAAGCTGCTTTCCATCAACCCATCTCCTTTGTCTTCAGTTGCCTCTCATATGTGATGAACAACTCATATGTTTTTGAACAGACATCACATAAAGATGTGTTTAATCACATTAAAATCAAAGCCTTTTTAAAGATGCAGGCAAGCACTTCCAGTTAGTTCCCCACAGATCAAATACTTCAGGTTTGTATTTTATTGTTCAGATCTTCCAAGGTAAAACAGTTCCATCCAAGATTAATACCAGCAATATTTCTGGAAAAGGTTATCCTGAATCATATTACTGGATGTTTTTGTATTTTTATATAACCCACATGAGATCCCGTTGCTAAGCAGAAAGCAAAATCAATATAGAAGGCAAGCCATACCAGCTCATCTTTGAATTGCTGTAGACATTTCACTTTCTTGTAACTGCTTCTCTTTTAATGGTTTTCTCCCATAAAAATCTGACTTGACTTAGTGACTGGTATTTTGTATTTCACCATATTCTAGAATATATCAAATAAGATGTTGTGCTGTTTGGCTTAAAGCTACCATTTTGATGAAACTGCTAAGACAGCCTTCATTATTAAATGACCTTCTCTAACTAATGAGTGAAATGGGATAAATTTTAATTAGAGATTCCTTCAACTACTCTGCCAATACCTGTATGGCTCTTTCTCCTCCAGCCAAATCACAACAACTTTTTCTGAAATTCTATATTGCAGAAAATGCTTTATTTTCAGTTGCAAGAACCACTTAAAAGCTTGCTCTCCTTGTAAAGTAAATAAAATTTTATTTGATATTTTTAATTTATTTGATTTGATTTGATATTGTTAATAGAATGCAATTGGTGAACAATCAATCTCCTGCGTTGTAGCCGCCAGGAAGGGTCATACAGGTGAGTGGAGCTCTTCCTCCATAGCCCATCCTTTCTCCTTCTTGTGAGTCTGGCAGAAATGCCCTGTTCAGCCCAGCACATGAGATGTTAAAGTTCCAGTAATTTCAGCCATGTTTCCTTTACAATCATAGAATCATTTGGATTGGAAAAGCCCTCTAAGATCATCAAGTTCAACCCTGACTCAGCAGCGCCAAGCCCACCACAGAACCATTTCCCTTATTCCCACATCTACACATCTTTAAACCACTCCAGGAATGCTGACCCCACCACTGTCCTGGGAAGACCCTTCCAACACTTGACAACCCCTTTGGCGAAGAAATTTCTCCCAGTTCCAAACTAAACCCTCCCTGGCACAATCAGAGGCCATTTCCCTTTGCTCCATTGCTTCCAGATGTTTAACTTCCATGGGGTCTGGACTAAGATTATTGTTTTGGTGCACTGTGTAGTACTGGCTCATGATATGACAGTGTTGCTGGTTGTGAAACTCAGCTTGACTGTGTATTCAGTCCTGCAGTCACCTTCATACTTCATGAGTCATCTATTGGAAACATCTGTCTACATCTTGATCCTTGCCTGAGGAAGCAGGCATTGACAAAGCCATTGGAAAAATGACATGAGCCCCCAGACTCTGGACGCTACCCCTGCCAAGTGTGAGGGAAATGTATCCTGAGCTCTGGTTGTGCTGAGCTCCTCTGGGACGGTGTCACCAGTCTCTGGGATGCGCTGATTCTCTGTTCCAGTGTCCAAAATTGGTCTCCAGGCCTCGTTTTCTGTCACTCCACCAGGGTAACAGGAAAGTGGGACTAATTTGGAAATTGTCCTGCCAGGTGGGCTTTGCCGTGAGTCTGAAACGCAGCAGCTCTGTGGCCACGTGGTGCTGCTGGCAGAGCTGGCTGCTGCCTACTCAAGGCTCAGGTAGGCACCTGAGCTGCCTTGCTGCGCTGCCAGAGCCATCTCAAGGCTGATCTGCAGGCCAGAGGTGCCGCTCAGCTGGAATCTGCAGGACTTGCCGCAGGGCAGCGCCGTGAGCTGGCAGTGCAGCGAGTGGGGCAAAAGCAGCCAGGCCGATGCCACCAACCTTTGGGCCAGCGGGCGACTTTCTGCTCCTCTCACATTTAGGCATTGTTCAAATGGCACCACTGACTTCCCTCTGACAATTTGGCTGCTGCCTGGGCACAGTTCCACAGCAGGAACACAAAGGGCACATTCCCCCTGTGCTCAGAAACCCTGTTGGGAAGGTCTGCACCACCATGGACCTGGCCATGGACCTGGCCATGGACCAGCACATTCTGACAGCACTGCCTGTGCCACGTGGACCTGCACAGCTCCTCTCTGCCCACTGCTCTCTGCACTGTGCTCTGAGCTGTGGACATGTCTTAAATGACCTCCCAAAACTGATACCGGCACAGCCAGCTGCATGGTCCAGCACGGGCAACAGCGTGACCAGAATGGTCAGTGGCATCTCAACACCTGGGCTGGTACCTGAGTGGCCACAGTGGTCATCTTCAGCCACGCCAAGGAGGAGGCTGGACACAGAAATGTTGCTGCCTGTCTGGTGTGTGTACCCGGACTCTGAGCTGTGGGGACACTCGTGCTATCACACCGCACATGCATCTCAACGTGGTGTGAAGCTCTGGACAAACCCAATCAAACGGCCTCGGTCCAGCCTCTCTCTCTGAACGGTAGGATTGACGACCATGCTGCTAAATCTCTTTTCTGTTAGCAAAAATCAACTGCTTTACTCTTTAAGCTGGAAATTCCTCTTAGCACTTGTGAAAAAAAAAAAAAACAAAACCACCAAACGAAACAACCAAACCAAAAATATTCCATCCTGAATACCCAGAACAGAAATAAATGTCTTGTGATTGAGCAGATATAGCGCAGCTTTTGCTGGATTAAAAGGATGATTAATTCATACACTTTATACTTATACAAGTTATTTTGGAAAGAGCGTGAGCAATATATGCCTGGAAATTCCCAATTAGATTCAAGAGCATGTTAGAGTGAGCAAGCCCACGCCCACAGGAGCAGATGTTTGTTTGCACTGTCACAGTGTCATGTATCACCTACCCGACTGATTTCAGAGATAAGAGGGATGGTTAAATGACGCTGAGGAATTCAAAGTGACCGTGGCATTCATTTTAACATTGCACTTCTCAGAATAAACAGTTCTTGAAGAAAATTTCAGAACAAAATGCCAATGTGGGAGAGAGAGAGAGAGAAGAAAATTCTAACCCTATTTCCTGAGTGGAGGTTTCTGTGCTGGTATTTTTCTCAGAGCTAAAAAAAANTGTTTTTTCTGGGGAGAAAAAAAAAAAAGGGGGGGTGTGGGGGGAGTGTAGAGGAAAATGGAGAAAAAAAGACGTTGAACGTGGAGTCAGCCACCTGATAGTTTTCTAGTGACTTCTATGGGCTTTAGTAGGTTGGAGATGGTCTCTGATGTGATTCCCTGGCCTCTCTGGCATCCTGGCATCCAGCTCCCCTTCTGGATTTTGGGGCACTTGTGTATCTGCTCCTCTGTCCATGTGCTACTTCTTGCCTTGCCTTGCCTTGCCTTGCCTTGCCTTGCCTTGCCTTGCTTTGCCTTGCCTTGCCTTGCCTTGCCTTGCTTTGCCTTGCCTTCCCTTCCCTTCCCTCCTTAAGCTGATGAAATTTAAGAGGTGTTGGGTAAGAATCTTGGTGTTTTTTCAGGTTCCACAGAATTTTCAAGACCAGCATGCCAGCTCTTAGTTTGGAAAGAAAGCCAAAAATCATAGATCTGTTTCAGCTGAATAAAACAATGACATCTGTTCTGGTTTTACAAATGCTAAGAATATCATAAGGAGAAATCCCAATGTTTTTTAATATGTACTCTGACAGTGTCCCATAATTTCTTTTGGGAGAATGGCAAGTTAAGAGATAAAGCACTAAGACAGCATGATTCATCAACTTACTCTTTACAAGGAACAGAATTGTCATTTCTCTTTTATTCAGAGGGAAACTGGAGGAAAAAGGAGACGCTGTGACTTTGCAGGGACCATGCAGCCAGCCAGCCAAAATCTCAGCATCCCAGGGGACAAGCCAGTGCTTTTTCCAGACACTGAGGTAACATAAAAAATCCAGAGTTGGTTTCATTCCTCATATCCATTGGAAGCCAATTTTAAAGCACTGAAATAGCTTAGTTAGCTCTTAATTTTTCCACTGGAGCAAGTTGTTTTTGCCACCTGAAGGGAGGAGAAGGTGGCTCTTTACTGACAAGCAACAATCACCACTGTGAAGAGCTCTGAAATCCCAGGCTTTTCTGAGCACTTTGCTGATACCCAGCAAAAGTCAACAGATGCCCACCAAACAGCAGCAATATATCCAACTTTGGGGAAAAAAAACCCAACAGCGAACATTTTTATCGACTGGAACCTAATTTCTAGGATTTCTTTCAAAATCGTCTTCAAGTTTTATTGAAAGTAGAGATAAAATAATGCTGATATGTCAAGTCCCGTCTCTGATCATGCTGGCATCATTTTGGTCACAATGTGGGATTTGAACTCCCTCTCCAAAATCATAAAACCACAGAGTTAAAGAAACATTGAAACATCGAGTCATGGAATCACAGAGTCACAGAAACATAAAATCATAGAATCATAGAATGGTTTGGGTTGGAAGGGACCTTAAAGACCACCCCGTTGCACTCTGCCTGCCACTGGCAGGGACATCTTCCACTAGACCAGGTTGGTCAAAGCCCTGTCCAGCCTGACCTTCAGCATTTCCAGAGATGGGGTGTGCACAGCTCCTCTGAAAATCTGTGCCAGTGCCTCACCACCCTCACAGGGAAGAATGTCTTCAAATGTGTATTTCCCTTAAGCCAAGTTTTTGTCGAAAACCAGGAAAATCCATCACTGTGTCGATTTGACAGCAACCCTGCCTGGTTTTCCCTCGTGTGGCCCCAGGGGCTGCCTACACGGGTGGGTTCTTGCCCTGAGGAGAGCACAGAGACCCTGGGAATGCAGCAGCAAGGGTGCCAGTAGGTTTTTGGGATTTTGTGGCCCCTCACCTCCCAGTGGTAATGCCATGAAGCCCCCAGGTCAGCTGCTGGATGCAGCAAAGGGCCAGGGCAGCACTGGGAAAAAGGTCTTTGCTCAAGGCAGTTGGGTCATTGTGAACCCATTTTTATCTGCTGCACTCCTGTGACAAAGAAGTGCTTGATCCTGGCCTTTTCTTTCTTTTCCTTTAAGGATCCACTGTGCTCTGCCAGGGCAATGCCGGTTCTGCCCTGTTTTTCTCTTCCCTTTGATCTGAAATAGATGAGAATCAAGACTGCTCTCTGGCTCCTTGTCTGCTGTACTAATAAGGAGGTTGGAGAACAGGGCACAACTAGGAAGGATGGGAAAAAAAGGAAAAAATTGCATGAGAAAAAGCAGAAGCCCTAAAGGCAAGTTTCTCATGTCAGAACACTTGTTGGCTGATTGTTTTGAGTGCTTCAATTTAAACAATATACAAAAGGCAGTGGCCTGAATCCTCCCAGCTGGAGCCTTGGGGAGACAAAGGGAAGTGCCACAGCTGCTGCTGCCCTATGCTACTAAGCAGACCACAAGATGCTCTTGTTTCAATTTATTATTGGATATGGAAACCTCTTCTTCTCTCTGATACTCAGCATTAGTGCACCAGGAGGGCTGTCAGAAGAAATTCAGCTTCTGTGCTCCCTTTTGCTGTGACCTTATCATCTACAGCTCTGAGCTCTGCTCAACATTTCCAGCAAAACCTTATTCTCCAGACTGTCTTGATGTTTTTTTTAAGCACTGACGCCACTCGTAGAATTTCAGAAAAATAAGATAATTAGTGCTGCTTGTAAGTAACTTTTAGGGAAAAGTCAGCTGCTCTGCATTCAGCATATGCTCAAGCAGAGTTCTTCAAATACTTGAAATTTCATCTCCAGCTTCCTGTGGATGAACAGGTCACATCTAAACTGTGTCACAACTGAAGTGCCACCAGGAAATTACAGATATCAGAAACCTGCAGACTGTGTTAAACAGGGAAGACTAAAATTACCACTGAAGAAAATAAAGAAGGTGAAGTGAGATTTGTGGTAAGAGCATCGTGGTAGTGGAGGGTACCTTCTGTCACTGCTTTCAGGAGGCGTGTTTACGAGGAATTTTGGTGTTAGCTCTGATCTCAGCTGTCATCTGCCACTGCTAAACAGTTTGCAGTTGTCCTCCTAACCCGGTTTCTAGGGGCAAACAGCACTTTTCGTCCCTTCTGGTTTCCAAGTTGGTTGATGGCTTTTTGAGAGGAAAGGTGTGGGTGAAGGAATCAGCCAGTGGTGGCCACCCTCCACAGGACATGGGGACACTGCCAACATCTCCACTGCCCCACGGTGACCACTGGCCTGGCAGAGCATTATCTTCCCCTGCTGGATTCATAAATACTGCCTCATTCTTCTCAAACATCGCAGTGGCCCTGCGCTCCTCCATGCATGCTTGAAAATTACAGAAGTAGTTAAAAATAATGTTCCAAACATGAAGGGAAGAGAAAAACAACCAAGCTAAGCAAGCTGTCAGATTAATACTATTAATTTATTTTCTCAATGGGCACTGATTCCTTTGAAATCAGTTGCAAGCTTGAAGGAAGAGATTTCTTTCAGCATACTGAGTTTTCTGCCTAATTGCTGCAGCTAACCCATTTCAGGCAGGCTACCTTTCCCCTGCCTCCTCCCCTCGAGAGAAGCAACAGCTTGTTCTTATGAAGAAGCATTTCTCTTGATCTCTGTAGTGCCTCTCATCCTAATTGCAGCTATCTCATTTAAAATGTCTCCTTGTCTTACCAATTAGAAATCAGCCCCAGGGTTTGATTCCTGTCCTCTTAGCTCCCCAGCAGGGAGCTGGAGGCTTGCAATCAAGCTCGAGCCTTGTTCCCTGTCTCCTGAGCTGACAGGCTGGTTCACAGGGACTGATGAAGGCGGGAGATACTATTTGTGTAAGGTCCCTATCAGCAAGCCCAAGACACAACCCGCAGATACCCACCTGCCAGCACTGCAGCTGACAGGCTGCGCCAATAGCTGCTCACTGTTACAGTGCTCTCTAATTTAAAAAAAAAGGAAAAAGCAGGGAAAATAAGTTAATAGATAAATAGAAAATAATGAATAAAAAAGAAAATAGAAGGGAAGCTTTCTGCATACTAAACACCCTCAATTTCTCAGTGCGGATGCCCAGACGTGTTTCCAGCTGTTCCCCAGGGATGGGGAGAAGAAGTGTTGCCAGATGTGGCCATGGGAGCAGAACCTTTCTGAAGTCACTGGTGGTGGCTTACAGTGTTGGGCATGGGTGATAGAGACTGGGCACTGCCTTCGAGGGGCTGGAAGAAGCTTGAATGTCCTGCCTCCAAGGGCTGGGAGGACAGGGCGTGATTCCTCGAGCCTTCTTTGAGAGACTACCCTTCCATTTCAGTCCAGACCTGCCTTTTTTCTTCCTGCCGTGTTTCCCCTTGGAGTTTGACTCGACAGGCCAGTTGTCTCGCTGCAAGTCTGGATAATTTCTTTTTCTGAGAAAAAAAACCAAACCAGCCCAGAGCTGTTTATTTGAAACATACACGCAAGTGCAGGATTTAGATATAACCACCACTGACTGCCAAGAAGGAGAAAAAAAACCCCAACATTTAAAATAGGTCTTTTTCACTGATGGGAGAATGGTATTTAGTATTCAGGACACCGCATCTGAATACATTGAGTAAATTATATGTGCCAAACTATTCACGCTTCGCCTGACTACAAGATTTACTCACACAACCAGCCACAGAAACGACATAATAAGAAACCTTCAGCGTATTTCCAGAATACAGATATCCTAGCTGGGGAGCCAGCCTGACAGGATGGTTTGTTCTCCAGGAGAGGGGGGATCCACTTCTGCTTTAGGTATTCGTTTAGGGAATCCAAAATCTGGCATCCCAGACAGATCTGGCATTTCATGCCTGTATGACCCAGGCAACCCATCTCTCTCTGCATACAGAAATATCACTTTTTCCTTTATCCCACTGGGGGTTCTTTTCTGCTCAAACAGGCTTCAGATGATTAAACTGAATGTGTCAGTAGGTCTGAGAGCAGGTACCATTTCCCACAGAGCTGGTGGAGGGAAGATCTGCCAGATGGATGCACGTACAACCTTCCATGGGGGCACTTCAAGTCCACAATCATGGATATAAAACACACCATGCAGTGGCTACTAAAGAGAGGTAAGAAAGAGCAGTGTTTTCAAGTAGCTTCCAAAAAAAAACAGCCAGAAAAACCCTACCTGAAGGTTTTGGTTTCATTTCTGGTTCTAGCTCACACTCTGAAGGGTTTTTTCCAGCTCACAGGCGTGTGGGAGCGCTGATGGATTTGCTGTCTCTGGTAAGTGTCCAACACAAGCCACCCCAAACAGAGACTGAGGCTTCCTTTGAAGTGTCAAATCTCTTCAAACTGAGTGAGGGATGGGATTTCTCTCCTCTGGTTGTGGGAGGTGATAACCTGAAGCAGCCTCTACACACACATTGCCTACCAGAGGCGACGTGGGAGAGCTGGATACACCAGAAACTCCACGGGGATGGCAGCTGCTTTCATAACCTGTGTTGCACGTGCTCTATTAAACCACATTTTCCCTTCTGTAACATTACCCCTGTAGTGTAGCTTTGGAGAAGACTGAAAACCTGGATGTGAAGACAAACTGAGCTAGACTGAAGCAGGCTGGCCAGCCAAGTCCCTGCCTGTGTCTGCCATTCAAGCTTGTTGCCTCCTGCCACCTATCCAGCATGTTCCAGGGTGCTCCAGCGGAGCCCACCAGCAGCAGGCAGCTGGGAAATGGATGCCAGTGAGATCATAAGAGCAAGCAGACAGGCTATCCAGTATTTTCTGGTTCAGAGGGAAGCTCTAGAGGCAGCTGGTCAGAGCCAAGGGTGGTGAAGCGCCACGTCTTGGCTATAAAATGTGGAGAGGACTCAAGAGGAAAGCACTGGGGGTGTGGTGTGGCCCACAGTGCCCATCATGTCACCAGATGAAATATGTACAAAGAACAGTGAGAAAGAGCTGGTGAAGGCAGCTTGGAAATGGGGATGAATAATCCTGGAGAGGATTATTGGAGAGCAGAGCAGGGTTTGTGTCACAGGGGATGGCAAATCTGGTGGTGTCTGTGAGAGCTGGGGTTGTTCAGCCTGGAGAAGAGAAGGCTCTGAGGAGACCTCAGAGCACCTTCCAGTGCCTAAAGGAGCTCCAAGAGAGCTGGAGGGCGACTTTGGACAAGGGATGGAGTGAAAGGACAAGGAAGAATGGCTTTGAACTGACAAGCTGTGGCTGCCCCATCCCTGGAAGTGCTCAAGGCCAGGCTGGATGAAGATTTGACCAACCTGGTCTAGTGGAAGGTGCTCCTTGCCCATGGCAGGGGGTGGGACTGGATGGTCTTTCAGGTCCCTTCCAACCCAAACCATGCTGTGATTCCATGATCCTATAATCTCCATCATTGTTTTGCCTTGGGCGAGTGAAGGTGCAGAACATTAGGTCCAGCCTCAGATGATGGGTGAGAAGAGTAAGAATCTTATTTCTATACATGCACTCTGCATAGGCTGCACATCACACTGTTTGTATTTATTGAAGCATGATTTTTGTGAGTTGTGCCACCCTGCAGGGAAGCAAAGACTAAAGCTGAGATCATTAATCCTTAATACTAAGTAGATGCAGCTTGTTAGTTTGCATTTCACCATGTAATTATCTCTGCCATGAAGCGTTCTCAGAAATGCTGGGCTGCTATTCCTCTGCACATCCAACCCAAAAAGACTGCAGAAAAGGGGGCAGAGGTCAATGACATGATGCTGGGAGCATTGCTCACTCATTTGTGGGGGAAAAGCTCAGCCATAGACATTTTATTCAGAAACCTCCTTCATGTCTGTGTCGGTGAGAACACACTGACAGCAGCCCTGAAATTAACTGCAGATTGGAGCAATTAATCTGAATTTAAATACGATGTGTTCAAGGATTTCATAGGCAATTAATGATCCTAAATCTAATCTTCCCAAATGAAGCCCCAGCAAATTCCTCCAGGATCCTCAGCCATAACCTCCCATTGCTGGGCCCAGGGCTGCAGCACCCAGGTTTAACTCTGTTGATCTTCTTGGACAGACTTATTTGCCTGTGGATTCCTCACACCCACCCCAGGAACTCTCCTGAAGCACATGACAACACAATACACAGGGCTGCCCTCCCCCCTTCCATCCTCTTAATTGCTCTATTCAAAGCAGTCATTCAGCTCAGAGTTAAAATGCTTTGTGCAGATTTTTTTATTAAAATCTGAGCCTTGAAAGACGGTGACAGTTCCACCCTGGAGGATGGATCCCCCACTGAACAGACACAACGCAGGCAACTTGCCCTGTCTGCTTGTGGAAGCGTGAAGACAGGTTCACACTTGCTGGGAAGTGACAGTCACTCGACTGGGAGGGTGAGCAGCCCTGGTGCCATCAACTGGTAACCAACCAAAATTGTCTCCGGCCACGAAGGTTTTGCTAAACTACCACAGGGCTCTGCAGGAGATCAGTGAACATGTTCGGAAAAATAAGTCTCTGCTCATCCCTGGCCAGGAATGATGGAGGGCGCTGCGCTGGCACCAGCGGCCACAGCAGGACTAGAGGATGGATGAGGCAGCAGTCACTGGTGGGTGCAGGGGTGGCAAGGTGTGTGGAGGTTGGGGAAGAGTCAATACGTGACAAGGGTGCTGTCATGCTGTTATGATCCCCTGGAATAATGTTAGCATCCCACTTCTGAAACAGCGTAAGGGTCTGATTATTAGAAGTTGCCTCTGCCAGAATTAAGATGCAAATGAGACCACTTGCTGAAGCCAATAGTATGGATTTTATTTAACAGTAAATGTAAGTTAGAGAGAGAGGGGTGGGGGGAGAGAAAGAGACAGAGAAAGACAGATTAAGTAGAAAGATAGTCACCACCACACGGATTCCTGTGGTGTCCAGCTGGCCCCTCTTCCTCTGGTCTGCTCGGTGGAGGGGATCCCCAAGTGTTCTTCTGGAGGTACCAGTGTTATACAGACCAAGTCTAAGGTGTCCACGAGGCACATGATCTGTGCCCATAGCTTGGGATGGAATGTGTGCAAGCAGTTCCCACTTTTCCCACAGTTTGCCATGGTAGGAATTTTTGCCCGGATGGGTTACCCAGATCTGCCTCACCAGGCCTGGCATCTTCCTCTTCTTCTCTCCGTGCTTTTCCCACAGGCTGCTCAGTGGAATCTTGTCCGGCGTGCTAATTCCAAGCCTTTCACCTCCATGTAGGCCTGACATTAACGCCTTTCCGCTTGCCATCTGTGCCTGTTGTGGTAGCTCATCTCGTGGGAATGTTCTCCTCTGACAGTGCTCTGAGACAAACCGATTGCATTCTTTAAGTCCTGGCAGGTGCAGACAGGGATCCAAAGCCTGGCAGGACCTGTCAGGCTGTGAGTGACTGTGGAGACGCTGGCTTTGCTGCCCAGCTGCTCCTCTCACTGTCCTGTAGAACACAAATCATCTCCTGATGCAGATATTCTCTGCCTCACCTTATCCAGACAGTGTGTTACCATAGAAAGCACAGAGCTGTTTTCATTCCTCATAGCCATTGGAAGTCAGTTTTCAAAACAGCTTAGTTATTTGAAATATCTTGCTTAGTTAGCTCTTAATTTTTCCACTGGAGCAAGTTGTTTTTGCCACCTGAAGGGAGGAGAAGCAACAATCACCACTGTGAAGAGCTTTGAAATCCCAGGCTCTTCTGAGCACTTTGCTGATACCCAGCAAAAGTCAACAGATGCCCACCAAACAGCAGCAATATATCCAGCTTTGGGGGGAAAAAACCCAAAAACAAAACCAACCAAAGAACAAACATTTTTATCTCCTCGAAGTGTTCAGAGGTGATTTAATTTGCAAGAAAGACACACCATTTGTTAGGATAAACACAAAGCTTACATAAAACCTGAATGACAGACTACATTTGGATGGGCAAGGAGCTTTTGTAGGCTTCCCTTGCGCCCTGTTTACGCAGCCAAAGTGGTGCAGGAGGGGGATACTACTGCTTGTACAGCTGCTCACAGTGCTCACTGCTGCAGCGCCTTGCCAAGGGACAGAAATTCAGAGGTCTGAGCCAGCTCTCCCCTGAGGGGACCTTGATGGCCCAGGCCACTGACACACCCTCCTCCCTCTGCCACAGTGAGCAGATGGACACAGGAACACAGACACGGCCTGGCTGGTGCCATCCCTAGGGCAGGAATGTGGTGTTTTGGGCGCTCAGCACAAACCCAGTTTTTTGATTTTTGTTTAGGTACATTTACAACCTAATTTCTAGGATCTCCTTCAAAATCCTCTTCAAGCTTTACTGAAGGCAGGAGTCAAACAGAGGTAGATGTGTCAAGTCCCATCTCTGCCTGTGATCATGCTGGCATCATTTTGGTTAAAAAGTGACCTTAAGGTTGAATGTCCCCTCCAAAGTCATATAATCATATAATTGAAGTGGCATTGAGGCATCAAGTCATAGAATCACAGGCTCACAGAAACATAAAATCATAGAATCATAGAATGGTTTGGGTTGGAAGGGACCTTAAAGACCCCCCCGTTGCACTCTGCCTGCCACTGGCAGGGACATCTTCCACCAGACCAGGTTGGTCAAAGCCCTGTCCAGCCTGACCTTCAGCATTTCCAGGGATGGGGTGTGCACAGCTCCTCTGAAAACCTGTGCCAGTGCCTCACCTCTCCCATTGAAGAAAAATTCTTGCTTTTCTCCTTGCTGAATCTTCAGGGTTTTTATCCCAGGCTGTGTTGGCGGTGCACTTGGACAGCACAGCTTCACTGACGGCACCACCTTGCACCCATCCCTCCCTCAGCACACTCTGCTCCTAGAGAGGATGCACAGAGTTGCCATTAGCTAGCGGGAAACCTCTTTTTGTGATGTCCCCCTGCTTGCCCTGCCGGAATGAAACCATCAGGGAAGGAAATATGGTGCTGCATGACTCAGGGGCGATCTGTCGGGTCCACCCCTGCCAGCCGCTCTCGCACCAGCCCCTCTCACCCAGGCTGCTTGCTGCAGGCTGCTGCGTGACGTCCCCGCGGGCCTGCGTGTCACCATCGTGATATAATCTCCTTCCGCAGAAATCTAATTAGCGCACTGAAAGAGCTGACCTTTCCCAAGATTTTATTTTTCCCACCATGCTAAAAATACCCTGCTGAATATGTCAATAGTATCCTTCGTGTGCAAAGCACTGTGATCGCCTGTTGTAAGGGGAGAGGCATTTTAAAATGATGTTTTTGTGGAGAATGAGAGAAAGAAGCTTTTGAATGCCCTTTAAAATGGGCAGCGTTATTTGGAATCAAAATTATTATGATTGTCCTAGGCAAAGAAAAAAAAAACACATAGAAAACAGCACACCGTCTTTTCTTGGTGCATTTTACAGCAGGGAGGAGGAGTAATCAATACTCCAAGGCATTTTACAGAAGAACTTTATTTCTTAATCCATCATTCAAAGATAAAGGGGAAGGGAAAATTAAACTGATTTGCCGAAGCGTACCCCACAGGCTGTCCATCTTGCAAGTTCTGTCCACCAGGGTAGAAATCTATTTCTTTATCACTTATTAATGTTGTATCTGCCTTCATTGAAAGAGCACCAGTAGATGCTGTGCAACGTGCTAAGTGCCTATATATATATATATAAAATAAAATGAAACTTAGATGGTTTTAGAGCATGGGTTACCCACATGCAATTTGCTGGTGATCACACTGCCTCATGACCAGTGATAATCTCCTGTTGGAAATCTTAGTCTTCAAAGCTGCCAAGATAAGTGAAATACAGTGCATTTCCAGATTTATTATATTTATTATGTTATTTATATAATAAAAAGCTTCTATCCTCTTCAGTTGTCTCTTTCTACTATTTTCTTGTGGAAGAAAGTAGCAGCTGGGTGCTCCAGCTGGGCCGGGACCCTCTTCTGCCCCCACAGCAGGTAGTGAGAAGTTCATTCT
Organism: Struthidea cinerea; assembly: GCA_013397865.1. NCBI lineage: Eukaryota > Metazoa > Chordata > Aves > Passeriformes > Corcoracidae > Struthidea > Struthidea cinerea. Next base: position 69,115 of record VZTI01004506.1, read on the forward strand.
GAGCTCACAAAACTTAAATCTTCATCTTTTTGACACCAAGTAAACACGTCTCCTGCAGAGTAAACATATATTTCAAACAGAGAAAATGTTTTGTCTTATGCATTTTTGGGAATATTATTTATATATTAGGCAGTGCTAGTGTTAAGATACAAAACCCGGCTCAGAAAAGTTAGCAAATTTTATGGGTGAAGTAAGCCCAGATTTTCTCCTGCAGTTTTTGATGACTCTTACATATTATGGTTCTTTCCAAGAAAAGACAGGAAAAGAAAGAGGATCCACACTTTCAGGATTATAACTCTTGGTAGAGTGAAAAATAGTGAATATCAAAAGTCTGTGTCATGCCCATGTAAGTTATAGGAGTGACTTAAATCATCTTCACCTTGGCATCGTAAAACTGGCATGGAGCACAACAGCCTCCTCATTTGCTGGCAGATATTTATGATGCCTTTTTTAGCTCCTTTGGCATTGCTCAGGGAATAAAACAGCAGTATCTTGACTTTATATCTTACTTTACTGCTTCATTTTGCAGAGGTTTGGAAGCCTGAATGGCTGTGAGACAGAGAAACAGACAGTGCTCTTTATCCAGGGGCAATAAAGGCAATTTCCATCTCTTGGACAGCAGCAAGGCCACAGGCAGCGGGGCGGGCAGGCGTGTCACCAGCATCCTTTTGGGGATGCTTTCCCTTGCCAGCTCCAGGCCATGAAGGACCGAAGCCACGACTCAAAACCTGCCTCCTCCTCAGGGTTCGAGATTTTTTGAGCCAAAGAGGAGTTTTACAAATAGGCTGCAAAGCGTCTGCCTGCCTGGCCCTGCTGTCAGCACTCATCCATTTTGCTGGCACAGCCTCTCAGGTTTTACTGATCTGCCCTCAAAGGTGCCACCCTCTTGGCTGGTAAAACAGCTCTTGCAATTTAGTTTTTGTTGTTGTTGTTGTTGTTGCTGCTGCTCAGAGCTCTCTGCCTCCTGAAGCGTTTGTTATTTGCAATGCACCCAAAAAAGGACAACTTTCTCCCGATTTTTGTGGCCATTTCAAGGTTACATAACAGCCCAAAGCAAAGTCATGCAGCAGTACCCAGTGAGTCTTGGTGATATTACAGCATAAAACCGAATCAGGATTTTAGCAGATATAGAAAAAACGAAGGATTGATTTGAACACAAAGGCTTCGTCCACTTTGAAGGATTTGCACTTCTCATTATGCAGCACCTGAGATGTTATAGTAGCATGAAGACACACTATTTGTGTTAATGACAGGGTCATGAACCACTGGTAACATGCATAAGCCATAGCACCACAATTTTTGATCTGTTTTGGAGAGGATAATAGGGAAGAATCTGTTTCTGAAGGCACTCATGCTTTTCTTGGTTGACTGATAACCCTCTCAGTGGCTCAGTGGGGCTGTAAAAGAAAATGCCTGCTCCTTCCACATGAAGGCAGGAGCATCCCCACGTTCAACCCTCACCTCACGCTGAGCAGCTCTTGGCAGTTCCCCAGGAGATGGGTTAAACTCTCCAGCACTGACCTCTTGGTGCAGGAAAAATGATAGCAGGTCTGACAAAAAACACAAAAAACAGGATGTTTTTCATTAAATTGTGGATGCTTGTTTACTGTGCAGCTCCACACAATGAAGACACAGTTAATTTAAAATTAAAATGGGAACTGATGTAGAATTTACCCTTCAGTGCTTTCCCTGAGGATTGATAGCATCCTGCAGGCTCGAAAGATCTGCAAAAAGCAATTCATAACAATAACTGTCACACGCCAGACATCACTTTTGGGGTGGTGCTGCAACTCAAAATGTAGCACAGCCAAAAATAGAAATATATGGTTACTCTAGCAAGGTACACCTGACCATTTATCTCCTGGGGTATTGCTCAAACTTTTGCTTGAGGGCAGAATTTAATACCAGAGAATGCAAAGTAGAGGAAAACCTTCATATGCAGAGAGAGTAAGTGTCAGGTAATGAGGATAAGTCAAGGAGACTGATGCAATGATGATTAGTCATTCTTCAGATACCCTTTCATAGTCATTTTTCAATAAAATCTCGACCGGGTTATGGAGTGGAAACTTTCACAAACTCTGGGAAAAAAAAAAGATAGCTAAAATAATCCTGAAATCATCTTCAAAAACGTTTAAAGGATTCACGAGAGGCAGCACTGAGGAGGCAGAGCTCACTGTCTCTGTGCTGGTGGCTGATGTCCTGCAGCAGCCCCTGGCCAGCTGCCATTTGCAGGTGTGTTTGGTCTTTTTTTTGTTGGGTTTTTTTGGTTGCTTGGTTGATTTTGCTTGCTTGTTTTTGGGAAGGGCTCTTAGTGGCTTTAAAATTAATAGTAAATAAGTTTCCCAAGCAGCTTCACAGACAGCCCAGCCATCTCTGTGCGTGGCTCAAGTGAACGCGGGTTGTAACGTTCTCACCCAGGGGATGGGATGGGAAACCTCATGCAGAGCTCACTTAAGGAAAATGTCTTTTCACCATTTTTTTCCTGCAGGATCTTTGCAGCTGTTAGTGCATCTGCTGTCATTTCACCAGCTAAACTCAAAAGGTGAAGCTAATGCTTGGTATTGTCTCAGAGCCGTCCTGAAATTAACCAATTATGGTAAATTTGCTGTAGGCCCCCAAATCAGTGAAGATAAATCCCAGAAAAATGCGAACATAAGCAGAAGTCAATTAAATTGTACCAGAAGGTCACAGGAATGGCTGAACCTTGCACAAAGTGCTCAATGATAAATCAGTTATTTTAGTGTGTGATCATACTTTTTATTTCTTATCTCCATCCATGATATCATGGCTAAAGCTCATGTCTGAAGGATGAAATAAATTACTCCTACTGTTTTTGATCATTATTTTGCTGCTAAAATTATTTTTGTTATTTTAGAGTAGACCAGTTGTTCTTGTTTTCTCATGCATACTGTTATTGATGGTACAAGAGAAACTTTTTCCCACCCTACAGGGTTCTTTTAGATCCTTGGATGATTTTTATCAGCGCCAAGAACCCTCTCCCACTGTGACGCCAGATCTCCTTTGTCCCTCATCTCTTATTAAGAAACAATGAGTCACTTTCTGACTCTTCCCCGGCATTTGTGCCGGCAGAATAATATGAATTAAATATTTATGAAGAGTTCTGCATAGTCACAAAGTTACTATGAAGATCAATCATGTTGGAAAAAGCGTGGTGAGTGCACTCTGATGCTGTGGTTGTGTAATATCAGGTAGTCCTATTGAAAAAGGGTTATTCATAAAAACCCCAAGTGTTTTAAATCCCCATGTCCAAGAAAATGGTCAGTAAATCATTCAGATGGTCACTGCATTCCCTGGCTTCCCAAAAACTTAAAAATCAAGACATATGTTCTCTCACATGATGTGTAATAAAAAATGGTTTTCTCATAAGCCATTTATTAATGGTCAAGAAGTGAAAAATCAGGAAGTTATGTTTGATTTGGCTCTCAAAAAAGCCGTCTGTGAATGCTGCTCTCCCAAGAAGGTTGAGGATACTTTCACAAGGGTGCTTCAACAAATCCCCTTGGCCCAGGACTGTACACGTTCTGTTTTAGTTTCTTTTGTTTCTTTTCCTCCCCCTTCTCTGCTTTTTTGGGTTTTTTTGGGTTTTGTTTTTTGT
>VZTI01004509.1:0-60593 GCA_013397865.1 Struthidea cinerea
ACCGAGCCGAATGGTATTGCTGGCGTGCATACATTTGGTGGAGGAATAGCAACCCACTAAATGCGCCCCCGGGCTGGAATAAACATACCGACTTTACTACTTATTTCAGTAGTGGAGTCTTTTCCGCGTATCACATTTTTTATTACCCATTACAGAAGTAGCCAGATTAAGTTCTAATTGAGCTTTTGCCTCTTTAATTTTCTTTCTGCGTGACCTAACTACATCCTTAAACACTTCCTGAGTTGCCTGCCCCTTTCTCCAAAGGTGATGCACCCTCTTTTTTCCCTGAGACATCCTTTTTTCCCCCCTGAATTTCTCCTGGATCTTACGGGCTACTAAACAAATGTCTTTAAAGTCATTCTTAAAACTTTCACCTAGTATGAATAAGCCCCTCAGACCACCACACAGTCACTAAAAGGCTTTAGCTGATGTTCATGACACTCAGACTTCAATCTGCACAACGATACCCAAACCAGCATTGATAAAATTGCTCACAGACCATGTAGACACACTTGGCACTTGTCATTCCAAGACCTCCTGACACCTGATAATTGCTAATCACCAAGTGCACTTATCCCATCTCGGGGAAGCTCTGATGTTGCTCCTTTCTGAACCTTTGGCAGGTGGCTGAATGCCGCTGATGTTTTATGTGGTGTGACAGGAGGAAAACCAGACAGTGGTCAGACCAGCAGCTCTGGAGACCCTGAGCTTCTGCATCCCACTTTGTTAGTCACAATCTTCATTGTGTTGAAAAGCAGCTTGGTAAAGTTGCTGTCAGCTGAAAAAGCAATATGAATAGAAATAATGAAACTCCTAGGATAATTTGTCTCCTTTGTGAGCTCCCTAGGTCTTCAAAAGGCCACACCAGACACTTTCTGCATCTGAGGCTAACCAATCTTCATAAATAAAGAAAAGGTACATGTGAAAATCCCAAATCTTGACAGAAAAAAATTTGTGAGAATGTCAGCATTAGGCTTCCGTTAACAGACCTATCCCCTCTTCAAGGACCCTAATACAAGTCCATGTTCAGTCCTGAAAGAAACCAAAGACTTATATCATGCACTTACTTGACAATTCATAGACTTTTCCAAACAGTTTTCATGCAGAAAGATAAGCTGTGCTAATCAATGGACAAGAGAGGAAGATATTGGTCTATCTTTTTAAGCACTATCAGAGAATTCATACATTAAAGGTATTAGAAATTATTTTTTTCAAAATGTTATTTAAAATCAAGGGCTTGTTTTTCTACCAAGAAAGCAGAAATTATTCTGGTAAAATATACAGAAACAGACTTACCTTCAAAGCTTGAATGTATTTATTGAACATCATGACTTTCCCTATTTATAATGATTATCAGACTGATACATTTTGGATTTTGATTTGGGTTTTTTGGTTTGTTTTTTTAACCCAAGAACACTTTATCTTAATTCTAACTCCACATTCTCTTCCCAATGAAAATGCATAATTGGTACAATTTTACAATTATTTTGGAAATAACTGAAGAACCTTGTTCAGGAAGAATACTACGAGCCCTGCCAGAAGGCTGCAAAGATATAACTCCTACAGAGCTGAGCACAGGAGAAGCAACACAGCTTGTGAAAATCAGCCATCCTGCAGAAAGCACCTACTGATTTAAATGAAGCACCTAAGGATTTAAATGAAGTGGGCTAGCAACAGTATTCCAAGAATGGCAATCATTTAGGGAATAAGGGGTGATGGCCAAGACAATGCAATTAGCCTAAATTAAGTGGTAGTTTATAATGATTTGACTCAGTACGCATGTTCACGCTAAAGCTGTGGAAAGAAATTAATTGCACAGTCTGCTATTCCATGCTAAACTGCATCTTATCTCTGCTTAATGTCTTACACTGTTTCTCTAAAGGAACGGACTTTCCTAAAATCATACTAATAACTTACAGGTTATGTGTTCTGCTGTTCTAAACCTAATCAGTGCTAAATAAAAGTATGTTTCTATGTATCTTGGAAGGTCTGATGTCTACTGGCAATGAACTAAGTCACTGAGGCACAGCCAGCCCAGAAAGACAGATACACAGCAGTGATTTCCACTTGCACGATGCACTAATTGTGGCTCCAGTACACTTTTCACTGGAGTGTAGCAATCCTGAAGTCACTAAAGACGGGACCTGCAGCCAAAGGTAACCCAGTTAGGCTTTCGTGGCAGTGTTGTAACCATGTACTTGTGTCAGCAGGGACTTTTAATGAACCTATGGACTATATTGTTATTTAAAACAAACCAAAAAAACACCCAAACAAAACCCAAACCAAAATCATACCCTTTCTGTTAATTCCTTAAGGACCTGAAGCATTTAGTAAGCAATAACAATGTACTGCAGTGCTCTAAATACTTTAAAGATATAAGTGGTGGTTTTTACATTCACAAAAAGAGCTATCAGATTAAAAGGATATGCTTAGTTGTATCTGCAGTTATAAACATGGATTGGCTTTAACTGCCAGAATTCATAGACTCATAATTAGAACATAATTCTGATGTCAAATATTAAAAATTTTCCCCTTTTCTCAAGAAGTTACAGAAAAAAATGACAGTTGTTTCTCATGTCCTAGAAGTAAAAGGTCATTTCATTTGAATCAATAAGCAATAAATTTTATGCATAATAAAGTTAACATGACTTTTTAATTCTCACAGCTTTCTCAGATTTAGCTGCTACAGCTCAAAGAAATCAAAAATGTTTTCATTATTTTGCTACAGACTGCACCTTCAAATGTGGAAAAAATTTAGAAGTGTGTGGCTATGCCAATAAAAACACTTTTCACTCCCCTTTTTCTATTGCCTAAATTCTGCAAACACACTGGGAGGGTTGACTTATTTGTGGTAGGTTTAGTTGGCTTTGTTTGTTTTGGATCCCTTTTTTCCAATTAGATTTGTTTTTCAGGTGCTTTTTTAATTCCTTTTTTTTTTTTAAAGTATCACTTTTTCCCTTTAGAGGTGAAACTGGTTATTGATAGCAGAGCTGTATAAACTCCTTTGGCAGCACACATAAGGGGTGGAGACCCAGTAACGAAGGGAACAGGGCTAACCTGTGGGAATGTGGAAAAGACATCATCTGCCACTACCTGTGAGTTCCGACCTCTCTGTAACAAAGACCACGGAGCCGGTGGGGAGTCTGTGAGTGTCAGTATCTAAAGCAGCAGATAAGGTAAACACAAAAGAGATCAATGTCAGCATTTGCTGGGCAACCCTGAGTTTTGTGAACACACACAACAGGTTTGCTGCTTTTTTCCCAAACACACCAACCAGACCTTATAATACCTTGTTGAACAAAATGTCCCCAAGGGCAGCAGGTTCAGTGGGGCTGTGACCGGGCCATATCTGCAAGACAAGTTTGCTCACACACCTCTGTGTACTGCCCAGAGGGCAAAGAAGCTGCAGAGAGAGTTAGGGAGCTATTTAAGTACCCTGCTTACGTAAGGAGCTCCTTAGACCTCAGAAATGTGACATTCTTAAATCTTTCCTTGTTCAAGGAACATTGTGTTCTTCCTCTCACTCATCAGCTTGTGCACGGCTTTGTGGGTTTATAGTGCAGCGGTCGAGCTCCGCTTAGGTTTGAGTCTCTAATTTATGCTACTGTCTTGTCATGAAAGGAGGAAAACATTCTCCCTCAGATAGGTGGTCACGGACAAATGGAAGACAACTCAGAAATCATTGCATTACACCACTGAAAAACGAAAAGACAGCAGCATAACTAAAGCATGTATTGAAAACCACTCACCCCTGTTTCCTACTCATGAGCACATAGAAAAGTTCCTTTGGTTGTGGCTAAAGTTTTCCAGATTGAAAGCAACACAAATTCAGACTAATTTTTTTACTTCTTTGTTCTAAATCAAATAATTGTATTGATGCAAATTTTATTTTCTGAGAAAATTTTCTTAATGAAGCCAATCTGAAGCAGTCCTCCACTACCCAAGCAGTCTTTTACATACACTAAGTTTTCTCATGCTTATTAACTGTGGTATCTGATTTACCTGACGAGGTTTTGGTGCAGGGGGGACGACTATAGGGGTGACCTTTGAAAGAAGGGACCAGGAGACCCCCCGTGTTGAGCAGAGCCAGTGCCAGCCAGCTCCAAACCAGATCCACCACTGCCAAAAGCTGAGGGGTTTTTTTCCCCTTCCTCCCTTCTGAGCAAGGTCTCTCTCTCTTTCTCCTGCATGTACCTACATAATTTGCTCATAGAAGTTCTGGGCAAGAGATGATAAATGCACAGCCCACACCAGCTATCAAAGTTACATCTCCATCTAGCCGCAGTATCTAGATGCATCTTCCTCTCAGTCTGATAAACCCCTCACATCTGGCTGCTTTACAGGCATGCTTCACACACATGACACAGGCTGCAAAAATGTTCCTGATCCAGCTGCCTAATGAGATTATTTCAAAAGTTTTACCAAACTTTGACCGAGGAATAACAAAATCATATTATTAGAGAACAGTTCTTCCCTTCCTCTAGCTCCATCTCACTGTTTTCATCAGTCCAACTGAGCTCTGTGAGACACCTATTAAACTGCCAAAGCTTATTTCTCCCTTTCCATCTTTACCAGAGGATAAAAAATATCAAACAAAACCAAAAGACCCCTCTTCCAATTTCAGTGGGGTTTTTTAAAGCAGCAATAATAATAAAAACATTTTTGTAAAGAAGAAAAAGATCCTCTCTATTACTTTCTATTTCTCTGCTATAATTTGTCTTGTGAAATGTTGCATTTTCCACCAGTTCACTGAGAAAATTAAGTTATCACTGTTGGAAAACAAGGACATAAGGAACTTACTGAGGTGTGATAAACTAGTTTTTCAGTATCAGTGAAATTCAAGGACATCCATACATATCAGAGGAAGAGGAAAGCTTTCTGTCCATAAGATTTTTTGAATATTAGCTGATAAAATGAAAACAGCTATTTATTAGTTTCTATATTGCTATTTATTATATTTCCATAACACTACACTGTGTTACACAAATATATTTGAATTGTGTTAACTGTACTAGAGCAGGAAAAGATATTTCTTAAAATTATTTCCAACCCTTTCAGTTTTCCTCATTACCTGTTCTTCATGCATGTATCAAAGATGAGTATTCCCCAAGGAAATGAGAGGTGGGAAGGAGGGAGATACCATAGAATAAAAAGAGCTAAAATATAATTAAATGCAAAAGATTATCTAAGCCAAGAAAGTATCATCCTGAAACAGAAATCCCAGTAAGACCATGATAGAACATAACAACAGGATGAAAATTCACACATCTTCAAAGGCTCTAAAGAAAATAAAAAAATCTAAAATAATTTGTAGACATCCTTATCTATCAGTCCAGTGGATGCAAATGCACCAAGCACAAATTCAGGGATTGTGGGAGAGTTCCTGCTTTGGGGAATTCAGTAACATACCATGTCTTGTTATATAGAGCACCTTTGAGAAATTGTGGATGAAAAGCTATTTGACTCATTATTTACTAAACAGAATGCTAGTGAGAAATAAACACCTATTCTTTTTCTTCTCATGGATGTTTCCAGAGATAAGGGGTCCAAAAAGAGGGTGAGGGAACAAATGAATAAAACATACCTTTAGGACAAGATAAAACTTATATGTGAGTTCCTGAGCTGCTGAAGAATGGCACTAATTTTTCACAAAACACTTTTCTTCATAATTTGCTCTACTAATTACAGCAATTGTACTTTATAGAGTAAGGTATTTACAATATGGAGAAGGTAATTGATGTCCTCCTTGCAGCCTGTGAGCCCATTTGACCTGTTTCAATGCTTTAATGCATATAAACTATCCTTGCTGCTATTTATGCTGCTGCTTTCAACCAATAATTTTTTTTATCCTCCTTTCTGCAAAACAGTTCAGGAGAGACTTACAGGAACAAAACCACATCAGGATTAGTGATCAATGTAATTATACAATATTGGATTCTACCACTCAATTTACATACTCGTCTGTAAAAATGAAAGACTCATTATAATTCCCTTCATCTCGAACTACAGCTATAAGAACATACAATCACTTCCTAAAGGAAATCAGAATTACAACTAGATCAAATATAAAAAGAAAATGCACTCGTGGAACATTTTTGTGCAAAAGATGCTGATGCAGTAGAATAAAAGGGTTCAAAAGGACACATCAATTCTCTTGACATTTTAAAAGCCAAACCAAGAAAAATAGCTGGCCTACCTGCCGGCTCACACAGGCTTTTGCTGCCCAAGTTTGTCCTGGTCAATTGCCCCTAAAGGTCTCCCCATTATTACAAGAAAACAAACTTGCTGGAAATTGAACTGACCTCAGAAGGAGCCCTCCCAGACCTTCAGCTGGTAACTGGACAGTCTGCAGTTCCACTCAGTCAAATACACAAGAGTGTTTCAAAATCAGTATTAACCTGAAGGATTAAAAGAAATATCTCATTTGGGGATAATTGGTTTTTAAATACAAATTAGCTGCTGATAGATTTTAAGATACTAACATGGAAAATGAGATCAAGATATCTCTCTGCTCATTTCAGTTCAAAGCTGATTTTTCTAACCTGGGGGAATTCTCACACTTCCTGGCCCACAAGAATATACTACTGTCTGAATTATTGCTTAGAAATGAAGTGGTAGTACCACTGGTCTTTCCTCTGTCTGTTAGATTTGATGTAAGCAGAACATGTCTACAAACCAGGTAAAAAGGATAACATAGCTAAAGAAAGCCACATTTAAAAATTGGATATCTTAAAAATAAATCAGATACTTACCTGGTTGGAACTTTAAGGTTTTAGCACCTCTAAACCTGCCCAAGAAAAGGATCAACAGCCATATAGGTACTATGAATAACTTAGAGCCTAAATACAGATCTACAGAGTGACAGCAAAGCCTATGTGCTTATTGTGGATACCACCTGTGGTGGTCTGGGCGACTACAACCCCAGTTCGTTACAAGGAAAAGTAAGTTCATTAAGGAAATGAGTTTATAGATTCATCACCCACTATTCAAAGTGACTAATTCTCATGATACGTAGACTCAATCAGTAAATAATTACATATAACTGTCTAAACAGCAATTTGATTATTTTTTTAGTTGTAAAGCTATTGTAAAATATACAGTGCATGGGTAGTACAGAGAGTAAACATGCCAAGCAGTCACCAAATGAATTAGATTTACCCCTTTGTGATGCTGAGTTGTTTACTTCCCAGATAAGTGATATGGCACCTCATCCAACATAGAAATATCTTCATGAGGCTACTTGTGGTAGTGACCAGGCTGTCTTGAAAAAGAGGAAAGGAAAGTGGGTGTAAATGCCTGAACTTTCTTGGATCCATGAGCCTTCAAAGGGAAGACTAACTAGGAAAGTTAACACATCCTACCATAAAGGCAAGATGGAAATATGTGGGAAGCTCTAATCCGTCTGAGTGCTCACGCTTGGGGGTGCCTTTGAAAGCAATAATTGAGAGAAGCTTTTAAAAGAGATTTTTTTAGTGAGCATCTCAGAAAGAGCTGTTTTTAAACAGGATTTGAAACTAGACACATTGCCCGTGATCCAAACAGCAAAAACATTTCCAGAATTCCTGCCTAAATCTGTTTGGCCATCTCTTAAGGAAAACAATGATAAAAATAAATAAAAATAACCCCCCAAAACCTATGAAAACTACATGTCACACCTAACCATTTCATTTCTGTCCTCTACTTTACTAAAACAAAAAAAAAACTCAAGGCAAGAGAAAGCAAACACAATCATAGTCCCTTCTTCTTTTCCCCCTCCAAAAGTCTTACCAGGACAAAATAAAATCTTCCTCTTTTGCTTTAGAGCACCTGGTTCCCACTTGCTAGCTAAAAGTAATTAGCCTTTAATTATCACAAGTTACATTTTCACCTGCAAATCACTGCAGAGTCAGGCTTGCCCCATTAGCATATTCATCTCCCACCTGCAGGCAGGAGGAAACACTTCTGCACTTCAGATGAGGGATTAACCTTTAATTTGCCCGGGTTTTTGCTGTATTCTCAGCTGAACACACAAAACAAAATTTGTGGATGTGTGTACAGATTTCGAGGTCAAATGATCTTTTATACTAGAAATGGATGGTAAGGGTTTCTTATACTTTTCTACAAGGTTAACCATGGGAAAAACCTTAAAATGTTTTCACAGTAATACACATTGACATAGAAAAAAAAAATCAATGCACACACAAACTATCCAATCATTTAATTTTTCTCTCTCTAGTTTAATACTGCTAAGGGAATAGAGATTTTTAGGCATTGCTGATATATCAATGAAATATGAAGCATGAAGTCCTCATGAATGCTCTAAAAGTTTCTGCAATACAGGTAATGATCTCAAAGGCGGGAAGTCTGTTTCTCACTGCCAGATACACCTGTTTCAGCTGACCTTCCAGCAACTTATTTTCAGCTTTTTATAGGCTTATTACAAAATTTATTCCCCAGCTGAATTTTTGCTTTCACTACTAATTTTTTTATAAATACAACAAAATTCTTTGCATGAATACAGATTGGATGATGTAAATGTTTACAGGGTAAGGCTTTAACTGTGCAACCAAACACATCTCTATGCAGGTGGCATGTTTCAATGACTTTAAAAGGACTAACAATATGTACAAACACATCACTAAGGTGCGTATTTTTAGGAAGAAGGCAAAGAACTACAAGTTGTTTTAGACCAAGACATTATGGCTGTGTTAGTTTTGCCCAGCCTGGTTTTTGGTAGTGGGGGGGCCACCGAGGTGCTTTCTGTGAGAAGCTGCCAGAAGCTTCCACCATGTCTGGTAAAGCCAGTCCCTGATGGCTCTGAAGATGGACATGCTGCTGGCCAAGGCTGGGACAATTAGAGATGATGGTAATGCCTCTGTGGTAACATATTTAAGAAGAAGTCAAAACAAAGTGGGACACACACAGTTTTTCTTCTAGTCAGAGAAGAGGAGGTGAGAACATGTGAGGAAAACAACACGGTGACACCAAGGTCAGTGCAGAAGGAGGGGCAGGAGGTGCTGCAGGCGCCGGAGCCGAGGTTTCCCTGCAGGCCGTGGTGCAGACCATGGTGAAGCAGCTGTGCCCCTGCAGCCCCTGGGGATCCACGGGGGATGCAGAGATCCACCCGCAGCCCGTGGGGGAGGTGCCCGTGCCGGAGCGGGTGGATGCCTGGAGGAAGCTGTGCTCCAGTGGGAGTCCCGGTGGAGAGAGAGGGCCCCTGCTTCCAGGCTGGAGCAGCCTGTCCTTGGAGCACTGCACCCCGTGGAAAAAGAGACCCACGGCGCAGCAGTTTTGGGAGGGCTGTGTGCCCGTGGGACGGGCTCACACTGCAGCAGTTTTGGGAGGATTACTGCTCGTGAGAGTGGAACCACGCTGGAGAAGTTCACAGAGAGCTGTGTCCCGTGGGAGGGACCCCACGGTCTCACAGGGGAAGGACTCCTCTCCTGGAGCAGCAGAAGAAAATCTCAGGTGACGAACTGACCAAAACCCCCATACCCCGTCTCCCTGCGCTGTCGGTGGGAAGGAGGGAGGGGCTGGGGGAAGAAAAGGTGTTTTTAAGGGCTTATTTTACTTCTCATTCTCCTCCTCTGACTCTGTTCACTACGTACCTCTAAGCCAAGCCTGTCTTGCCCTTGCAGCGTTTCCTCCCAATCCTTATCTCAACTCATGAACCCTTTGTTAATTTTCTTTCTCTCCTCTGCCCAGCTGTGGCGGGGGAGGGTGAGTGAGCAGCTTTTGTGGGTGCCTGGCATTTGGCCAGTGTCAAACCACAGCAATGGCCAATGCCTGGAATCTGTGCAGAGCTGATATATAAATAACACACACGACACTAATATTTAGTGTGGAAAGTCCTACAATAGGAATTTACTTTCTTTTACATTTAAAAAATAAACTGAATACCCTTCACATCAAAGCACCACAGATCCAAACAGTCTATTGTAGAAACTAAAAAAGACAAATGGAAAATATCCTCCTTTCCTGAATCTAAGAACCTTTCTGCAGACACAAAATCCAACAAAAAACGTGTCCTACCAAATACAAGAAGTATACTGAATTGGTATGGTTGACCTCATAAAACAATAACCTTGTACCAAAGTAATGATTTTTCTTTTTGAGTATTTTTTTCTCATGCATTACCACACGTCTTTATGTCACTGCATCTTTATGATTTGATCAGAGTCTGTTGACAAATTATGCATAAACATGCAAAATAGGCATAGCATTGTTTATAAAATGTGTTTATTAGATTTGCTGTAATGAGCTCAGCACAACTAGGTCACTGTATCATTTTATTATCATCATACTGTTATTTGTGAAAAATGTATTTTAAAACAATATGGAGACAATATAAATTACAATTGTGTAGTAATATAAAAATCCAGCTTAAAAAAAATAGTGATTCTGTGTTCTCTTTGATCTGCAAATAGATTTTTCTTTTTACCACATATAAAATACAATTTACCAGACAAAAACAAAGCCTTTAGTGGTAAACAAATGTTTGTGATAACAGCTACAATTTCTCATATATAAAGTATTTCTAAATCTTTTCTAAAACAATATTATATTCTGTGTTTTGCCTCTTCATCAATGCAAAAAGGTTGACTACATTTCTTTTCTGCACTAAAGCCTTGAGACATCAGGATAAACAACAGCTCAGATATTAATGCACCTCTTCATCCTGTTAGATTTTTTTTTTTTTTGCCAGTTTACTTCAGATACATGAAATTGGATTTCTGGAAGCTTAGACAGGTATTTAACCCACAAGGCTTTGATTCCTTCTAAATTAAATTTCTTTTTTGGTTTCCACAAACGATTCCATCCTAACTTGAAAAACTCTCATCCCAGAGTTTAATCAAAACTAATTGAAAAAAAAGTTTTCCTGTGGGAACTTAACAAGACAGTATTTTCTACTCGAGATAATTTAATCAAATATTTCTGAACTGTATTCATCTTTTCTTTCTGTCCTGCTGCATACTGATAGACCAGAGCTTTCTGCCAAGATGCAGTGATTCTGTAAGTAGTATGGAATATGTGTAATATTAAAATAGCTTAGAAAGGCAAAATGTCTACTAACATCGGAATGCTGGAGTCTTTCTTTTCATGGTTAATAAGCTTAAATTGATTTTTTGAGGAGATCATACTGTAAAACAAGAAATGTTTTTGGGTTGAAACACCTCTAGACCAATGACCGTGTTTTTCCCCATATGGAGATGTGGAAATGATACAAGGGAAATAGTGTATTAGCAAAGCATTAATGTTAATGCCAGGAGTTACTTGTCTATTTTATCAATATCTAGTATCAGAAACTACCAATTTTAGATTGGTAGTTACTGCTAGTATTTATTGGTAATATTATTATTCTTATTAAGCCTACCTCAAGCCATATCAAAGTTATGAAGGTATGTATCTAAATGTTGAATGTAATTTTAAAGGTAATAAAGCTATAATCCTAACCCAAATTATACTGAATTTCTAGACAAAAAAGTATATATATATATACAGCCAGCCAATTCTTCTGATTCATATGATTGTGTCTGACTTCTTTCCCCTCCTCTACATTGTCCACTCACAATTTTAACATTGCTCTTCAGGATTTACAGACTTATAGGCAATAGATATTGCTGCCATCAGGAAACAGCCAAAATACCATATATTTTAGGTCACATTGCCATGACATAGAAAGAGGGTTATGTCTGAAAATATGCATTTCCAATATATATCAGTCACTTCTTCATCAATTTGCCATACACAGTTGCTAGCAGACTATCTTTTCATTTGTAGGAGAGCTGTCATATTTGCCATGAAGTTTCTTCAAAGAGGAATATAACACAGTTCCTTTTCTTACTTAGATGTCACAGTAAATACAGGATATTCAAAACACATTTTCTATACTGAGACAGAGCATAATTATAATTCAACACATTTGGCTAGAAATCATATAGCTACCCAATCCCAAAAGCAAAGACACCAAAAAAAATTCCTTTCACTTAAATAATTGCAAAATTTTCAGCACAGAAGACAATACATCAATTTCTTGACACTTCCTTCAAACTGGCGTTTAACATGCAAACTGAAAGAAGGTAATTTGTCTTTTCCCTTCACTAGCCATCCCTTTCTAGTTTACTAATACTAAAGTTTCTTTAAAATATTGTGCATTAAATCAATCCTCCCTCCCTAGCAAAGAATCCACAACCATTTTAAGGAAATTGTAGATGTTTCAAGCAGAGATAAGACATATCAAGTTCCTGCTTTCACAGTTACTTTAATCTGATTTTGTTTAAAGTACATGAAGTTTAATTAAAATAAACTTAATTTGCATGTATTTTAAGTATGCACTTATCACCTTATGTTGACAGTCCAATAAAAACACTGGCATGTGAATTTCACCAGTAATCAACCTTAGTTGTTGTTTAGTTAGTTAGGCTGTACCAAGTCATCAGCAAATCTCCACATGTATAACACATCAATGTTATGATAACTTTAAAACTTTTCAATCTGCACTGTGAGACTCCTAAATTCAGCAGATAATCAATAATGCATGTGATTCATTTAGGTAGCTTTTTTCCCCCCTGAAAAGGAAGATTAAATGAAGCCCTTAAACAATACATAAAAAGGGCTTCATCACTGTAGTGTCCAATATCAACAGTGATTCTGTGTTACCTCTTTGGCGCACAGAAAAATTAATTTCTTCTCACTGCCCAGTCATGAGAAAAAATGAGTGATGTTCACAAGGATGACATATTTTCCTATCTGGAACATCTGGTATGAGCATCTGAGGTCTATCGGTGCTCAGGAAAAGCCATTATTGATGTACTCATTTTCCAGCAAAGCCTATTCTGGTTAACTACTCCAAGCACTCAACAGGTGAATCTTGGAGCTTCTCTAGAGCTTCATCTGCTAAATGTGCAGAGACAATTATTTTTCTTTTATGTTCTTTTGTGATTCAGTGGAAATACTATATAAAGAATAACTGATAAAATGCTCTGTAGTATGTAAAAAATGACAAATATTACTAAATCTATCAAAAAATCCAGACCATGTTCAGGAATCTCTGTGAAGAAAATCTGTGTCCATGTCCATCTGGTAATTCCTTCAGCCACAACATTCACATGTAAATGAAAGTTCTTTTCCAGGTTAAGCCAAATATAACAGACAATGGTCAAATATTTTCTCATTATTTAAGAAATTAAGAATATTTATTATTTAAGGAAATGCTACCAAAAAAAGAGGCCTTTTATTCTGACCTACTAATGCTGCACCGAGACACATAATTGCATTCTCAGCTCAGTGAACCCAACCCAAGAGTAATTAAACAAAGCTGCTAGTTATTAAATCAAGGATTCTGATTTATTGAATTTTTTGTTGTTGTTGTTAATGGTAGTGGCTTACCTTGTGAATATTTTATATGTTATAGATGCTACTGTTTCAGGATTAACCAGTAATAAGAACGGTGTAGATGATTAAACATACCCTGCATTAAATTTTAAAGTACTATTTCCATTTACTTTGGCAAACTAATAATGAGGAATACATTGTGGATTTCATCTGAGAGTAAACAGGATCATTAAACTTGGAAAACTTGACTTGGTATAACTGAATAAAAAATTGTTTTATTGTCATTGTAAAGGATGAAGTAAGAAAGAAATGTAATGAAAAAGATAACTAGCTGAATGTCTTCTCCCTTAAAACCATGGCTTCACCTTTTACCTTCTCAGTCTTTTTCTCACTGGAAGATAGTGGTGATAATGGTATTATGAGACTGTGACTAGAAAGGTCAGACAACACAAAGGAATTCCAGAAAACTATTATTTTTTAGTACTATTACATTAGAATAATTCAGTGTGTTTTTTACTCACAGAATCATACAGAATCAATTAGGTTGGAAAAGACTCATAGACACACAACTCTTCTCTTGGTAAGTGTGAAATGCTTTTTTCTGCTTTTTTCCGACATCAGAACTGCAGAGGACTCAAGTATACCTCACATCTTCTGTCCAAAGGAAGAATTTCCTGTGTCTGTGTCATTCATAATAACAGCTGCCTTAAAGTCAAGGCTCCACAGAACTCTCTAAGTTTCACTGCCCATGCCATTGGAGAGTTGGGGGTTTTTTCTGTTTTTCTTTTTAAATTACATTGTGGGGTTTGTTTGTTTTTTTTTTTTTTTTAAATGTCTAACTTTCCACCTGAAAGTTCTTCCCTGATTCATGGTTGATACTAGGATGGTACTACTTCCCTGCTGTGAACAGTTACTCTGAACGTAATTGTCCTTTACTAACTGATATCATGTACTTCTAAGAGTACTCCATACTCCTCTCCTACCCCTCTTTCCACTATTTTCTTTATACCAGATAACTCTGAACGAATTG
This sequence comes from Struthidea cinerea, assembly GCA_013397865.1. Taxonomy (NCBI): domain Eukaryota; kingdom Metazoa; phylum Chordata; class Aves; order Passeriformes; family Corcoracidae; genus Struthidea; species Struthidea cinerea. Next base: position 14,345 of record VZTI01004509.1, read on the forward strand.
ATTTCTGTAAGTCATATTAACTGGAGCTACGATTGGTTTTGTTCTCCTTTGGACGTCTTCCAATTAGTTGACATTATATGTCTATTTTAAGGTCTGAAAGGATGATGGATCTGACATCCTTTAAATTCTTGCCCATGTACTGGCATAAATAGCTCATATTTTATTCAAACATTTTTTGCAGAATTACATGCACTTTTGAATAAAAATGAGAAGTGAGGTGATATTTCCCTCAATTGTTTTATGAACTTAACATTCGGAAAATACCATTTAATTTTTCCATCTCCGTGTTAGGAACCCTTAGGTCCCATACAAACCTACTTCCCTGTTTGCAGGCAGTTTTTCCACTTAATCCCCAAACTCCATTTCTGATCAGTAGGTCACATTCCTTCCTGTAAGGTGCAAAGAGAGTCCTATGACATGGCAGATTGCTCCTGCATTTCCCTCTTCCTTTGTTTTTTTGTATCATCTTCCAGCCACAGCCTTTGTTGTGTTTGTATCTGGCATAATGAAGAGCTCCTTTAGAACCTTAGACCATCTTTGCCTTTCCAATACCATATCCATACACTACCACAAAATCACATCCCAGCTTCCTTCAAAAGATGTGCCATCAGTCTACTGAATTGGTTGGTGAGAGGTTGGACCTCTTCCTTTTCTTTTTTTTTTTTTTATTTTCCTCCTTATAAAGTTTTCCACTTATATTCCAATGCAGAAGAAAAGTAAACGCCGAAATTTTTATTTTCCCTAATGTTACTACAGAATGGGAGAAACTCAGGAAGGGGGAAAAAAAGAAGGCAACAGTCTGGTGTAATAATTTCTTCCCAGAACTTGTGATTGGCATTGCAGTTGTCATCTATTTATCAACTAAACAGATTAAGTCTTAGCTTGGACTTCTGCAGACTAAATAAAAGGGCAGCGATATTTATTTAACTTTTGTATAGGCAACCACCATGAATAATATAAACCAGCAAATGTCTCTTTTTTCCTGTAGAAACCATAAATCTCATAAACTGAATTCTTGCCCATAAAACTTACAACGACTTATTGTTTTTTAACAAAAGTGAGCAAGGTCTCCACACTTGGTGGCATATATGAAATTTTCCTTTGCAATTTACAATAATATGACTTTCAAGGTGGGACTGGAAAAATAGTGCACTGCGTGTTCTTAAAAAGTGGGACTGATTGATGACTGATGAAGTGAATAATGTTAAACTGATTTCTTTAATAGAACAGAAGCAAGTTATTACATAAAAATTAGTTCTATAATTATGCAAAATCAGATATCTGCTTCTCCACCTTATATGAAAATAGTCTATTTGCCAATAAATTCAGTTTATATTCATTATTATGTTTCCTAACTAGGTGGGACTAAAAATAAATCTTTAGGACATCCATAGATTTTAAAAATTGATGGAAGACTCTGTATTATGTTTACACAGTTCTACTGATTCAACTATGTAGAACTGAATACCAAATAAAAATAGACAGTACAGAAGTTTAGTACTTTTGCACAGTACAAGGAGCAATAAAAAATGCATAATAATAAAGCTTGCAAACAGTAAATGCATGCCAAACATAAAATTTTCTTTACAGTTATGGACTTATACCCTAAAGTAAATCTTAAAGAAACCATTCCAACTTTTGTCACTGTGTTGAAAGTAATAGAAAAGGAATGACAGAACTAAAGCTGTTGGTCATTTCTTGAAGTGTAGGCAGTGTTTCACTGTGGGTCATTGGGTTGTTCTGACTCCTGACAAGAGGTTTCTCTTCGCTCTTGTATTAGGTGTTATCAATTTCAGAGATCGGTGGGTCACTAAAACTTGATATAGTAGACTTGAATATTCATAGCAGAAACTGAAAACTGACATGCTACCCCAGGTCCTGATCAGAACCACGGCATCAAAATCATGCCCCAGTGTCACACTTCAACTGACTGAAATATAAATAAATGGTGAACAAAATCACCACAGAATATTAATAGAGTAATATATTAGATATATGCAAAACTTTATAGATGAGAACTATAGTCCTATAGATGAGAACTAGTTATGTAGCTCAGTGTAAGGTATGAAGACTATTGTATAGAAGTTTCTGCAATAAAGTTTTTAATAAGAAGTGCTACATGCAATTCCTGAGAAATTGTCAGTATTCACCATCCTAAAAACCGTGAAAATACTATTATTATTACTGTGTTAAAATTGAGCAATTTCAAAAGAACAATTTTTAGAAAGGAAAGTTATTTTTGAGGGGGAACCCTCCCCTGCGCAGGGATCAATCAGGAAATAAGAAAGGAGTGTAACGTTGGGGGCCTCTAGAGAAATGCTCTTGACCTCACAGTGAAAGCATCTCTATTTTTGCCCACGAAAGGAGAGAAAAAGTAGACTAAAGTCAACAAAAGTTCATGTGTAAACTGGGAAGTTAAGAAGAGGGAGAAGCCAAGTATACTTGTATCCTTGTCTTCAGCTGTGGGTGAGGACCAAAGTCCTTGGGGAAAATGTGCTTCTGGATTGAATGATCCTGTCAAAATAAAACCTATTCAGACAATATGAAGATTAATTATGGTCTCCATTAAAGCCTCAGTTTTGTCTCCTAATTCTAGTCTCAGAAATGTAAATTGAGGTTGCTTGAACTTTATTTAACTGTCCATAAGGCTACATAGGAAAGTATCCATGACAAGTGAATCTGTTCTAGGATTCATCTTACATGGTTTTTTCCCACCTTTCTTTTTTGTTTTAGAAATAAATATTTAGCTTCATAATAGAGCCTGAGCCAAATAGTACTGATGTCTTCGACAACAGCATGAGGGAAAAGAATTACTGTTCTCTTGTTTTCTCTGTGCTCATATACAAAATTACAGCACAAGACATCATCAAATTGCTATCCCTCATGGGTCTCTTTAATCTGGATTCTTTTTCCTATTTTCTGCGTGGATTGTGTTCTTTTCCTGCTAACTATAAAGCAACAGGATTTTTCCCTTTTTGCACTACCTTTAACTAATTAAATCTATTTATGAAATTAGTTTAACAGAGTTGACACAGCAACTATGAGCAAATGTCAGATTCACAGCCTCAGCTTCTGCAAACCAGAAAGAGATGAATTCTAAACGATGCATATATTGCTCAATAATAATAAAAATAAATTATAATTGGCCATTTGGGGAGAAAAATGTATCAGAAGGGTGGAAAATAATTTGAATAGTTTTCAAAAAATACACTTTTAAAATTTCACTGAGCATGGATGTGTATTATTAGATGTTGAGTCACCCACCTTTTCATGTCCATACATCAAAACAGAATCATGTCAAAACAGAATCAGCACTTTGCATACAAAAAAAATCTAATGTTGACACATCGGTTTTCACACTGATACCAGAAAAAAAAAAAGGAGGTGGGGGGAACATAAATATTCAGAAGCTTTTTCTTGGAGGGGTTTGGGTAAGGGAAAATGTAATCACGTCTTACTACTTTCAATAATATTATCTCCAAACACGACACACAAAGTTTTAAAAAAATAACTGTCTACGTAAGCAGCAGTTACAAAAGTTGTAAAAACTGAAAATAATAAAAGAACCACCCTGGGCCTATTTTCTACTTAGCTTTTTTTATTGTATAATAAGTACAACGCTAAGTATATGCTTGTCTTTCTGCAGAGAACATAATGTTTTTGGCACAAGATTTTAGTCTTGCAGAAATGGCAAAAAAAAACTAGCTGTCAGAATCTTAGAAGACATCTTAGATTTATAGAATTTGTTGAATAAAAAAATGGGGGTTGGAAATGAAAACTTTTGCTCTGATCAACAGCAGCTCAGGTCAGCCTTGGTTTTGACCATTCAAGTCATCGAAAACTGCAAGGATGGAGATACCACAGTTCTGGGTAATCGCTTCCTGTGCTGCCCTATCCCCTGAGCAAATAGAACAGAACAGAATTCTTGTAACATGGTATAGAAGTTCCTGTGCTTGGACTGCAACCATTGCATCATTAGCAAGTAAAAATTTGATGTTAACAACAAGGAGACACATAAAAAAGACTGATAGTATTGAATGAAGAGGCATGAGAGTTTTTGAAAATTTCCTGTGGAGGGAAAAAATGTATGTGGTGTTAGACAACTTGTATGTCAAAAGCAGAGTTATTGTGCTCACTAATACTGTAATCAAGTGGATAAGAATTGAAAACTTCTTTTCCAGAAATCGTCAGAAAAGAAAATATGTGTGTAATTGTTTATGGACTTAATGGAACTTAAAACTGATAGAAAATTGTTTGCTACTGCAAGATTCCAACCATCAATAAGATGAAAGAGACACCTCCAGAGTAATATATATCAGACTTAAGCAAACCCATGCTACTTAGAGTTCTCAATTTAGAAGCTGAAAAATGAAATAAGAGAAAAATCAAGTAGAGGGTCTACTGATAGACTAATAGCAACCACTGTGTTGCTATTTTTCTTGCACTACTGGAGGACAAATACTACAATTCCATTTTCGATTTTTCTGAATCTATGTTAATATTCAATGTTCCATCTTCATAAATATATATGCATAAAAAAGAACCTCTGAAGTGTATGATTGTTTCCATTTACTGTGCTTTGGAGAACATTTGTCTTATTTTGCTATCACCACTCCCATGACAATGCATCTGCCAACACACTCGTTTTGAAGGAAACTATTGCTGACATTAGCATCTAGCCCATGTTCAATAGAGCTATTGCAATCTATTGGCACAGTTTACGGTGAATATTTGTATATCTTTGTGTTGTTTTTTGTTTGGTTGGTTTTCTGTGTTTTGCTGGGGTTTGAGGGAGTTTTTTGCTGTTGGATTTTCTTTATATTAAGACATACTGTAGTGGACAATACTTTTGATGTTACCTCAAAGTTCAAAAACCTTACAGAAAAGCTGAATCTGTGGATTTCTTACTGACTTGATAACCATCACTGAAACTGTTTTAGACTGAAATCATGTAAGGCAAAAAAGTCTGCACAATCATCCAGTAGGTAAATTGCAAAAGATTGTTTCTCCTCCTCTGAAAAACTGGAGGTGCCTAAGAGTTTTTCTGATGTCCCTTTTGTTTTGTAACACTGGTAGAGGTAATTGTAAATTACTAATTATAGCAGGGTGATAATGCTCCTCAAAGCATCTATTGTTTAGCTTTAAGGTCTCTTTGTTGAGTACAAAATGAAGTGACACTAGATCCTTGGAGATGATGGATTTGAAAAATGCAAACACTGCTGCAGCAGTTGCTTTAACTGCAGATACATGGAGCAGGAAAGACCAGAAGCCAGAATTTATGTTCAATGGCAGTTCAGAGAAGTTATAAAAGATTTATTATAGTTTTGTTCTGTATGCTCAGTGTATGACTGAATGACAAAGCTTTAGAATGTATCCTAAAATTGACATTTAAAGGGTCCAGAAAGGATATAACTCAATGGGCCATGTTCAGCTCTGACCTAAAGCTTTCCTAGCAAAAAGATGTTATTAAGGAGAGTTCACTAATCTGTGAGCTGCATAGAACAGATTGCAGTTCTTCAGCACTTAGGAAAAATACTTATGAATGGATGTTGCAAGAAAAGTGTAGGTTGATCAGAATTTATTCAGAATACATAATGGATAAAAAAATTAACAGGTTACAAGCAATGGTGAATCCATTCACCTTAGCCTGCTGATATTTCTAACTTTCTACCAATAGCTGTACAAAGCACTTGACTGAAAAGCTTTTACTGTGGTTTTGTTATTTTTTAAAAAAATCACCTTCAAATCACACAAACTGCAACAAACCACACAGAAATTCTATTTTATTACAAGCAATGAAAATATGAAAATTAAATGCTTTGGAGTATAAAACACAATTTAAGACTTTAGGAAAATACTCTCTGTGTTGGTTTTGCATGGACTGGTTTTTGGTAGCTGGGTGGGGGGCCCACAGAGGTGCTTTCTGTGAGAAGCTGCCAGAAGCTTCCATCACGTCCGGCAGAGCCAATCCCTGATGGCTCTGAAGATGGACATGCTGCTGGCCAAGGCTGGGACAATTAGAGATGATGGTAATGCCTCTGTGGTAACATATTTAAGAAAAAATCAAAACAAAGTGCACACAGTTTTTCTTCTACCAAGGGAAGAGGAGGAGGTGAGAACACGTGAGGAAAACAACACGGCGACGCCAAGGTCAGTGCAGAAGGAGGGGCAGGAGGTGCTCCAGGTGCCGGAGCCGAGGTTTCCCTGCAGGCCGTGGTGCAGACCATGGTGAAGCAGCTGTGCCCCTGCAGCCCATGGGGATCCACGGGCGATGCAGAGATCCACCCGCAGCCCGTGGGGGAGGTGCCCGTGCCGGAGCGGGNTTGGAGCACTGCACCCCGTGGAAAAAGAGACCCACGGCGCAGCAGTTTTGGGAGGGCTGTGTGCCCGTGGGACGGGCTCACACTGCAGCAGTTTTGGGAGGATTACTGCTCGTGAGAGTGGAACCACGCTGGAGAAGTTCACAGAGAGCTGTGTCCCGTGGGAGGGACCCCACAGGCTCACAGGGGAAGGACTCCTCTCCTGGAGCAGCAGAAGAAAATCTCAGGTGACGAACTGACCAAACCCCCATACCCCGTGTCCCTGCGCTGTCATGGGAAGGAGAGAGGGGCTGGGGAAAGAAAAGGTGTTTTTAAGGGCTTATTTTACTTGTCATTCTCCTCCTCTGACTCTGTTCACTACGTACCTCTAAGCCAAGCCTGTCTTGCGCTTTCAGCGTTTCCTCCCAATCCTTATCTCAACTCATGAACCCTTTGTTAATTTTCTTTCTCTCCTCTGCCCAGCTGTGGCAGGGGAGGGTGAGCGAGCAGCTTTTGTGGGTGCCTGGCATTTGGCCAGTGTCAAACCATGACACTCTCACTGAAATTACAATGACTACTGCAAAACTAATCACCATCCTTGCAAATACAATATTTCTCAATAAAGACTTTCTAAAACTGTCAACCATCTACATATACACATGGAGCATTTGTTTGAGAGGCAACTCTTAGAAAAGACTGGAATCACAGGTGGAAATTCTGGAATTTACCAGTGAGTACTGCAAAGCCTAAGCGATAGGTGCTTTTTCATCAGTTGAAATATGAAAAATTGACCACTCTCTTATATGATAGCATTATGTCACCTTCCCATTAGGTGGAAGAGGTAATTTGCCTTCCTGGAGATGCAAAACTGTGAGATTGTGCCCACACTGGAAAATCCATTGATGTTTTGGTTTAACTTAGTATACTAAATTCTTCAAATAAATACAAGATTTGGCTTAACGCAATCAAACATTACATGTCAGCGACATAAACAAGCAACTGCCCAAAACTAACCATACATTCTTATTCTAAGTATGAATTTTTAGGAGCCAACGCATAAATCTATACTGTCTGTCTATCAAATATCCTCATCCAGTACACTAAAACTGTCATACATTTTTGTTATTATGTGCTATTTATCAATCATGGTCTCATTAAAAATACTCTTAAAAGTCCAAAGTATTGCTGGCAGTTTTGAGAAGAAACAATTTCCAAAGAAGTGTGCATGAAGTTTTGTTTATGGATATAAAATATATTTGGAACTATAAGTGGGAGTATTTTTAATGTAGTTTCAAGATGGAATGAAAAAGGGCCAGTGCGCCCGTTTCCTTTCAATTTACATTCAAAGCCTAGAGAAATATTTCATCCATGTTCAGAGAAACAAATGCCATCTTCTAATCTCTCACAAGTGGTCAACACCTTTGCAGAATTGATTGGTGAAGTTGGAAGGCACCTGATTATCCTCCCATGTCTCACCATCAGCAGCAGCTTCACAACATCTGTTTTGCTCTTTTCCCTTTGATTTCTTCTCATATCTTTGCCTATTTTAAATCCCCAGGGGAATGGTGCTTTAAGTCTTACCATCTGCTACTTAGCCATTAAAAATGAATACAAGTAAATATTAAAGCCTGTCTGGAAGGTAGGTGTGTGTATATTCACTGATTTTAAGTGTACTTTTTTAAAAAGACGTACTAAGTAAATGGAATTAATAAAACTATCACTAAGCCTTATTTTAATGGTATTAAATCTCATGTAAAATATTTTAAAGATATGTATTTAAAATCAATACAGTTCCAAGTTAAAATTAAACACAGGATTAAGGTCCGTACCCGTAAAGAATCATACAAATCTCTAAATCCTGTTACTTATAAATAAACATCCAAATGTTTAATGCTTAATTACCTCAACTTTTGTCACTATATTTTAGTCTGACTCCAGGTCTCATTCTGTCTTTTCTATTTGAAGGATAAGAAAGCTACTCTCAGAAGTCTGAGAAAGGTAGTTATAGGCTGTCAAGTCTCTTCATTTTCTCTCAGAAAAAAAATGAAATAGATTGATCTTTTAGTACAAAACATATTTTACAGACTGAATCTTTTATGTAGCTCTTTTTATCTGAACATCTCTGTTGTTCATGACATATTGCCACCAGTAGTTACAATACTCTAATAATTATATCTCAAATCTGTACTCAGGTACATTTTTATTTCCTACCACAATTTATACTTTTTTTTTGCTGTTAAATTCTTCCTGCACTGAAAATGGGTCCTTTATTGGATATCTTTGCTTAATTGTAAACTCTTTTAATCATGAGCATCTGTCATAATTAAAATTTCCCACCTCATAAACTCTAGTCTGAAAATGATTTTTCTGCATTTTCTGACAGTGATTTGTACCATGATTTCCTGTCTTTTATTTTACTGTTTTTCTTGTTTCCTCTCTTAATTGGCATGTTGTCCTCTTTTAACTAACAGCAATGGAACTGTTTGGGGAGACCATGTAAAGACCTGTTTAATGGTCATCTTTTTATTGGTCAATTATTGGTTTTATTCATAAAGGGTGTTGATATTTTCTCACACAGTTTTGTACATAAGTATTCTCAGTATTTTAATTATTAGACATCAAATTTCCTAACAGATAATATTTTATGCAAAATAATATATCAAAGTATTTAGGAAAAATCCAAATGTATATTTTCACCCTAGTGTCAAAAAAGTTATTTATTACATGTTGGTGAGCTCACAGAGAAGAGAGCTGAATCTTAATTTGTACTTTGTCAATTTTGGAATCTTTATTGCTTATAGATTATTTTGTGACATAGAGATCACTGTGAGCAATTCAGTAGATTAGCAAGCCATCTCATGTGGAAAGAATTTCTTTACTATGTTCAGTATATGCATAGGATAAATTTTAATTTTTGTATATTAGCTTTATGTAATTGTTGCATGACTAAAATGCATTTGTCATTAAGATCTTAAAATTATAATACAGCACTTTCTTGTCTATTTATGCTTTTCGAAACAGATCTATGTCACGTGAAAAAAAATTAACAGCCAGTACCAATAATTTTTCAATTTACAATGAGATTTAAATAAAGTACTCACAAAAAGTCATGCATATAAGTTCAGAGTACCTCATTAATTTTGCCAATATTACTTCAAAATTTAATGGGCATAAAGACATTGAAAAATCTTTTTATTGACAAATTGCTGACAGAAAATGTTTTCAGCTTGTTTCTGAGGTAGTGATAGCAGTCATTCAAACGACAGTTCACCCTCTATAACCCTGAGATTTTCATTGTACTGCTATGGTTGACATTATTGATCTTATCTGTGCCTCCTTACAATGCTTGTATTACCAGTTTAAGTTGTTTCTGGCTTACATTACTTTTGGCCCTGTATAGTCCAACAAAGCTAAACCCCATATTTGTATGTAATATTTAAACTATTTCAACACAATTTCATATAAGAGTATAATATCAGAGTGCAAATCAATATTCCCTGGAAAAAAAAAAGTGATTACCATCAAACATAAGTAGTGAAGTCCTTTATTTGGAAACTAAGGTTTGTCCCTACATGAAACTAATTGTGTTCCTCTCCATCCATGCCTCCATCTTCAGCAATTTTAACACTGCACTGAGTTATCAGCCAGTAGATATTAAGACTATTTTGTTGTGTTTAGCTTTTATGTGTTGGCAGCCTGTTTTTTACAGCTTTTTAAACAGATGGTTTTATATCTGTAAAGCTTAACAAGACACAGAGCAAACAAAAATAAAACTCTCACTACCAATATTGCTTTTCATTGCCCAGTTGCTGCCAGCTAAGATGTATTGAACCTATCTCTCATTAAAAAGCCAACAAAAAGATGCAGTTTCACAATTCCTGAGTGTATACTTATCAATTTACAAGACTAAAAATTCTGGGAGTGAGCTTGTGAATTGTGTAGTTATAGATTTCAGTCATGAACATTTGCTGTAAGAATTAATGGAAAAGTGAGTATTGGCAAGATCTGCTGCCAGATTTGACTTCTGCTATTTTGTGAATACCAATGGGAATTTCAGCTCATGAGATCTAACAGACCCTGACTTTTTTTTTTTTTTTTAGGCTATTACAGCAGATTTCAGAACACACATCACATGTGCATTCTGTGATATGGTAAGTAGCAGTAAGGACGGATAATTCTCTCTCTATTTGTAATTCCAGAAGCCATGGTTTTAAATAGGTTCTCAGTACTAGAAAATAATTACAAATATGTTTTTATTTTGTTGGTTTATTTCCCTAAATAAGTCGTTTTGGGTAATGCTTAAAATGCAATCACACATCCAAAAACATGCATTTCACTTCTCAGATTAATCTAATACATCACACAATCCTCTTATACTGAAACATAATCAATTCACAATAGTAGATACTTTGTCTAACTCTGAAGGTCCAGATGATAATAGTTGAGAAACTGTTTTGAAAACCTACCTGGTTTTTTATGCCATTCCACTCAGATAACGAAAGAATAATTTAGGACAAAAAAAAAAAATTGAAACGCATAAGTTCAATATTTTAGTAGAAATCCTTAAGCACCAATGGAGAAAAGAAATATATTTATATATTTACCCAAGACTGTTTAGTATCAAGTAGTATTGTGATAAAGAAATGAATCCTTCGCTTCTATGGTTTCATAAAAATGTAAATCATGTTAGAAAGGATGTTCTGTCAGAGTATAAGTGACCCAAAATACATATTGCTTAACAACATGTGTTGATACGTGGACGTGAGATAGCATGATGAACATATATATCATAGCAGAGCTCATACTTACAATTCATCTGCAGGAGTCCTTTTACCTGATTAACTGATAAAGAATCTTCCTCTAAGTTTAACATTAAAACTTTCAAAATTATTCCTTATAACTCTTTGAAGATCACCTTGAAAGTCTTGGGGACTTTGTGAAATATTTCCCAAGTTCTAAACATAGCTGCCAGTCAACAGCCATATACTTGCATTTGACACGGATATAACTAAAAAAAGTCCTCCTAAGTCTCGACGGAGTTACTCTAGATTTACACCAGCATTCCTGAGATACACAGAAGTTTGCATCTTTTCCTAAGTCTTAAAAAACATCAAAGACTTAATTTGCAGCCTCTAATTTTGGAATTGCTCGGGGAAATCAGATGATCTAGTCACAATATTGCAAAGAGGGAAAACACAGGAATTCAGGGCCCCATTACCAGACATACAGGAAAGCTATTCCCCTAGTCTTTGTGTGCTGTGGCAATACTTGTCTGAGCAGTGCCAGGGACCTTGAGAAGTAGGCCAGTTTCTGTGCACACGGAGAGTTAGTGGAGCTTTAACTAGCACAGCTTTTCATTCAAGAAGTCAGCTTCAAAACTTCATTTAAAATTATCAGGGGCACATTATCTGGGAACACAAGAAGAAGCAATTATTGGTTTAATTAGCCTGCATTCACCACGTTGTGCTCCTTCTCTTTGTTGGATTGCCAGGCAATTTTGTAAAATCATTAAGCAAGGGAACTATAATTCCACGATGACCTAATCTGCAGCTCCATCCTATCACACTGGAATATTTTAAAGTTATTTATGACTGTCCTCAATAAATGCAAAATCCATTGGGCAAGAAACACTGTGGTTCCTCAAAATTCCAAATGGCTTCCCTTACTGAATGGTTTCTGTTGCTTTCGGTTTTCTATGCCTGAAAGAGAAGGTTTGCTGTGAAAATAATTGAACGTTACTATGGAAATGCACAGGACACACAAAAATATATTTTTCTGTCCCGGGGAAAAAAATCACACAAACATTTCATTTTCATCATAACCTTTCATAAAATGGGCAAGAAGAAAGATTCAGAACAGTGTAAAACAAACTCAAAACATATTATATAGATCTTTTTCCTGAGAAGGAAATTGAGTAAATAACGTTATTTTTCTGCCTAATCTCTCAGATTTTGACAGTGGGAGAAATTTAGGAATGCAATTCATGGCATTTTATTATTTTTTATGTCTTGCTTTCATCATCATCATCTTATAAGGTTTATGTTCTTTCACTGCACCTTTGACACAGGAGACTAAAAGAAAGGTTAGATTTATAAACTATGTATCTCCATACCTCTTAAGCAGTAATTTAGTATAGTATCATTGTCTCCAGAAATTACAAGGGTTCATCATACAGCATCCAGGGAGATTGTGTATGAAACACTTGGAAGAAATCAAAAGTTGAAAATAACAATTGATAACCGTATATGAAGATACCATTTGACTAATTAAATTGTTTCACTAGGCTAAAATAAATCTGTGTAAAAAGCTGTAATTTCTACATATGCTTTGCTAAATAGAAAACTGATTAGGACAAAAGAAATGGCATTTTTCATTCTAAAAGAACTTTTCTAAGAACACTTTTCTCAGCCTTATCTACTTTATGAGTGAGATACATTAAAAATTCTAGGAGAATTTAAGAGTTTATGTAAAATATAATACAGAAAGGCAGTTGATTTTTTAATTAAGGAATGTAAAGTTAAACCAGATAATTTTGCTTTGTGTAAATCAAACAAATATTATTTTTGCATCATTAAAGAAACAGAATAAGTTGACCAGAGCATTTTACTTTACTACTGCTCTCACCATGTTGACCTGGAGCAAGTACACAGCACAATTAACCTAATCCTGATACAACAGTGTCAGAGTTTTAAACAGTTTCCGAACATCCAAAGGCACAAACTCCTGAAAAGCAGAAAGGAAAAGGGTGTGGGTTTGTCTGAAACTTCTAACTATTCCTAAATATGAAACTATTTAAACTTAAAAAAAATCTGATTTGAGTTACTTAAATACATTGTAGCTAAAAGATAATGTCTTCATAAATGTGCTTAATGAATTAAGTACAACCTACTCTCTCTATTAAATTTTACCTATAGCACTTCAGGACGTGAAAATGCATTGTTATGTTTACACTATACACTGGAACACTGAAAATGTGTTCTTTAATACATAGCTCTTAGTCTTATATTACCTCATTTTAGCCTGGGAAATTAAATGAACATTTAGTTTAGACTCTCATAATGGTTTACATTTTAGAGTGATATTTGGCACTATATAATGCAATCAAAGAAAACTGCTGTCCATGAAATTCCCAATAAAACAGTAAAAGTTGCAAAACACAGACCTCACCATTGCAAGAACAAAAGAGAAATGAGGCATTAAAGCAGTCAAATGCCACATAAGAATCCTGGTCAGAGTAAAAATTTTAATATGCTCATCTCTGACACTTAGAGATGAAGGAAAAGAAAACCAGAAAGGTAACTACATATGGTTGTACAGTTTTCATATGCAGAATTGTAAGGCTGTTTAAATACACCTGAAAGAAGCTAATTCACATTTTCAAAAGCTGTACCACACTGAAATGCAACAGGAAATCATAAACAAGAAGAACTCCTGAGAGAGAAGTGGGGAAATTACTGAATTGGGTAAGTAAAGGCACAAATGCAGAAAAGATTAACTGCCAGCATTGCATGAAATACTGGGAAGGTTCTGGGAGAAAGACTGCAAACCAGGACTTTCCATTAATATTGAAACCTTCTTTTTCAGACCTTTCAGATACCTGGCTCCCAGGTTCATTGTCCTAGCTCTTTCTTCTCAATAGCTATAGCTACCTATACTGCATTTGATAATCATGTTCAGTTCAGCTGTAAGTTTACCAACGCAAGTGGCTTATTTGCTTTTTGATCAGTTCAGATGTTCCTGCACTGCAGTTTGGCAGACTTGGACTTGATGACTACAATTATTGCACTCTCCTTTTAGCTTGCCGTGCCAAACCCCATCATGTGTATCTCATATGCCTTTTTGAACTCTGCACTAACATCTCTTTTTTATCTTTTCAAAGCAGCTGTGGCAAAGAGTAGCCTAAATCAGCTGTCCTGCGTTTCAATTTGATGAGAGTTGGGTGATCTTTTATCCCTCTTGTCATGGAGTTGTGTGCTCTTCACAGTTGCAAGGACATTTGCATTTTTCCCAGACAGCAGAGAGCATTGTCTATTATAATTTGACTTCTTTACCTTTCATTGCCTATGTTATTTCCAGAGGAGAGAACAACATCCCTGGGTAAGACCTTATTGGCTCATACCCTTAAGTCAATGGGGTTGGCTTTTTCCTCATGAGTGGCTTTCAGTGATGCCCTATCCATGTACCACTTCAAGGACTCATTTTGGTGCTAATGGGTTAGCAATTATCTTTTGAAGCTCAGCCATTCTTGATGCCCATCACTCGCGGGAAACCAGTTTGCTGGAAGCAGATAACACCAAGAAAGCTGTGGAACAGGTGAATTCTCAATATTGTGTTTAAGGCTGTGTTTGACTGTGATCTCAAGAAATCAATGAAAGCTGATGTCACAGTTGTGCATACACTAGCCTCTAATTTTCTATAATTTAAATAGCATAAAGACAATTCTTAACATTAAAATCAGTAACCTGATTTTTTAAAAGGAAATATTTGCCATGGTGTAAGAGGACCGAATTAATGATTTAAATTGACTGCTTCCACAGATGACTTTTAGATAAAACCTACTAAGAAGCATATTATTTCCATGCATGGCAATTTACATGTGAAATTTCCATTAGTGATAATGGCACTGGCACGTATAAATCTCCAGTTCCCTTTAACATTAATTGCAGTCATCTATGGTAAGTACTTGGATTTTCAATGACATTATGCCCGTGGATCTACAAAGTCAGAAGGCATCACAGCCTGGAGAGGATAAACATGAAACACTGTCATTACTGGTGGCAGGTAATAAGTAAAATCTGTATCTGCACCATTGTTGAAATACAGCATCACATAAATTTGAGAAACTACTAACGAAATACGCTTGCCTAATTTACCAGGCTCTTTAAATAAAGCTAGCTGACAGAATTCTGAATTAATCTGATTATAATTTTAAGCATGCTCTGCTAATACTTTGAAAGTTACTAATTTACCATTTATTTGAAAAGGACTGTAGAATCCCCTTTGGACTTTTCTAAGTCTTCAAGAAGTAGTGTTGGATTTCTTGTAGTATGGGTTTTGTGTGAACTTTCAGGGTAGCTGTTGAAAACTATAAGCAAACCAACAGAGCAGCTCCTGGGATTTTTAATAGAGTTCAAATAGGCTTCATGTTAGATGCCAAGAGATTGAGCAGAAACACCCTCAAGTAAATTTTAATTGAGCAAATGCATTTAAAGTGAATTTCAGATATTTCTGTTAATGAATTTATCAAAACTTGGAGTTCTCAAATTATCTCTTATGAAAAATCACTCAGAGATATTTAAAAGAAAATACATCCAAGTTGCACTTGATCTCTTTACTTAAATATTATATGAAATCTGATTTTTATTTATCATTAATTTTACATTATATTAATTTTGAATCAGATAAGGAAGCACTACCTGATTACGATATGAACAGTAACAAGAAGTTATCTGTTTGCATTCAATGTCCGACAGCCTCATCTGTCTCATCTTGCTGAAGTTTCCAGGAACGAATAGTGGAGGCAAAATGCTTTTACAGTGCAAATAAGAATTAAACACAAATGAATTATTTGCAAAAACACAGAAACAAACAAAATCTCTTTCAGAATCTTGTGTAAACTCACACTATAATAAACTGACTTGTGGCTTGAGGTGTTTGCTGAGGTGTTTCTTAGAACTTGAAGGAATTTATAGCACTGTATCCATGACAGAAGCTACTCAACTGAAATGCAAAACAAGACTTGTTTCAATCTTCATAATAAAATCCTCAAGCTAAAAGATTGAGGATGACTGGAATGATTTTGGATGATGTATGACAATAAAAATATGAGCTGTGCTTTGAACTAATTGAAATTAGGCCTTACATACACTTGTAATTAATTATCAATACTTCGATTCTGAAATGCACCATTAGCAAAATGTTACCAAGACGAATTTCTTCTCATGTGAGGCTAAAGTTTTAACAGTTAGTTAATCATCTCAAATATCTAGAATTATTACCTGATGGTGCCTATTTCTCCCTGTCGATTCTAGGAGAATCTTGAGCAAGTATCTTAGACAGCAATTTTTGGATGCCAATCACCAGACAAAAGAACTGCTGCCCTTCCTTTAGACCTAACAACCATCAGCAGAATTATTATTTTATAAATAGTTATGCTAGTTCTCCTGGGGCATATAAAGTCTTGCCAGAGAAAGTCAGTTTGGGTTCTTCAGTTGTCTTCTTTAACTACATCTAAATTTAACTTCTGCCAGCAGATCCACATTGGTCAGAGGTAATTTGTCAGACCTCTGACAGAGCCATGCTGGCAAGTTTTACAGCACACCTATCTTTAGATTAGCCCTTAATGCTGAGTTAAATTGCATCAGCAGTCATGGCTCCCTTGAGACTGATTCACAAAACTGGGATTACCTAAGGTACTCATGGCTAAAGGTACAGCTTCTGCATCTTTCACCTTCCACTCTACAGAAATAGCTGGAGGAGAAGGGGGAAAATTTAAACTTGCCATTATAAGTGAGAGTCCTCAGCAACCCTTTTTCAGCCACAAAAGGCATTTGTGGGACTAGTGCACCATGAGCTAGGACAGTGTTCAGTGTTAAAGCAGCGATTACCTCATGTGAGGTAGCGCAGTGAGACTCAGGTAATGAATCCATATCTGCACCTGACTGTCCCACCCCATTCTGAGGGGTGGTGGGCACATACACACAAATATGGGCCAAGACACTCTTAAACTGCAGTTTTAGTGAAGTGAAATTTTATCAGTTTTGCTGACAAAGGTACAATGGAACATTTTCTTGCAGCATACTTCATCCAGTTAGTCTGGATGAAGGGAAGGGAGTTTCTGGACTCTTTTCACCATTAATTTCCAGGAACTATATTATGTTTTCCCTTCTGTCTCCTGCCACAGCTACCTTTTTGTTTTAAAGCACTAGTAAATATTAAATCTCTGCACTACAAACCAGACAATACCTAAATTATGTTACACGGTTTTTTTCTTTGCAAACATTTAAGCATTTTACTACTATTTTAGAATTGCAAAGTGAAATAGAAAGTAGTACTCATCTGTCACTGTTCTGTTTAGAATGCATCTATTAGTTGTGAAGTAGAATTAATTATCTGCTATCTATCTGTTTTTCTATCTCAGCATGAAATGTAGATGGAGATAAATTTATGCACTTGACACACTAAAACCACTTCAGTATCCTATCAACTGACTGGAGGAGTAGGTAGGGATCCTTTACACTTCAAAAGGTAGAATCGCATTTCCTACTTTCATAAGTTACTTCAAGTAGACATGTAGTGCAATTCACAGCAAGTGACAGAGAGGACTGGATTTTTTCAGGGGAGAAAAAGATCAAATCTGTAGCTGATTAAATATTCCTCCTAATAGACAAAAAAAAATGTAAGATTGAAGGTGGTTTTCTTTTTTTTTTTTTCCTTCTACACAGTAAGAGATGGTAAAACATAAAATATTCTTGACAAAAGGAAATATGGAATTCTGGTTTTGAGTCACTGCAATGATTTTACCCATTTCCCTTAGGATTTTTTTAAATATAATTGGAAAAAAGTAACCATTTATATAATTTTCGACCTTCACTTCGGATTGAATATTTTTACAACAGTGAGAATATGTAAATTTCTTCTTTATGGAAATATTACAATTACCTAAATCTGTTTAGCTGTTTAAACACAATCATGCAATTAAGAAAAGAATTCCAGAAATTGCCTGACTAATATATAGGATGGAATCCACAAGATGCTCCAATTTCTGCTCCAAATATTGTATTTTTGCCTTACTGTCTCATTAGGTCTCAGATGATCTTTTTTTCTTTCCTTATTCTATAACTTAATGGTTAAATTCTTAATGAAATTATCCTTGATTTTTATAGCTGGCTCTTCTGTTATATATCTGATCAAGAATTTTGTATATCATTAACTGATCAACAACTCTGAGAGAAATACTTTTCTTGGAAACATAAATATTTCTTTACAAGTGCAATGTCTTAAACAGGACTTCTGGATTATTTGCTTTGTTTTGACCTTTTTTTTTTTTCAAGTCACCTGAAAAATAGATGCCAATATTAGAGTTGTGAAATCTGAAATGTCTTTTGTTTGGCTTCCTACGCACTGAAGAGGTGAAATGTTCATTTAGGGCTTACCTTATAAACCATAGGAAGATACAGACACATCACACCATTCCAGAATTCAGTTAGCAGAATTGAGGATGCCCAGCAAGCAACATGGCTAGATCTTGGCCTGGATCTTCTGTGTCCTACTATGTTTATTGTCTCTCCTATAATATCTTAGGGTTATAAAAGAAGTGCTGCAAATGTGTCTTCCAAGAAGGTTACAGTATTGCTGTCAAGTGTCTCTAATAGATTGTTTTTATCTAGCCAATAATTTTGGAACATGCAGTCTAAAGTACAGTGCTGTGAAGGCCATTTGGAATTCAAGATGCTTCACAAATGGCAACATTTATAAAATGTGATTGCATCCAGTGATATTCACAACAAATGAGCTTACTCAGTATTCTTCACATTATGATTTAAAATGGCCTTCTAGCCTCTGAGGATATATATGAAATACAATTTATTCAAAATTTAGAAATATTGCAGATGAATTACAGACTCCCATAAAAACATTAACTACAACTACATATATTGCAGATATATCACATACTGGATTAAATAAATTGAGAATTTACGGCAGCTTACACAGAAAAAAAATGCACAGTCTATTAAATAAGCCATATTCCAAATCAGATACATAACCTATCTAATCAGATGCTTAATATATTGAATCAAAATCACTGCACCTGCTACATCAAATACATCATGGATTGAATGAAACGTACCATCCAAAGAGCATATCGATATTAAACTAAATCATGTTGAACAGCTACCTAATTTACTAAATTAAATAAATTGAGCCAATACAGTAGTCACTGAACCTAGCATACAGATCATAAACAAACACAAAGCTTAGAGGTTTTGAAAGAGCTTGCCATACATTCCCAGTTAGGTCTCTTTATCTTTACTTGTATCTGATCTTTAAATGTACAAAGTCTTCCAGAGCCTTGGAAAATCAAATTGAGTCATTGAGTAAACACCTGGCAATTTAGGTATTACACTTGAACAAGAACTGCTATCATTCCTAGATATCCAATGCCTTCAAAAATTTTGTAATTAATAGTAAATCAGAGATTCATGAAATTCCAACTAAAAATGTTCCCTGAGAAAGTCTAAAGAAAATACCCTGGTTTTGGGTGGTTTTCCCCACACCTGTTCTTATAAGAAAGTCATAATGAAAAGCAGCAAGATGAGAAAAAAAAAAATCCTATTTTAGAGACATTTTTAAATAAATAAGTGACATGCTTAAGGTCAGATGGCAAGTTTAGTGTGACACAGACCAGAATTCTTTCTTTAAATAATTTTCCAAAGGCCAAGCATTTTCAAAAAAACATTTACCTAAGGCTAAGTAGTAAAGCAAGAGACTTCCTGCATTCAGTTTAATCAGAGTTCTGCCAATTAGACTAGTTTAGTCCAGTAAGTTCATAATGTTTTATCTTAATTAATACAGCATATCATTTTATAATAAGCATTGTTGAAGACAAATGCAAATGAGTATAGACATTTTGTGATACATTCAATATTCTTCAATTATAAAATAAAAATAGATATTGATTTGCTTGTTGTCTTTTTTTTTTTGTTTTTTGAAAGGCTTGCTTCATAAAAGAGACAGTTGTGATTCCAAATGTTATGTCAGTACTTCTGCTACAAAATCAAGAAAGCACCATTGTCAAGGTCTGATATATAAGTGTATCCATTTTGGAGACAAGCTGAGCTTATACATAGAGTAAATTTGTGGTTTTAAAATAATTCTTTTGAAAACTCTATACAAGTACATAAAGCCAAATGAACTAATTAAGATTTATGATTACTGTACAAAAATATTTTAATTGGTAGTTTGTGTTTCCTTTGATCTAATGTTTAAGATTCTCTAAAGCCTGATGTAAGCATCATGTTGACACTCAAATTCACACAGAAACTCCTACCTTTTATGAATAAAGTTGAAACTCTGATCTCATGGGAGGCCTGTCCATTCTGTAACTAGGTTGGACTCGATGATCTCAAAGGTCTTTTCCAACCCAGTTGATTCTGTGATGAACCCATTTAGCTGGGAGCTCTGGATATCTGTTTCCTCTGAGCTGCAAACCTACAAAGTCATTCTTTTTATCACACAATAAATATTTAATGTCTGTTTTCTTGAAATGGAACAATTTCAGCCAAGAGATAGAGGAAAGATTAGAACTTTTATAATTTTATCTCACGTTCCCTCCCAGTACCTCTAAGTGTTAATATCCATGGAAAAAACATAAAATCCTCTCCAACTTCTCTCAGCCCCTGAGAAGGAAACGATGCTGTTGCTCATTAAACATTTTTAATGCTTACCTAAAAAAGCAAGGTGGTGTTCTCTGAAAGCATTAACAAATCCTGGGGTGTCAATACATGGACAGATAGCAACTCTGCAGAAACCTTTTATTTTTAACTCTCTTCGCCCCCTGAACAGGGGAACCAGCTGGAGTCTTTCACCCACTAAAGCATCATCTATAACTCAAACCAGCAATCAATATCAAAAGCAGATGTTTGATGAAAACTTCTCTTGCTTTCTCAGCTTCAGTCCCCTTAACCCATACTGAGAAGTTAAAGTAAGAAAGAGGAACACTATTGATGTAAAGGGCAAAGCGAGGGATGAAAAAACCTTGTCAGAATTAGAAAAGGTAAACTTCTTTTTACAGAGCTCTTCAATACAGTGGATTGAACTCAACAATCCTGTAATTCTCTAAATTAGACTCCTTTCATGTAAGGCTCAGAGTTGCTGTGTTTTGAAGAAAGTACATTTGCATCCTTTAGAGACATTCAGCACTGCTTTAGAAAGCCATCTAGTGAAAGGTCAATGGTGTGAACACTGGCTTGCCTATAACCTTTCATTTCTAATGAAATGCTCTACAGACTCCCGAGGGGAAAACAGCTTGTAGAGCTCCTATAAGTTTTATTTCAAAAATCAAGTTCCCACACAACACATTTAGAGAAGCTTTTTAACTCTGCTCCCCACCACCTTTCAGGAAAATCAGTAACCTTTAGCTCTCATCTTGTCTGTGCCTTAATAGCCAAGGAGAGATATATTTAAATTTAGTCCTGTTTTTCAAAATTGTATTTCTGAACAATTAGTTTGCTGTAGGTTGCTGCGTGGTAAAAAGTCTTTCAGGATAGAAAGACTGTCGTGTTTTCAATTTTCCTAGAAATATACTGGCTATTTTTACATAGAGCAGGACAATAAGTAAGGCTGATATCAAAACGCAGTGCACAAAGCAGAACTCTGCATGTAACCCTACTGGTTTTATGTGTGTTTCTTGTAGCTCCGAGGCCCCATTCATGAGGATCTCACTGAAGATGTGATGTCATCAATAATTGCAGCTGAAATTGAGTGAAACACCTAATTGTGTTGCCTTATTAGTAGTTTGGATTCAAAGGGGTGGTATCAGTTGCCCTCCCCAGACTCCTTAGATGAAAGCGAGTAACGTGGAACAGGGCAAACATTTCAACACTAATCAGGCACAGCACACAGGAAGTAGTTTTGCATAAGGATCAGACTCTGCAAGTGAAATATGACTTAAAGGGGACAAAAGTTTGTCAAGAAGTCAAATTATGTTAGGTCACAAAGCGTTAAATGTCCAAGAGCTTAATTTAGCAGAGGAGCTGCTCTGATAAATCTGTTCCTTCTTCATGCCAGATTACCAAGAAAAGGATAAAAAAGTTCCATTAAAGAGAGGAACAACAGGATATTTTTGATAAGGAGTCTCTAAGTTCAGCATATGATTATGCATCATGAAAAGAGGTTTGCAATGTAACCGTAATGGAAAGTTCACAGCCAAGTTACAAGGAAGTACACATACTAAAACCTGAGTTTCTTTTATGAAACTTGTAGACTGCAACCACATGAACCCCATGATAAATCAAAAGCATGAAAATACCCCTCTTACTGATAAAGGGTGTCAAACTTCTCAAAAGTTCTAAAAATACGTAGAAACTCTATCATGCATATCCTTAATATTATATGTCATTCCCACCAATACTTATGAGCAAAAACTCCAGGATCCACTAAGAGTTATAAAAAAAAGAATTCTGGACATTAATTGTCATACCAATATTTTAAGACATATGGCATGCCCGATTTATTTTATTTTAAGCTGACCTGAAAAATACTTGTTTAAAGCCAGAAAAAAACCCCACTGAATTCCTTAGGGATAGGTTAAAACCATAAATTACATAATTCCAATCATATCTTCCTCTTACACATATATCTATATATACTTAAGTATATATAGATGTGAGTGTGTTACTTAAGGCGATTCTTGGGAAGGCTAAATCTTTTCTTTGTTCGGTATAAACCAAAAGCAGAATTTGTATCAGAAAGTTGTGACTGGCTTTCAAGTTTCACAGAAACTTCATTCAAATCAGATTTTTTCAGACATCTCACCGTGATGGGATTTCATGCTGGCATCATCCATCCTGGCAGGGCCAGAGGACCAAATCTGTGGGCTGGGGGGTCCTAGAACCCAGCACTTCACACCGTGCTAATAAGGGAACTAGGGCTGTAGTCTGATACCAGACAGTTTCAGACTTAAATAAAGGGTTATTTCCTCCTTTTCCTGTGAATCAGCCCTGGCTGGCACCACCCGCTTACAGCCAGGAGCTGCAACATTCCCACTAAACACAGCTTTTCCAATCACCCATTTTAGAATACTTTGTGGTGTGCTATTTTCATACTTCCAGTGATTATTAGATAGAGTCTATCTACTTAGCTCACAAAAAATAGGAGTACAGAATGCAACAAAGAAAAAATAGCCTCGAAAAAATAGCTTGACTTTTTGACTTTCCCCCCAGAAATAATTGGAGAAATCCTAAATTTCGCCCAGGCTGAAGAGATAGTATGCTACATAGCCAAGTGGTCTGTTACAGTGGTCTGGAAGAAACGCAGGCTTGCATTTTACGTTTAATTTTTTTACTTCCTTTAACTACTTATATAAGACACAAGATTGGACATTAGGGCATCAATACCTTTTGCTGGAGAGTTGTTTGGTAGCTACATTTTCTACTTTTAGGTTGGCGACATGGACCACAGAAAACAGTCCTAAACCATATCCAAATTCAATAAAAATTTATAAATATTACTCAAAAATAGACATACATTTTAACAAGCAGCTAATCAAAACTAGTTATAAGGCATTTTGCAGATCCTTTGGGAAAGCTGAAGCATGGTTCATTAAAACAGGATGGGGAAAAAAATCTGTATTTAAACTTATTTAATGCCAAGAGTTTAATCTGAGAGGAGAGCTCCTCCTTACTCTGTGAAAATGTCATAAAAAATAAAGGAGTAATAAAAAAATTTGGTCTAGAGATAAACATTTATCTATTGAAATAAATGAATCTATCTTTCAATAGATAACCACCCCATTATCTGCTTTTACTCTTTGAAACAGCTGCATCATCTGCTTTATAGAATTAGTAGAAAAAAAAAAAAAAGGAAAAAAGAAAAAATTATTACAAGGTACATAATAAGTTTTGGGAACGAAAATTTATTTGTAGGCAAATAATGCGCAGGCACACATAAATAATTTTATTCCAGGAAAATAAAATTTTCACATTTTGCTCCTGAAACCCTAGAAGAGTAGGTAAAATAATGGTCAATATTTCAACCCCACCCAGATATCTGTTGAAAAAAAAAATTGTAACAAAATTGATTCTCATCATGAAAAGCAGAACAAAGCATGATTGAAATGCATTTTATATAGACTATCAGAGATTTTACATAGAATATCAAACCATGTCTACACAGAGATGGCTTTAAGCAATTAGGCTCAAGTTCTAATCAACTGTTCTGAATTTTCTTCGTATCTCATCACCTTGCTATATCTCTCTTCCTTTCTTCCTCTGCTACAATCTGTTGATAATCTTACCAGTGGTCTTTAAAAATGGAAGGAATTTATGCAAAATGGTTTGAATGAGTTCTTAGAGAAATGATACAGCCTGAGAAATGGTGCTTGTGAGCAGGTGAGTCATTACCTGCGAGAAATGAAATGCCAGCAGCTGTTTGGGGAACTTTTGCAGAAAACAAAGCCCCAAGATCTGGAGCTCTTCCAGGTCAGGATACAGAACCTGGCTACTTTTCTGTTTATTTCCCACAGAGTACTAAGATTAAGGCTCATTCCTTGCAGATTTAGCGTAAATACTTATCAGCAGTGTTTGCTGAAGTTCTGCAGGTGCTTTGGGGGGATTTTCTGGTTTTTGGACTTAGAGGATAACATGTAAATACATTCTTGTTTCCTTGAACATCCTGTTTATACTGATAGTGCTAAACAAGGTTTTATACATCTTTCTCATTTCCTGATAAATTATGTTTATTCTGATAAACTGGAAACTCCCAAGCCTTCTTAGTACTGCATTTTTTTCCTTTTTTTTCATTTTCCCAACTACCGTGGCATTACATTGAAAGACAGGGTGAAGCACCTGGCTCATCACACCTGGAAAAGCACAAGTGCCATATGAAAATTGAAGTTGTATTAAAGCAAACAAGCAATTAAACAAAGGAGCTTAGTAAAGGACAAGAGAAACCTGCTGTAGGAGTTCTGGGACACAAAAGGCATAGCTGAAAATAGTGAAGGAGACAGTGAAATTCCTTTCTTACTGAACCTGCCATCATGTGGGCTCATGTGCAAAGAACCAAACAGCTAAATAAGAGCCAAAATTGCAAACCTTGCTTTGGCATTGACCCTGTGTGATGCTGGGTAATCTCACTGTACCTCAGCTACAAAGCCTTGTGCATCCTCATGTTGAAAACATTTTGAAAAATATAGTGAAAATTAAAATAAAATTGCTGTTATTGTTAAACTTATTTCCTCTATTGCCTGTTTCTAAAAGACAACGGAATGAGAGGAATATTTTGTTTCCCTCCTGAAAACTCTAAGATGAGGTATGGGACTGAAAAGTAATAAACAATCTCTTCTGATCCTTGGAGTAGGACCGGTACCAAAAAAAAAAACCAACAAAACAAACAAACAAAAAACCACAAAAACAAAACAAAGCTTGACTGGAAAAAAAAAAAAGTGAGACGTATTTTTCTCCTCTTCTATAAAAACCCCAACCAAACAAACAACCAATTTGGGATTTTCTGGGTTAATTCCTACTATTGAGAAAACCCCATTTTCTTTATTAACTGCTAGATTTCGCCTATGTGCATGAAAAGGGCCCCATTATACTGTTTGCGTGTTATTTTTTCATCATCCCAATTCTCACCTGCATCATTCTCCCATTTCACAGAATCCTACAGAGAGAAATAACTCCTGCTACATGTTTAAATAGTAAAAACCCAACATCCAAACAAAAGCTGTGACACAGAAAAGTAATTGATACTCTTGGCATTTGATTTTCATTCAGATGCATCTGCCGATTAAAAGAGTTGTCATACAGCTCCCTGGTTTCAGAAATCTCTGTCTAAATCATCTCTGGCATTTTCCACTAAACTTTTCAGTAGGACCTTGAAATACATCACCCTGTTATTTAATCCTGACTCTCCAAAGAATTTACTTATTAGCATTTGAAAGAATCCATTACCTTTAAAGAAACCTTTACAGCCACAATTCTGAAAATGCATAACACATCTTGCATGGAACATTTAGTTCTGTCACAAAGATGAGTAGATATCCTGTATTTCACTGAGGAAGTTAAAGTCCTTCCCTCAGTATTTCCAGACATTGGAAGTAATAAGGATGGATAATGACAGTTGCCTTTCTTGCAGAGCCTACAGATTTTCTTCAGTTTGAACAAATTCTTTTGCTCCCCTTTTCTAGTTTCTCTGCATTGGAACTCGAAGGGATGGGAAGAACTTCTCTCTATACAGTCCGACTCATTATAAGGATGAATGAAGCTGAAATTGAAATCTGAGTTTCTCAAAATGTACCAGACATAAAAGAAACATATTTTTGAATATCTGGAAATGAGAAAATCTTGGGCTGGAAATTAATTTTGTGTTAAATAAGAGTTGGACTGTCCTAATAAATAGGAGTCAAATAAAGCCAGGAAGAGAACGCATTGCATGTTTTGTCAAAAACAGAAAACCTGCTAGGCTGGCTTAGTAACAAAAAACTGTTACTAAGACTGTCAAAAGCTGTCTGGAATAACAAAATAAGGTGTCATGACAACTCCCATTCCAGTTTCTTCAGATGTCATAAGTAATATAAAAGCAGACAGTATTTAAATGTGTGGAATTAATTTTTTAAAACACTCATATTAGAAATCTTATGATCTCTATAAATATATATTTTTATTGATATCTTCCTTTATGCCACAAACCCTAAAGTAATGAAAAACATTGCTTTTCTTTTTCCATTGTAACGTAACCCCGTTTTAAACATTGACACAATCACAGCTACTGTGTTTACTACCAACAAAACTGAAAATGGCCAAAGCATATCAGATGTTTCTATATTTCTTCACAAATCAGAAATATATCTAGAATTTTATGCTTCGAAGCCACTCCAGCAGCCTGGAGCTGAAAGAAACCAAAGGTTCCCAAGTGACCACAATATAGCTGCACTTCCTCTTCTTATACAATAACACTAGAAAGCAAAAGCACACAAGCAAACAAGCAAGACTCTTTCTAAATAACTTTCTTTCAGTATTAGCATTAATAAAACCATTTGCTCCCTAGACAATGCTTTTTCCTATTAATTGAGCCTTTGGGTGACATTCTGACAATATTGGTGTCCAGAAAGTTGAAATTATTCCAGGCTCTGGCTCCCAATGCAGACCTCACAGCAGAATTTCAACTTCCCACCAGGGCAAACTGCAGATGTACAGGTCCTCTTTATGTTTTTTTTTTTCCTTATGATCTTGCTTTTCAGAAAAGAAAATCAGGCACAGAAGGAGAAATTATGTAAAAACAGTAAATAATTAACAAAAAAACCATAAGTTCATAGTGGAACTGAGAAAAAATTTTACCAGATTTTTACTCGCTTTAAAAAACCAGTTTTCTAAAGGTAAAAATTAAATGTTAAATTGAAATACAAGAATGTTATTATTTTTATTTCACAGTGTCCTATAAAAATGAAAACTAATTTACTGTAAAGTTGTTTCAAATAGTTCTTTTTAAATATTTGTGGGGTTTTTAAGAGAAACAAACCCAAGTGTGTGTCTTTTTTCCATTTACAGGATTTTATTTGTTACTTATTTTTATAAGCTGTGTATAAATGACTATCTAATAAAGGATTTATGACCACTGAAAAGCAGTTACAGATGCACAAGCTGAACATCAGGTGACTAGTTCAGGTAGTGCTTACAGGCCACCAAAGAGGGAGAACTTTCCTTCATGAGAAACAGAGCACTTGCAAAATTGTTGTAATCCCAACGCTGGCAGTGTTCTTGAGAAGGGTCTCTACAAAGAGTAAGGAGAAATAAGTAAAGAAGAAATTGAAAAAATTTGAACTGGGTAAAATGTAACTGGGACAACGGTGGGGAACCTTTGTTCTTGTGTGCAAACAACACCAAGTATTTTCTGTTCCCAATGCTCTCTGTAAAGCTGATGATCTACAGGGGTTTTTTTTATGTGCTCTCAGAAAATGTGATTAAAATTAACATTAGGTAAGAGACTAAAACCTGTCTTGAAATCAGGAGGGGGCAGGAGGAAATTCTGTGAGAAGAATATACTGAAGATTTTTAGTTTAGTAAGTTTCACCTTAAGTGATTATCTTGTTCTCTTTAGACTGTTCCACTTCCAGAGATGCAGTGAACTCCTGCTACCATACACTTAATAAATTTTCAGTATGGTGCACAGACCCCCTGAAGAAAAATGTTCTTTCTTAGTCAATCCAAAGAGTTTGTAAAGAAATGGATTATTAGGGGAAGTCACACTTTTCTGTGTATTGCTCAGAAGTGGACATTTTAACTGGATGCCAGCTGAACTCCAAAATATTTGAATAGAAATTTTCTCCTGTAGCTTGCTTGGTATTATTTTGTGTGTGTGTGTATATATATATATATAGATATATATATATATATATATACACACATACATTAATTCCTAAACTTTTGAAGAGGAATATTTGCCAAACCATTTAACAGAAATACATTTATGTTGTGTAAAAGCAGAGCTGGCATGTTTATGTGAACAACTGCCCATTACCTCTGTTTCTCTTTCCTGCAGAGGGTCCTGTTTTTTTAAGTGATGAGCTTGTTTCTACCCAGGATAAATAAGCAATATCAATTTTGCATATAGTAAGTTGCATTTGCAACTGCACAGACCAGGTTGTTTCACTTATCCCTGGTTCCTTCAGTGGTAATGACAAAATATTTCAGAGTAGCATCTTCTTATGTATATCCAAGAAGGTCTGTATGGGACAAAATATGTTTCCAAGGGGAAGCAGGATATTTACATGGCACTAGATCACGAAATATTGGCTCATTTGCTGCTTTGCTTTCTCTGTAGCCCAAAACAGTATGTGGCATTTATTGATTAACCTGGGCAGAAAAGTGCGCATATGCCACAGAGAATGACTTTCCCTGGTAACAAAAAAAGTTCCCATTGATAATAAATATTGCCCAAAATCTGAAAAAACAACAACAACAACAACAAAAAAAAAAAAATCAAAACAAGGCCACATATTTGCTTTTGTCCCATGAATATGTAGGAATTGAATCAGGGTCATAACCTCAGTTAATGAAGAAGAGGCTTCACTTGCAGAGGCTGATCCTGAATGGAAATGGTTTAACTTGAGGGATGCAGCACAGTGTTGGGTATTATTAGGATTGATTGTCTCTGTATGTATCAATAAACTTGATTTGAGAAAATGTGTTGAACTATAATGAAACCTAAAATGGAAGAAGACAATCGATATGAAAGGGAGAAAACAAAACATATATATAAATAAACATAATACATTGAAGAAAGCAGAAGCATGGACAGCTGTATCCTTTATATGAGCATTATATAACCTCATTAAATATTTTGTACACGCTTTTCTATAAACAATGTTAGGAGTTTGGTGTTTCTTGTGGCAGACATGTCTTTTTATTTATACTAGAACATGGAAGTCAAAAGCAAAATAAAGCTTTCTGGACTGGCTTGTTGGATTCCAATAATATTCCCTTATTTCACTGTAATTTGATATAAATGCCAGGAGGGACAATTACGCTGTTATTGCAGTCCCCATTTCATTCCTCCTGCAAAGCCTGTTATTTATTTACCACCTCCTCATTGGGTTGTTTTCAGGCCCACGTCCCTAGTTAAATACAACCCTTTCTGCTTTTGGTGACTGTTAGGACATTTCATAGCTATCAGTGAGATATCTGTGACTCCTTCAGAGTTAAAAATGAACATTTCTGACAAAAGAAGGAAACAACAAGTGATACATATTCAAAGTACTAATGCTTCCTGCCAGATAGTATGGGTACACCTCCAATTCCCATCTAAAGGTTGCTAGAAAATGTTAAAGAGCATTTTGTCGAGCAAGATTTTCTGGGCAAGAGCATTCAATGCAGAACACTGTGTGAAGAAAACTTCACTGTGTTATTTTTTGAGTAGTACAAATCGTTTACAAAATCTAAGTTTTAATTACCTCTGAGATTTACAGTACTGATTTGGCAGATCTCTCCCTGTTTTTATCACAGCAGGAGAAGGTGAAACAGCCTAATAAAGACAGGTAAGTGTAATTGTTCATTACACATTACAACTTCTTGAGGGGATTTCACTTGCTGCTGAAGGATCGAGACAAGCTTACACTACAAGAAAATCTTAAATTAATAAATTCTCTCATATCTTGAAGCAGCAGTATGAAATGTGCAGGCACTCTAAGGTAGTACTCCCCTAAACCCCAGCTTCCAGGGTTATCAGACCACTCTGCTGCGGCTACCAGCTTTGACACTGACAGAAGAACATAAAAAAATTAAGTCTGAGACTGACAAGAGAGAACAAAGAATGTTACTGATGCCAGCATGATGCTTCCTGACGACTGTTAAACAATAGGGGAAGCTTGGCAGTTGCTGGGCAAGAGGTGGGATATTTTTTTCCCTGATATATTTATTCATTTTAAAAAACCTCAACAAAACAGTGTTATCAGATCTGTTTATGTAGAAATAGTATGAAAATTCCAAACTCTTTCCCTATAAAGAAAATAGGAATAAAATAGATGAATAAAACAATTATGTTTAGAGATATTAATAAATGCAACCTCAAAAAGCAATCTCTTCCTAAAAGGCATCAGTCAGTTTTGTAAGGGAGTAATTCATTTCCTTCTGGAAGAAATAGACAATTTGACTCTTAATTAACAGCATTAACTCAAAAGAAGTATTAAGAAAGAGAACAGAGAACAAGAACAAAATGGAATCATTATGTCTATAGAAGAAGATTAGAAGCCAAAGTATTAGAAATTCTTAAGACAAATTTGCAGTGGGTGATGATCAGAGTATATTTGGGAGAAAAGGGGAGAAAGGAGCAGGAAAGGGAAATGGAATATTTATAGAATGATAGAAAAATGAACTTAAATGGAAAAAATAATCAGCCCAGTCAATGATCTGCTAAATTTAACTTCAAATTGAATCCTTTTCCTTTTTACTCATAGTCTTTTAAACTTTATTTATTGGTACCATAACGTATTTCAGGCTACCACCCTAAAAAAGAGGTGCAAAAAAAGAGAAAATCTAATAAGAGCAAGCATGAAAGAAAGTGGTTGATATGTGTCTGGTTTGAATAAAAGGCTGTTAAATAAGGACTAAACAGATGACATAAGAGTGATGCATGAGTTTGTTTGGCACAACCACAAGATTTTATATAGAAGTAGTTTCAGGATCACACCCTGAGCAGATGTGTTATGGATACTGCATGAAGATTATGCCGTACTAGCCAGTGACCATTCCTAGGACACGGACTACTGCTAAGCACTGGAAAACGCATGCCACTGGAATTGTGAGAAAGTCCCTGGTGCAGAGTTGGCTCCTGTCGGCTTGAATTCTCCCAGAAAATTCCTGGCCCTGTTTCATGGCCTGAGCAGTACAGGCTGTACACCCACTGTCAGTCTGCACAAAGTCATTTGGGTTTGGCAGCTCAGGAGCTCCATGCCACATTAGTTTCAATACTTGGGAGGGAATCCTGGACTTGTTAGCACAAATGTAGCCTGACTCCAGAATACACAACAACAGTGTTTAAGCTGTTGTGTGTGTCTCCTTTTCCTCCATCAAGCTGTGACTCTAATACAACTTTGTACTAACAGACAATAGTAAAAGGAACAGGTTTTTTCTGATGCACTGTCTCTTTTATTTCCTCTTTTTTACACTGATCAATGTTAATTCTGAAATTTTCCTGATGTACTCTTTAAAGCATTAAAAAAAAAGCAAACAAGGAAGAGAAAAAAGTATTTCTAAAACTGCTTTTTCATATAAATCTCACAGTCGTAGTACTTCACTAAAACACAAAACTGGCTGTGCACAGGAGAGGAGAAAGCCGTTGAATTCTGAGCCAAGATGGGAACCACAATGGCAATTTTAATGCATAAAAAAGGTCACCACGGTGATGACCATAATGTGTGATGCTACAGCGATCATTATCAAGACATTATTGTAGAGTTCTCTCCCTTATACGCCAATAGGTATTGCTGCTAATTCATAGAGCTGAGAATAATTAGGAATTATAAAAACAACAGTTAGACATAACTGAGCTATCAGATCTATTAGATAATTCATAAAGGACCATCAATCCGCTGTCATGCAAGTCAAAATTTTATTGAGCCAGATCTCTCATTTTTAGACCCTTAGAGCAGAAATAAAATTCTGAATGGCTTTTCCAAAAATAATCTTCAGGTTTTCGTCAAGGGCAAAGCTTGTTTTCGTTCAGAGGGGAAACATGGGGCGTTTACTTGCAAATCCTATAGATTACAGAAGGTCCACTCACACCAGCTCACACTGGTGACCAGGTCCTGGTATTTCCATCTCTTACATCTCCCTACACTAAAGCCTCAAAGGATCAAGTAAAACTATCTTTTTAACACTGCAATATATGCTGTTAATGATTTGGTAACAATGGCACCAGGGAAACATTTGCCTAGTCTTATTTGTATCTGCTTGCCTATCCTATTTCTACCTCTCTTTACCTTCTTTCCAACTCTTCCCCAGACAAGAGGATGTACTCACATTTGTGATGGTAGCTATTGCTTCTCTCTGGAGACCATGAAATATTGAAAACAGAGGAAAAAATTAAAACACACAAAACAGATAAAGAAATCCTCAATCATCTCCAAAGTAAAAATAACCAAATGTTGGTGGAAAGTCTTAAATTTGATTCTAGTAATCAATAGGCATTTCCACCAGTAACATAATGTGGCTCAAAAGGACATGTTCAGTTGTCCAGGGTAGTAGTTAAGAGGAGAAAATACTGCTACAAATTATAATTATTACTTCTGGAATGAAAATGAAAACTTATTAGACTGATTTCTCATTATAAAATGAAACATAAGAAACTGCTTTAGGAATGTATCTTCCTCTTTTTGTCCACACATGTGTGAGTATATGTCTATGTGTATATATAAAACTTCTACAGTTAAATCTCAAAGTTTCATATTTTCTTAGAAAAAAATAATTAGTTATGAAGTGAAATGTCTTCTGTCCCCTTTCAAAGTGAAGGATATTTAAACTGAAAATATTGTCCTCATCCTTGTTCTAAAATTACAATTATCAGTCTGGATTTTGTTCTAAAAGTGTCAGAGCACATATGATGGAGTTTATTCTTGGAAAAAGAAAAAAACAACAGTTTTATTGAAACTAGAAAGAGACATTGAAACTAAAAGGTTCCATGAAATAGACTTGATTTGAAGAAAATGTAATTGCAATATTTCTGAGATCCAAAGAGGAGCATCCACCACCATGATCCAGTCAAATTTTTATATGCAACCAACAATACCAGTACCTACAGGGACTATTGATTTTGTTCTGGCAAAAGTTAGAACATGCAGTTAGGAGCATATGCATGAACCTCCCTCGACCTTTTTTTCCCCTTAATCTGATTCAGGAAGAGCAAATACTTAAATCTACATGTGACTGCTCAAATGATGTAGTCTGTTGCAGACCAGCTGTTTTAAAGGAAGAACAAATCATGATCAGGTGTATGAAACTAAATAGTTGCAATTTACAGCATTATGCCTAAAAGGATATTTCATTTGGTCAGAAAATTTCTGCCAGCTCACCACCAAGATACCTGCAGTGTTTTCCAGTAGGTAAGATATTGAAAAGGTAAAATACCATCAGGTATTACTCTACCTGATAAACACGGTCAGAAGCATACTTTTATTCCTCTTCAAGCAGCTGCCCTTCAGCTGGAAACCAGTGCCCTATAATTACATACCTTTCAAGTGAGACATGGTAATAGGCTGTGTGCACTCTGCTTGTCTATCATAATGCATTTTTGACTGCTACTTGAGAATAAGCCAGAATTCATGAAAATGAAGACACACATTCAGAAAAAATGCACATCTTTCTGTCATGCATGCTTTAGATTAAGGAAGTTTTTCTCCTGTGTTATTTATATTTTCCTTCATGTTTCTACTTCCTTTATCCACATCTGAATTGTATGCATGCAGTACTAAAAGAAGGGTGGAAGAAGGGGCAGAAAGTGATTAAAAAGTTGAAGAAAAAAGTTACATTATATAAATACAGACACAAAATAACCTGAAATAATCATAACAAATATTTACAGTTTAGATGCAAATAGCTAATGTATCTGTTTTCTTACTCATGTATATGTAAAGTTTAAACCAATTCTTAGTACTTAAAAAGCTTTTAAGAGCATCTCGCTATTATAATTTAAATATTACAGCATATGCTGAAATCTCTGGATTTGGGACATTACTCATAAATATGCACACACACAGAGTTTTCTAGCACGGAAGTAGAATGTTCCCAGACTTGCAGCAGGGGCTCTGCTTGGTCTGCCTATGGCCAGCAGCAAGAACATAATAATGTTCCCTTACTTTTATGGTTACCATGAGGTGAATAACAGCAGTCATTTCCATCTTCACAGAATTTTGTTGCTTTAACACACATCTGTGTTAGCTACAGCTGTGTTCATGAAAATATATGCTCTCTTTCTGGTAACTCCCCCAAATCACCTTATTTTAGTGAAAATGACACATAGACATGAAATGTCTCAACCTTTGTAATATTTGTATATGTCAGATCATACAACAAAGGATTCTTCATTTTCTGGTATTTTTCTCATTGGCACTAATATAAATAATGGTAAATAACCCAAAAAACATTGTTCAAAGATTGATCATTAACAGAAACAATAACACATTAGTGGCATTACACATTAGCCTCTTAGGAAAATAATTTCAACCATTAGCAAAAAATTCTTTACAAAATACCACGAGTCAGCATTCTCTACATCATCTGCATTTTCACCACTTAAGACATCTTTCATTAGAGCTCAGCTCTAATTATTTCTTGCTCAGCACTTGAGTCGTTAAACATCTTTTAACAAGTCAGATGAAAAGATTTGTACATAGCATTAGATTTTCTAAAGATTTTATTTCTTAGTTGTAAAGCTAAGCCCTCAATTAAAAAATATTTGAGATGTATGGTTGTTATTATTATTTTGATAACCTAATATCACAACATGCCCAAGATTATACTTGCAAGCAAGATATAAACTTCTGCTTTCTTTCATTTTAACGTTCTGCCATTCTTATAACTCTATTTCCAATAAAATTACCATGAGTACTTAAGCAACAGCATTAATAAATAGTAAAAGTAAAGATGGGTTGCTTGTTGTATATTATTGCTTTCTCTAGTCCCAGCACTTTGGACTGTGTTACTGAGTCTAGCAATAAATTTTTTATAGCTATGATTATATCTTCAGCAAAACAAAATTTATGTACTTTTTATTCGGTCTATAAAAATGCATAGAAGGAATGGATAAAATTACTTCATCTGGTTTAGTGCTAAGGCCAGGAATTTAAGAATCGTATCTCTTACCACCATGAGCCATCCTAACTGCATATACTGAGAACAGGCAAAGAAAAATCTGTTTATTTGATGAACATGAATGGACATTTTGTCTATAATTGTGTAAGATAGGTGAGGAAAGGAAGATGGCAGTTTCCAAACATTCCTTTAAAGCAATGTCCTATTTCATTGGAAAAAGAATGGAGAATAAATTTCTAATAAACAGAAATATCTTGGAATTATGAGTTGATTTTTCTGAATATTTGCAGATTTCATATAGCATGTGAAACATATATACTTTAACACATTTTTCAGCATGAGTACAATAGAACTCTGTTGTGCGTATATTCGCTTGCTCACAGAAATGTCAAAGATGTGAGACACTCCAAGACTGTATACCCAACAGGCTTTCAGGTGTCTAATGTTTATATGTAAATCAAGTTCGGGAGAGACAATGGTGTTTTATGTCATTTATTCCTTTTCATTCCAATTTTATTCCAGGGACAAAAAATCAAAGATATTTATTTTCTTTAATTAGTGCTGATAGAAACACTTTTATTGCAGCACATTTCTAAATGTCCATCCTTAAATGGGTGGATAGTCAATCCTGCCATAAGGCATGCTCATGTCAGAGTAGAATTTTGTTAACAATCATGTATTTCAGGTTTTACAGGGAATTCAGTAAAACTGGTTCTGGATGCTGAAAAGCTTCAGCAGAGAAATTGTCCAGCTTTCTGCAGCATTCTGTGGGAGCTCTGTGTTTCTCATGAAGGCTATGAAAACACTGCTACGGGTTTTTGTAAACTAATTCTTTATCTTGCACCTGCTGTTGTTTGGCAGTGTTGGTATGGTACACTGAAGAAAATATTTTCAAATGACAGTTGTATAGCCTCCACCAATCATTCTGGGAGGTGGATGATCAATGACCAATGACCAATAACCTTATGCAGGTGACCCAAGTCATATAAACCGATTTATAATTAATTAAATAACCACTTTCTTCCTGATCTCGGATTGTGTCGTTTCTCACCATTCTCGGTACAACAGCGACAACTGGTAATGACACTCTTTCCATCCAAGTCACCTACTCTGCCTGAAATTCTAAAAGGTCACTGCGACTATGATTTGCATGGCTATCCTTGACCCAGCATTTCTCTGTGTCCACAGTGAAACTCACTGACCCTCCCCAAGGAACGTAAACCAGCTTTACAACTGTGTCAGACTTGTAGAAAGGCACCTCAGATGACTTCATGGACAAGTGCTGTTTGTCTTACCAGAAACCCTGGAGTCTCCTCTGTAGCACAGCATTTTATGGTTCACAATCTGTTCCTGTTAACGCATGATAGAAAAAAAATGAGGAGAGGAGGAAGGGCAAAGGAAGCCGCAGGTGAAGATCAGAATATTGGTGAGTTGCACTGTGAATTAAGACCTTCTGAAGATGTAAGTAATCTGAGAGATAACAGAAATCACTCGTGCTCCCTTTGTCAGTACCTTCCTTTCCTAGGAGTGAGTCTCACCAATCTGCAGCCCCTACATAATTTCAGTATGCAACAGAGATGCTTATGCACACTTTAAGTGACAGACCATGGGCATGAGATGAGCAGAAGATATTATAAGCCTGGACTTTGCTTACATTTGGGAAGAAATTCTGTCTATGAAGGAAAAAGCAGCTGTTTCTCATCAGGGTGAGTTTACGTGTGGTGGTCTGGAGAGGGGAAGAGCTTTGTTAGTGATGGCTTATTTATGTTCATTTATTTTTAAATGGCAGCTGTCTGAAGCTGTTCAGTGTTTGGAGCGTGAAATTAAGTCTCAGGAGAGATGGATTAGATGATAGAATGCCAGGGAGTCAATCAAAAGTTCACATTATAAGTGGTTTACCCTATAAGATCTGAGAACTTATCACAAAGCTTCCCAGCATGTCATTTGCTAGTTGCAATTGTTTTTAAAATCCTGCATCATAATATATATGTAGATACATATATATAAAAAGAGAGAGAGAGAGAAAGATCAATATCTTTCTCTATATCAATACAGATATATAGATGATATATAGAGACATTTCCTTTCATTCTACTGGCATGCATGCAGTATGAATACTCTGTTATATTTCATGTAAAGACAGTATTGTTTTCTTTTTTCCTAATGAAAATATTTAATAAAGACAAAAATACCACATAAACCGCTCAAATGACAAATATCATCTTACACCAAGTGCATTTGTCATGAATTCTTGCCTGATATGCAATCCTTTTTCCAGTCAGTAAGTCTACTCTAGTACCCTCCACTTTTTCTATTATATTATCATGAAATAAAATCTTAAATGATACTAGTCTTTGAGACATTTTTTCGAAGGAACAGGGAAAGAGAGACATTCTAATTAAATGTACTCATTGTCGATGGCAACTCAACATTTTCACTTCCATAACTCCACTAAAAAAGTTCAGATGAAACATGATTCTTAATAATCAGAGACACAAGAGCACTATAGAGCTGTGGTTTAATATTATTCTTTGACTTGACACTGTTGGGGAATACTTTTCCCCCTGAAATATATTTAATAAAGTAATAGCAATCAAAGTGCTATAGTAAACTAATAGATATAATGAAACTCTATTAGCACCCAGAGACTCCTAAGAGTGCAAGGAGGAAATGCATTAATTTAGAAACAATTCTTTCATTAATTCATTGCATTCCTCTTTCATAAGGCTCACTTGCAGTCACGGTACAGCACGTGTGAAAGCAACAGGTGAGAAATCAGGGGGATCATTTAAGATATTATTTTATCAGTAGAGGGAGGAGTTGTTAATCTTTAGGAAGGCATCATAAATGTCACTTCTGATTTGCCCAATTCCCTCCCTTTTTGTATTTGAACCCTTATAAAGCCCACAGATGCCTTCTTTGGTGGGGAGGTTGGGGACTGGCTCTCACTGGGAAGCACTGCAAGAGAGATGATCTATCAGCAGTTTAGCAGATCAGTTCTGGATTTTAATGGGAAATGCAGTGGTGGGATCCTCCTGTCAGCAGGGGCAATAGCCTGGAAGTCTACAAGGAGATATCATCAGTTATTGCAGACTCACCCCAGAGACTCCATCCTCACATAAAAAAGGGGAACAAGTCTGCTGGCCCTGCACGAAAAATATCCACAAGTATGACGAAATGATGAGGTTAAAATTTGTGCATTTTATATATTATTAGTTTTTAGTAATTAAAGAATATGTTTGAGCAGGATTACTGTCTGACTCTTACAAAGAAGCATCTTTATTAGACTCAGCAGGGCTACCAATTCATATATGGTGCTTAAAATGGGATTTTTATCTCATTTGATCTGAATAGAGCTACAATCCATGAAGGAACCAGGATCTTTCAGCAAATGCATACTCAGGAGAGAGCCCTGAAGGGACCTCTTTTGGCCAAGTGCTGATCTAAATAGTCTACCTGACCCCTGAAAAACATCTCATTTTGTTCATGGTTTTCAGGGCATGCTGAGGGCCGGCTGCTCCTGCTGGGGCTGGCTGAGGAGGGAGTTTGCTCCCATTAATAATTAAACATATCTTTGTCAGCAGTGCGGATCATTCTTATTTGCGGGGAGAAGGGAGGAAGAGCTCTCCAACCCCCCAGCTTAGTCTGACGCAAAGTTTGATCCCTGACTTTGTGTGTTTCATTAGCAGACTGGGAGATCGTGATTCACATAGCTCTAGTCCTAAAAAAGTTCTGCATTTACTATTTGATGCATTGATCCTTTCACTTAATAGCTAGCCCTTAAGCCATAATAACTTACAGATATATGCATTTATTCTACAATACTCTGAAAGGCCTTTTTAAATATTCATTCTATTCTGCTAAATAAGCAGCCCTCCTTTCCAGGAGGCCTGTGATTAACGCTCCTTTCATCCATCACCACTATGCACTGCCTTTGGGAAAGCCTGATCCGCTTGCCACTCCAAAAAATGTAACTTGAACCAGAACTTATTTTCCCTACTGCTGCTACTGCCAAGTTTCAGGACTTTAGGCAAACCACTTGACCTTGCTGCATCTCACTTTCCTCTCCATTAAAATGAGGATGGTGCCTAGCTTCATAAAGCATGTCAGTTCTACAGATTAAAATGAAATGCAATGGATGAGCTTAGTACAATGATTCTATACACCATGGAAATTTCATCCTTTAAGACGATGCCAATGACAAAGGTGTCAAGCCAAAACTGCTCCTGGCAGCCAAAATCTTATATCAGCACTATGGCCCAGTGCCATCAGCAGGGCCATAAGTAAGGGAAGGGATACATTTATTCAGCTCACTTGACAGGATCATTGGTAGCTGGACTACCAGGCTTTTTTTTTCTTTTTTCAAACGAACACAGAATATAACTCAGTCTTAATTTCTACAGGTAACACAAGAAAATACAGGATGTGTGTGGAGAATTCCCTATTAAAAAGCAAGTTGGCAGCAGAACACACTGTTCAGATACAGTTCTAATAATAGTTCTAATCTAATGCTGGTTTAAAATGGTGACCTGCCTATTTGGCTAACTATTCTGAATACTTATATTCAGAATATATAATGGGATAATTATTTCTAAGTGGAATAAGTTTAATTGTATGGTAAATTAATGAGTAAAAGGCTTCTTACTGTTGTCTAATAAGTATGAAGAAAATACACTTAACTTTTCTTATACTGCAGTCAAATTGCATAAGCAAAAAGTGCGCATTAGATGTTGTATTTATTACATCAAATCTGTGAACACTGTTAATACATTAACATTTAAAAAGGTAGCCCATGGCAAGTCAATTTCACAGCAATTAAAACTGAAAAACTGGTAATTGACATTTTATAAGTGTGTTAATTGATATCAAGCTTGCAATAGCTAACATGTTAAATGTCAATTAAATCCATGTGTTTTTACAATTAGAATTTATTAATAAAGAATCTAATTACAAAATGTTGGTTATGTCAGTTTATGTTAATTATGCAACAACTACATTTATAGTGGAAAAGTTTCTTTAGTCATCAACAGCACTTTAAAAATTTCCCTAATTTTTAACATTTTGTATCACATATGTTGTCATTTTTTTTCTGTTTTAGATGGAAGGGGGTGGGGGGGTGTAGCTTAAAAGGGTAGAACTACTGGTCCAATCTTTTCTTTAGTTTTGTGAGAATACCTTATGAAAGTATTGGATAAGTATTCAGTAAATCCAGGAAATAAATTTTTGTTATTGTTCAGGAAAAGACTGAAGGCATCAGCCAGAACCGTGAGCCACTGTGCGGAAAGCAGTCAACTAAGAGAAAGTAATGCAGGGAGAGAGCATCAGGCACCACAGACAGGGAAAGACCCAGAGAAAAGGGGAAGAAGAAGGTTAAAAAAAGATGTTTAATGTCCTCAAGGCACATAGAGGGAATTAAGAGAATTACAAGAAGGGGAAAGAAGTTGGGGAAGGTTAAAGGTGGAAGAAAAAGAAAGAAACCAGATTTCTATTTCTTTTTCACATAAATATTTCTTTGAACTTGTGTAAAGGTAAGAAAGCTCAAATCAAAGCAAAAAAGCAACATTCTTTTACTGATACCCTCAAATGCAAATATTAGTGACATTTATATTGCACCACATTAACAGTTCAAATTCTGTAAAAATAATTTTCCTTTAATTTTCACCATTTTTATATATTTAGCTTCAAATCTTTGGCTATTGGTTTGGAATTTGAATAGACACTCCTTTGTGCATTTTAAGATCACCAACAACAAAGTTCCCCTTACCTAACAAAATTAAAATTGGTCTTGTTTGTTTTTTCAGAACACTTGTTTCAGTTGTCACTTCTGCTATTGCAAATTCTACAGCTTACTTTGCCTTTAATTTGACACTAATAGGGAAAAATTGATTTTATTTCCACTTATTTCCCAGCTTGTCACATGTTCATCTCCATTTGGGACAACACGTAATGCTGTCTCCCTTCACTGTGAGAATGGAAATTAGGTTTACACTAAAGCAAGATTTTGTCAGGAAAGAATGTTTTGGCCTGACAATATCTGTAATTGAATTCTTAGAGAGAGGAATGCTGAGCTGAACGTATTTAAAAATTAACTTCCTTTGAAGTCTGGAGTGCAACACCTTTTGGTACCTTTAAATTAAAATTGATCTAGCAAAGTAGAGTGGCAGGGTTTGGTGGTTTTTTAAATTTATTTTTAAGGAGAT
Organism: Struthidea cinerea; assembly: GCA_013397865.1. Taxonomy (NCBI): domain Eukaryota; kingdom Metazoa; phylum Chordata; class Aves; order Passeriformes; family Corcoracidae; genus Struthidea; species Struthidea cinerea. The sequence goes on from VZTI01004509.1 coordinate 55,865, forward strand.
TTTTATGCCTTTGTCAAATAAATTTAAAATTCAGGAAAAAAAGGTGTGCTTCAAAATTCTTGCAGAACTGAAGCCCCATTCGTGAGAGAAAGGCAATAAGACAGGGTTTTGAGAAAAAAAAATAAAATAATTAAAAATGGAGAGGAAGTGGTAGAAAGCTGTTCTATAAGCCTACATAAGTAAGAGTTTGCAGTATTTGTTTAAATACCTGTTTAGTAAAACCCCATGGTTTTGGCACACAGCTCTTCTATAGCTGTGCATGTCATGTACTCTTAGCCAAAAAATTTAGCGGTGGCCATTCACCAACATCATGGCAGAATCACCAGGTTCTTAGTGGATAACCATTCCCACATGGCTCTTTTGGATTTAGTTCTGCTACTCTAGCTGTGCCACTAATGTTTAGAGGTTCTCTCGAGCTTGGCTGCAGGTGGCTGCGTGGCTTTGCTCACACCATATTTCCCTGCATGAGCACAACAGACAGAACAAGAACCTCTGCGTGTCTCAGCTCTGAGAGAGGTCTCGACGAACCATGAGGGACTTAAAATTTTATGTACCATATATATATACATATATATATTTACAGAAGAGATTACTACTTTAGAAATCATTATTTAAGGATGGCTAGACCTCCTTGATTTATAACCACATGAATGTTGGTATCATCATACAATCTCAAACCCCTTGTGCTTCTTTCATTCTTAATTCCTGCATAGCATACAAAGCCCAGAAGCTGTGAACTTTCGACTAGGAAGGGGATGAACAGAGGAATATTAGGATGTATGGCATACCCCATGGTGTAGGCTGGACTGCTGTAGTGGTCCAATGTGCTGAAAGATTAGAATCTGTTTTAAAAGCATTTAAAAAAGAAAAAAATCACACTTCTCAAACGGCAACAGCAAGCACTGTGAAATTTGGGGTCAGAGTTCATCAGAAAAAAAAAATTGTAATGCTCCTAAAACTCTCTCTGAAAAAGATTCCTTGTTGCCCAGAGGTCATAACATTTGGCTGAGAAAAAGTTTTTTATTTAATTCAGGTATTATTCTCCCAGCCTATACAGATACTGCACAGCACTGTCTTGCTCTCATGTTTCTTAATGGGATCCAGTGTCATAAAGAAAGAGCCACTGAAACAGAAAAAAAGTGGACCTGTAGCCTTGGGCTTTCTGATCTGTATGAATAATGCAAAACCCATTTACCAGCTCTGCTGGGTCTCAAAGTGGGCTCTTGCTCTCGAGTTTAGAACACGATCTCTTTGCAAGTGTCTCTTTCAACAGCTCCTCCTTCATACTCATATCAACCTTGTCAAGTCTTCCGATACTGAACACCAACACGACAGAAATCAGCATTTTCCTAATTATATGTTCATGGAATATCTCTGATCAGAACTAGACAATTCCATCTGAAGTTTAAGTCCTCAGCTTTGATTCCTGTGCAGCTTTGTGGTGCTTCAATAGCCAGTTTTTTTGGGCCACTCTTGCATCAGTAAGGCTGGAGGAAACCTTCAAAGCTCCTCTGTAACATCCTTTATATGGCATTTCAAGTATCCTCATAAATTCTTCTTCTGATATTAATACACTTGAGATACTAAGCTTCTCCACAGATCTAAAATTCCATCTTATATACTACAAGGGAAGACATAACAAATCAGAAAATGTTACAGCTCTTAGCTGTGGAATTCCAGTGAAAACGCATGCAGACCTATGATATTCAAGTAGTTATTTCAATTTAGGAATAATTTCATGTCACTTAAAATATATGGCTTTTAAAAGTTCATTTTTAATTCTGTTCATATATTAATATTATGGGTGATACCAACACAAATATTGATTTGTCAATCAGAACTTGAGAATCTCTGTCAATAAAAAGATACTTTTAGCATAGACTTTAAGATTATATTCAGGCTTATTTATTTCTTAACCTGGATACCTCTCTGCCCACGTATATGTCACCTAAATCTCGAAGACTTTCAGAATAGCAGCTAAAGGAAACAGCCTTTCATCTTTCTGCGCATAGATGCAAGTATTTTCCAAGATCTTGTCGCCCATTTTCAGTTATTGCATTCTTTTCAGTAGCTTTGGTACCAGAACCCAGATGGCCGATGCTAAAACTGACATCTTAATCTCCTCTGGCTGCAAGACTTAGGTTTTTGCATCCTTTCCTTTCCAAGGACGGAAGGTAAATCACCTTTCTTGCTTCCAAGATCTTTCAGCAACGTTTCTCAGTTCTGTTGAGGGTTAAGAATGAAAACAAAATAGATTTTAAAATATTTTCTGTTACAGAAAGGAGGAGGTAGACAACAGGAATTATAAGATCCATTAATGTATTATCAATTTTAGACAGAATTCATTTCCCTCAAAATTTTATTATTTTTATCACTAGATCTATTCTCTTTAGTGAGAGAAAAGTAGGAATAGTTTTTATATGGGTTTTTTTTCTGTCTCTAAGGTCTTTAGAATAATTTCCTTCAGTTTAATAAAGTTGTTCAAAATATCTCCAACATTATTAGGCCCACCATTTAAAGAATTCAAATGAATCTTCAAAGTGCTCAGCTTATGAGATTTGCAAAATTAACTTTGTAATTACAGTATGCAACAAAATACAGAGCTGATAGGTATTTTCCAAATGAATGAAGTTCATTTCTAGCATTAAACATTATGTATCCTGTCTCAGATAATTTTGGCTTTCCTGAGGATGGGTTCTGTAACAGAGACAGATTTCCCAGCCATTACCCCTACAGAAAAATATCAGAAACTGCTCGATAGACTGCATATTGTAACCTGCTCATTTCAATATCTACCGGGTTTTGAGAAGTGAATTTTGAGAGACAGATCCTATTTACACAAAAGTCTTGTTCTACTTAGAAGCCCTGCTTGAAGGCTGCCAGGGTCATCTTCTCATCCCCTCAGTTTTGACTGAAAGGAAAAAAAGAAAGATTCTTTGAAAACATAACTTTCTGATTTATAAGTAGGGAACTTGGTTTTGTAACACACCAGGGATGATGTGTAATGGCTTTTTGATGTAGAAACCCCCTCTTCTTTTATCTCAACACATAGTAATTTTATGTAGAGATTGAGGGCTGGGGTGTTTGGCTTTTTCTTTACACGTATGACATTATGACTGTTTGTAAATCAAGGAAGTAAACTTTAATTCCTTATTAGCTGCTGATGAGAGCAAGGATATTGTTTTTTTATTCGCATTGATTTCTACTCTTTTTTTTTTCTTCTTCTTTCTCCTGTCTCCTTCAAACAGCCTTTAAAACACATTGCTGTCATATTTCACTATCAAAACATGAAACTCTCCTACATGTCTAAGAGTCCGTTTTTTTCACTGAGTAGTAAGTTACTCAATTCCTGAATCTAAATAACACAAGTAATCAAGTCAATAGTAACACAGAAGTAAATTTTAGAGTGTCACACTTTCTGTTAATATTTGCTAAGTAGATATCCTTTTTACTCATCATTCACACCTGCCAAATACAGGATGCTATACTGCCCTGCATCCACAAGTACACTTACAAAATCATGTCATCTCCTATTTAAACTTTCATTTTTACCCATAAAATTATGCTGGAGGCAGACAGATTTGCATGGGTGGATAAAAGCATAAATTTAAGGAAGAGCTTTTAAAACACACACACATCATTTAATATCCAGACCCTTTATTAGTAGTGTTGAAGATGGTGACATGAGAAACCAGAGTCAGGCTGCATTTTGGGACAATACGTGGTCACATGCTGGAGAGGACAACACCTGGTTTTGCACCTTAAGTGAATTATATCCAGGAATTAAGGTGACAGGATGGTAACTGAAACCATACAAAGCTGTACAAAACATAGTCAATATATAGACCTTCATCCTCAGTTAAGCAATTTACTGGAATAAAAGCAGGAGAAATCAATACTATTAGGAGTCTTATTTTTTGTGTTTCATTCGCCCACTTTTGAAAGATGTTAGAGGTTTGGGGAAAGGAGAATTTAACACAGATCATAAGATCCTGGAAACCCTTTGATTGCAATTATCTGGTTTGCTCCATTCACAGCCATTGCACGGTTTAACACGGACCTTTAGCATCTCACCATAATTGTATCTGCTTAGTAAGCTTCAGACAGAAAGGACACAAAGGACGTCTAGATCTAAGTGTTCGCACCAGTGTATCTTAACTTTGACACACCAGTCAGGCTTTAGCTAGCGGGCACAAAAACTGAGATTCTCAGGACTAATTTGCCAGCATCTTCATAGAATCACGGAATGGTGTGGGTTGGAAGGGACCTCTAAGGCCACACTGTTCCATCCCCCTGCCATGGGCAGGGACACAATCCACTAGACCAGGTTGCTCAAAGCCCCATCCAACCTGGCCTTGAACACTTTCAGGGATGGAGCATCCACAACTTCTCTGGGAAACCTGTTCCAGTGCCTCACCATCCTCACAAGAAAGAGTTTTTTTCTAATATTTAATCTAAATCTAGTCTCTTTCAGTCTGAAGCCATTCCCTCTTGCCCTGTTGCTACATGCTCTCGCAAATAGTCCCTCTCCATCTTCCTTGTAGCTTTCCTCAGCGTTCTGGAAGGCCACAATTAGGTCACCCCAAAGCCTTCTCTTCTCCGCATTGAACAATTCTCTCAGTCTTTCCTCATAGCAGAGGTGCTCTATCCCTCTAATAATCTCTGTGACCTCCTCTGGAGTCACTCCAACAGGTCCATGTCCTTCCTGTGCTGGGACCCCAGAGCTGGA
>VZTI01004509.1:60817-103555 GCA_013397865.1 Struthidea cinerea
GTGCAGCATCTTGCACTTGGTCTTGTTGAACAAACTTCATGTGATTCACTTGGGTCACCTCCTGAGCTTTTCTAGGTCCCTCTGGATGACATCCCATCCTTCAGATATGGAAGGAAACCTTTTAACCTTCATACTCTGCAATGAAAATACATACTATATTCTGATTGCACTAAAAGTCTTTCTTGAAACATCCTTCTCCTTGATTCTAAGCTATGTTCCTGAATCCACATGAAATAATTAACTGCATAAACTTGCAGAAAACTTATTATAATTATTGCCATTTTTATTATATTGTTTAAGTCAACTATTGGGTCAAACAAAACAAAAAAAAAACAAACCCAAAAAATCAAAAAACAAAGAAAAAAGAAACAACCAACCAACCAACCAAAAAAAAATCCCACCCAAACCAAAAAAATGCATTGCAATGGACTTGTTTAATTAAAGATTTGTTTATTTTTATTTCATAGCAGTGGTATCTTGAGAAGGGTTGGAAAGGGAGAAATTCAGTAATCAACTATGCCATACCTAGTAGGTATAATCTGTACTGCAGCTTGTTTTTCTTTTCTGCTTGCAAATTAGCCCCCTCCCAGAAGGGAAATTAATTCTAATTTAACAGCACTAAAAGCCTCTTGATGTTCCTATCTGGACACCCTCCAGTCTTTGAGGGAATTATGTCATGTGTATGGCTGTTTTTCAGCTTCTTCCTGCTTTCTAAAACTATGATGTCTTAAAGAGAAAATCTATTTCTTGCAAGCTTTTGGAAACGGAGCAGATAATTAACTATCGCTTTCCTTTCATGCTAATTTTGGAATATTGCTACTCTGTATTTGAGTCCACATTTAAATTTGGGACATTTAAACAAAAGAAAATACAAACAATCTTGTAAAAATATGATTAACTTTTGTGTGACATATAGGAAAATGAAGAAACAATGCTCTCAGTGCTTTGTCCACTCAGAAAATAAAATATAATTTGGACACTGCCTCAGTTATTCTCAAGTTATTTTCAATTCTTGCATTATGAAAAATGGAAAAACAGAATCTGTAAATAGCTCACTGCTTTTTTCCAGTAGATTGAATCGGATTAAAAAAAAAGAAAATCAATAAAAATTTTTACTCAGATTTCAACAGAAGCCTTTCATGGTCTGCTCAAGGTCATCAAGCCTTTACCATTTTCAACTTATAGGTCGAAATAAGCACCCTTTAATCAGTCAAGTACCTGTAAACTTGAGAGCACATAAATCTGCACCTGAATTTAAATTTTAACCTTAGAAATATGTCTGCTGGTTTGATGGGTTTTAATTAACAAAACAGTTGATGTACTATTTTATTTTCTGTGGCCTGGAACTACAAATATTAAAATATTAATGTTTGAAGTATTATATTTTCTCTGGGAACTATCACACTTTTTTGACCTCAGTTTTTCTTGAAGAATTATCATACATATGTTCATATAGAGCATACCACTGTAGAAAGGTTTGGGGCCTTGTTTTCTTTTCTTAATGTTGTTGTTGTTTAGAAGGGATTTCTTAAGGATGCACAACAGAATTACCAGACCTAAAAAATATCACAGAATAACAGAATGGTTTGGGTCAAAAGGGACCTTAAAGATCATCTAGTTCGAAACCCTCTGCCATGGTCAGGGACACCATCTACAAGACCAGGTTGCTCAAAGCCCCATCCAACCTGGCCTTGAACACTTCCAGGGATGGGGCATCCACAACTTCCCTGGGCAAACCTTTTCCAGTGCCTCACCACCTTCAACAGTAAAGAATTTCTTCCTAGTATCTTATCTAAACCTGCCCTCTTTCAGTTCAAAGCCATTCCCCTTTGTCTTGTCTCTACATGGCCTTGTGAAAATTCCCTCTCTATCTTCCTTGTAGCTTTCTTCAGGTACTGGATGGCCACAATTAGGTCACCCCAAAGCCTTCTCTTTTCCAGGCTGAACAAACCCAATTCACTCAGCCTTTCCTCATGCAAGAGGTGCTCCATCTCTCTGACCATTCTGGGGATCTGAAGACACAAATTTATAGACTACCACAGAGGTCTGACAACCAAAGTCTTCATTAGAGGGAGGTGTGGGGTTCAGTACGATCACTGGCATGAGAAAAAATAAACATCCGCCATTTACTTCTACAATGGATTAGAATTAGGTTATGAGAAGTATTTAATGACATGGATGCCTGTGAATTCAGTAATCCCAGAGCCCTTCCTGATTTCTGTGTTTCTAAGGAGGAAATATGTTATGTTGTAAAGCCAACCATTCTACTTCCTAGTGCTGCTCTTCACTAGGTTTGAATTTTAAAAAAAAGTAAACAGGAGCCTTCATTTGTTTTGCATTGGATTTGTTGAGGCCCAGGAAGATGCTGGGGTTAAGTCACTAATGACCTCATATGTGCTATCCCACTTTGGAAGGTAAATGGCTATTTTTGAGGCATTCGTTTTTGAGGAAATGGCTTCTTTCTAAAGCAGTCTTTTTCAAAATCTGAATTAGAACCTGGTCATCTGGTTTGGACACATTTCAGATCTAACTGCATCACTTGTAGCTATTTCACCATCTAGGGATGTCATAGTGATATAAAATAAACCCGTGGGATTGTTTTTTAAATATTTTTCTCTGGGTTTTTTTCCAGAAACAAGAATGAAGAACCAGTCTGAGCTACTGGTCACTGGGGCTGGTAAAAGCCTGTCACAGCTTAAAAAGTAATGCTGTGAGATAATGACAGGGGGAACTATCCATCTTTAGATGAAAGTTCTCTTCAGTCTAGATCTGGTACTTCCTAAAGTTAAAACCCACTTTAATGTCAATTCTCAGACTTTATAGTTTCCTTGAGAAAGCCAGCAGGGACATGGAACTGTGGATGAAGTGAATTTTTTAATCTCTGCTACGTCGGCCCTCCAGATGGGTAGAACTGTAGAGTTCTTTCTCCCCACCATCCAGGAAACTGACTCTCAACTGCTGCATTTTCTAACAGATTTTCCATACATAATCACATTGAATTCCAATTTATTTCCAAGTATTTTCTCTCTTTTTACCCTTACCCATCTCTTCTAGTTTTTTTCAAGTGCTTCTTCACTGATTTACTATTAAAGTGTTCATTAACATGTCTGGATAGCTAGTACGCCTTGAATTATTTCTACACTACATTTCAATCACAACAAAGTAAGGCAAGGAGGACCTCAACATCCAGCTAAGTGGCATCTCAACAGCATAAAAAATAACCTGTCTCTGACAGTTGTCAGTGATATAAAGTACTTATTGTAAACTAAGGAACTGAAATCTCCTCAAAAACATTAATGCATGTTTGTGAGGCAAATGGGAACTTAGTAATTGCAATTTAGCTTCTTTTTACAAGTTAGAGGAGTAGAATATTTCTTCTCTTATTTATTTCCCTTTTTTTTCATTTTGACAGAACCTTTCCACTTTCAACATTTTTTTAAACCTACTTACAAAGCCATTTATATTTTCACACCTTTAGTAGATTCTGTCAAAATTCCTGTGTATCTAAAAACAAATGTAGTACATGTAACAGCTAAGCATTGCACTGTTCCATTTTTAAATGTGGAAGTCATTTAGGACCTTTCTTAGATAACTGCATTTTAAGGCTGATTTAATAGTTTTCTGGGCACTAGTTTGAAAATACATTATTTTGAGGATTGGCTCCTTGGGGTTTTTTTTTTGTACGTATAGCACATATGTGCAGCAGAGCCGACAGTAATGCAAGGCTGACTTTTTTATTTTAACATGGTAAATAATAAGCAGAAAAAACCAAAGTATTGCATTTAGTATAGTTATGCAGGATCACACAGTTGGTTTACAGTGATTAAAAAAAAAGGCAAAAAGCTAAAGCTTCACATCAAACACACAAACATAATGCATCAAATAATTGAAGGTCCTCATACTCTAATCCTTGGTCTCAATCTTCCTCTTTACCCTGAGTGAGATCAGACTCCTGTTGAGCAACTCACTCTCTTTTGCAGAAGCTCAGTTTATCCTTGATTCAGGCAATGGCTTCCAGCAGGATTGTGAATTGTTCCCCATGGTGATTCCTGTCCTCCCACTGCAATGACCAGATGACTTCAAATCACTTAGAAAAATTCCTCACAACTTACAAAATGCACTGCATCTAACAAGATGTAGGGGTCTAAGAGACCAAACATGTTTCTACAACCAGTGTGGGGAGCAAGTAGCACACATGGTAGCCCTTGGAACCTCAAAGCAAGTTTTTCATATTTTGTCTAAATCTTCTTCATGCTTCTAACACATATTATATCCCACCATTCCACAGTGTGTTCCAAGCTCTTCACAGAGTTTTTGCCTCCTGTGATACAAAAGAATGGCTCATCATCTTCTCCAGGGGTTAACAGACCATGAAAGACCTTCTGGATAAAGAACATCATTTCTGGATGTTTTCTAAGACTGCACAAACTTCTGATGGAAGAGGTGCCAGAGATGGAGCTGCTTGGACAGAGGGAGAGCAGATGGCAACCGAGCTCACAGTCCTCCTATGCCAGAGCAGCATCTATTTGTGGGTGAGAGTTTGCTGATGGAAAATCCACAGAGGGACAAACTTACCCTGCTGTGACTCTGAAAGATACTCAAAGAAATAGTGCTAAGTTCTGCAGCTGTAAAACTTTCCTGTTCAGTAAATGGTAGTTAAGATGACTGTTGTGACTACAGACACATTCATCTAGAGACTTATGAGCACAAGGATAACAAAAAAATAAAATACAAATTTAAAAAGACACATGAAAATCACAGGTGCCAAATCTAACGCAGAAAAAGGCAAACATGCCAAGAATGCAGTTCTAGCTTGGTTGTGGTACGGTGAAAACCACTATTACAATCTCTTAATCTTGAGTCCATGTATGTATATGCACAGTCACATATTAAATGCCAGAAAACATTTTTAAGATACAAGCACAGTTGCAAGTGGCAGCAGGTGTAGCATGACAAAGATCAGGGCATGGCAACTTCAAACATCTGAGAGTGTGGTCCCTACTCTGGGAAAACAGGCACAGAAATAAGACTTTTAATGGACTGTCAGTAGACAGTACTGACCTTAACAGGACAATAATTAAAAGGTAACTAAATTTGCTCCCAAAAATTAGACCTTCCAAAGTATTCTCAATTGTTCTCAAACACAGTGATGTTTAAATAGGAAGCATGTATGCTTTTCTTTCTAAAGAAAGCAAGAAAGGTTTTAAAAGCGTTGTGGTATTTCTGTATATTTCAAGTTATTCATGTTAAAAATCATCAAAAGTAAAAAAAAAAACCCACAACAGAATCAAGTTTAAAAAATAACAGTAAGAAATTTATTTCAGTAGTATGAAGTCCTACTTTAAATTCCAGTAGAGAAATACAGACTTGTAATGAAACTAATGTAATTTAAAACCTCCTAATACACTAGAGGTGACCCACAGAGATAACCTTGTATCTGCAACCTCTGTGTGTACCTGTGTGAATATGCTTCCCTCCTTTACACATGTGACTCGAAGAATTTCTCCTCTGGTTTATTAGGTATTTCAAGATTTTCATCTTATTAAAGAACATGTTAACTGCCTTTGCTTTTTGATCATACAGAAAATTGAGCCTGTTGGTAGAAGAATTATATTCTTAGTGATGCAAATCAATGTTTTTCAGATGGACAATTGAAAAGAGTCACTCTTTAAACTCACTGTTCAAAAAAAAAAAAAAGAAAAAAGAAAAAAGAAAAAAGAAAAAAGAAAAAAGAAAATGCAGTGCTGGTGTTTAGAACTTTGTATTTATTTGTAACACCAGAAACCTACAATTCTGACTGCCAAAAAATGAGCTTCAGAGTTCAGAAGCCAACTCTAGGGCAATCTACAGGATAAGTCAGGCATAATTCCATATGGGGCACATGCCAAATCACACATATTGCATGCACACTAATTGATCGTTACAGAAACCCCTAACTACCGCTGGAAAGAAGAAATGTGACAAACCTAGACACCAGTGCAGCTCCAAGGAATTCTCTGGAGCAATGACAGTTTTACCAGATGCCTATCTGTCCTCATATTTTACAACTTGGCACAAGAAAAAATGCTTTTTCTCATCAATTTTCAGGAGAAAAAAAACCCCAACCCACCAAATAAAGCCAAAGTAAAAATTCCAATTGAATGGAACAGTTTCAGTGAAAAATTTCTTCAACAAGTACAACGATTTCACCAAAGTCCGCACATTAATTATTTTGTCCTAGGCACTCAATTTTCACCAGTATTAAAACTAGTATTACTTAAATTTTCAGGCCAAATACTTCTCTTTAGGTTTATTCAACTCCAAAGGTTCATTTACTTTACTAGTCTCCTCCCATGTCCTGTGGAATACACGCTAAATGACTCAGTTTACATTATATAATTTAACTGTACTCTTGAAACATTTCTAAAAAATTCTGGTCACAAATAAAGTAGTCAGTATCTCTTAATGTCATATTAAGCAATACCAGCTGCAGCCTATCATAAATGTGAGGACTCCAGAACAGAAATGTGGAACTCTTTATGAGATGATTTCTTGATACTTTCATATTGCAGCACTATTTGTACAGTAGTCCAAATTTTTATCAAGATATATAGAAAAAAGAATCACGTCTCACAAGGCATGTATTATTTGACCACTATTACTGCTGTTGGGGACTTCAAAGATGTTTAACCTTCAACCCCAGCAATGACACTTACCTTTCATGCGACATCTGTGTAACAGCTGATGTGTTAAATCACAGCTGTATCTGGAAAGTCACAGCCATAAACCATAAGAAAAAAGACCTTCTCTATAAATTGCATATTTGAAATATGACAAGGTTACTGTCCTGATGCCAACAAGGAATCTCAAAGTCTTTGTATGTGAAAATAAGTATTTAAAACTTTAGAGAGAGTTAGATAGATGGTGCTTTTTCTTCCACTGTATAGCTTCAAAGTAAACCTTTGCAGTCTAATAGTTCAAGAGTGCTATTTAAGCAATTTCTCTCATTTGAACAAAAAGGAGTGTTTTAAGTCAACCCCTGTTTTTGCTACGAGAATATGACGTTTCATTTTAACTTAATAAAAGAAATGGTTCTCATGGGGTACAGAATTTGTACACATGCTGCCTAAGGTACCATTTAAAGACAGAATTTAGTGAGAGATGTTGCAGGGAGCTATTAGTAAGTCTAATAACAATATAAAGTATGGTACTGTAACTACTATAGTGACATTACCAATTTGTTTAACAGGAACATCAACATTTTTTTTTGCCCCTTTATCATTGTGTAATAGCATACTTTCTATTATTCATTTATCTTGTTTTCCACATAAAAAGTTGATCTAGTTCTTTTTGGTCTTCTTCCCAGTTCCAACATCCTGTCTTGATCACTGCTTGGGCCATTGACAGTAGCAATATTTCATATGAAAATGAAGTGTTGTTGCCTCCTTATTCCAAGGCAGTTGCTTTTCCTTCACACTGATTTCAATTAATTTGGAAGAAAACAGGCTCATATGTTATTGGGAAACTCAGATTTTCCTGTTCATTTCAAGCTGACTTGCGAATTCTACCTCTTAGGGGCTTTGTTAATTCTTTAGTTGTCACTGAACATCTCAATGCTTTTTGTTACTATCACACTCAGAGTGAAAGGAGAGGAAAGCAGAAGCTGGGGAAACCAGAAATGTAACAGGGAAAGAACGTGATTAGAGTTGTGCCATTCTGAACACCAGAACATTAATTTTATTCATCCATGTGATGGGAACAGAGCTGCCTTACAAAATTTGGACTATTTTTCAGGATTTTTTTGAGACAGGGAAAGAGTGAAACCCACATATTTTTAATGTCTTTCATCAAATCTTTGAAATTCGAAGAATGCCTTGCACACACACACAGATTTTCCAAAGTTTTACTGTCTTGCCAGTACAGCGATAGGCTAGCCTTGCCCAGATTACTTGCTTAGATCGCATTTTCCCCATTAACTTCTGCAGTTTAACTGGTGTCAGCTGAACTCTACTGCTATTAGAAAGAGTAAGGAATTCTGACAGTAACAACTCAGTGAGAAAGTGTCATCTGTCCCCCATTAAGACACGCATCTCCTGCTGTGCAGAAGTAATGCTGGGAAACACATTCTCCCCATCCTTCCAGTGTTCTGTGGCTGCAAACACTGCTAACTTCTTCCCTAGATGTTCACACAGTAGCCGTGGAGAACCTTCTTTCTCTTGCAATCTTTCAAAATCTTGCTAATTTCTTTCTTTTCATCCTCTTTAAAAGTCATCTTTACTCTGTCTTAACTCTGCTTTGCAATGAGAAATCAGTGGAGAGGAGACAGCATCTTTATTTATCTTGAAGAGCAGCTCTATCATTGTCTCAGCCCCAAAGGCAGACTTCCAAGGCCACCCTACTGGAAGGGTGGCCTGTGTGTGGCATTTCCCTGTGGTTTCTTTATGTACCCTTTCTGTTTGAGACATTCTCTATGGGAGATTCAGCAGTAACCAGATAAACACGTAAACACACAATTCAGGTAAATATAGGCGAGCATACAGTTTTTCCCCAGACACAGTGCTTCTTGGAGCTGCTCACTTTCCCCACTGATCTCTGTGCTTCCAATAACTTCAAGGCTTTACCAAACCCAAAGCTTTAATAAATCCTCAGAAAAGCAAGAAAACTCATTCTCTTTAATTTTTGCCCATTTCCTTCTGTTTCCCTTTCCACAGAACCCTGTGCAGAATGCTCGAGAAGAGAGACTAAACCCAGCCTCCCCACCACCTTTATTTTCACCTGATATTTGGAGGGAGCAGTGCCCTCACTACACCCTGGTTGGGGCTGGCAGAGCTGACACAAGATTTTGAATGCCCAGCCCCCCGTCTGCTCTTCGTGCTGAGCCCCACCACACAAATGCTGGCCCCAGTTCAGCCCCTACAACCATCCATCTGCCCTTTTTAATAAGTATCTTCTTTCCTGGGTGATATGAGGCACCATCCTTCATTGTGACTTTATTCTGTAATGCTTTTCCAGTGATTCAGAGGACTAACCCACACCATCACGCCACCGCAGCAGAGGCTGGTTTTCCTCCCACTGAAGTCAATAGCAAAATTCTTGTAATAAAAAGAGAAACTGAATACAGATGAACATTAACCATATCCTTTCAACATTTTTCTCTGCCTAATGGAGTATATTAAAGCTTCTCTGCATAACTTCTGAATAGTGCTACATGCAATTTCATTATTAAAGTTTCACTTAATTTAATACTGCTTTGAGGTTTCTGGTTAAAAATAAAATATGATTAATGCTTACAAAAGAGAATGTGAAATCGGAGTGTTAAGAATTCTGATAATGGCTACAGTTTCTGGGTAAATTGCTTTGGTAATTTTCATAGTTAAACATGTTAATGTTACCCTTGCTTATTGCAGTTCCCCACCCTAACAGTCACTTGCTCTTCCTGATGATTCTTTTTAAAATTAATTAGTTGGTGTGGCATTTAGCTGCTAACTATAACACACAAAAACCAGTCATTTTCCCTGAAGGTCACCGGTGTCTGTATACAACTGAAAGAACATGAACACCCAGTCACAGGCATTTATCCTTCCTGCATCATGAATGAATTTCTGTTTAGAGCAAGGCAGATTACCAGAATTACCAAATCTCCCTCTGGCTCTCTGCTAAACCTGAGTTTTCAAGAGAAGAAAGCTCATAAAGACTAGGAGGATAAGGGACAACTATGATGTGCTCCAGGTCCAGTCTGAACAAGTTATCAGGATGCCAAGTATTTAACGACGCTCTTAGAATATCGATTCCCAAAAACGGCTCTAAAATTCTAACTGTGCTTTGGATAAAAATCCATAAAATTGGATAAAAAATAGTGCTTTTTGGCAAAAATCTGGCTTTGTTGTGGACTAAATGGATAGGAGCAGATTAAACCTAGGACTGTGTTTCAAAAAACTAAGTTTCATAAATTCTTGATCTTGACCCATGCAGGTTCATATCCTGGCTTCCCAGTCAATCAGTGAAAGCCTATTGGGATAATCAAGGATTCATTAGAGAAAGAAATTGGATCAAATGGAGTAAAGAAAGCCAGATGCTGATGCCTTCCTATGTCCTTCATGCCCTACTTTTTCATTCTATGGATTTAGCTGGAACTTTTCTCACAGAAGATGGACATGCTGTCAAAGTCTATCTACCTATTACCATGTGGTAAAGTATAATATAGCAATTAAGCACAGAAGACAAATTATGATGAAAATGAAAAAAAAAAACCCTGTTAATCCAACAGAAGTGCCTTGACTGCATCCCAAGCTGCCCAATCCACCTTCTTTATTAATTATTATTAATTATTTTTGTTATTATAGGAGATCCACAACACCCTACCCAGTGGTAATATTTATGTAGGACTTGAATATAATGAGGTGATTTGGAATTCAAAAAGAGGGGTCACCCTGCAATTTGGGATGCAGATAATGACATTTTCCAGTGGGTTTTGTTAATTCACATTTGGCCAAGACATTAAAAGCAATTATGACATTAAGCTCTTACAGGTTTAAAGAGGATCTTTTTAGATAAATATATGTGCATGATAATAGATGCTTTTTAAAAATCAAAATTTATTTTACAGATGATCTCCAACAAAACTACTGAATCCCAGTTGCTGGGGAAATTTGAATCTGCCTGCTAATCTAAACTTCACAGAGAAATTTTAACTAAGCCTTATTAAATAGAGAGAACCTAACAAATGTGGTCCTTTTCCTAAGAATTATGCGATACTAGCCCCTGACCCAGAAAATACTCACCTTTGGGCATAATAAGTAGTTTATTGAAATCAATAGAAATTCTCATAAAAGTAAAATATTAACTTAATGTGTTTAGAATCTGTGAATAAGTTGGACCATATTTTTTATTTGAAACCTACCTTGAAAATTAACAAGCCATAATGATCTAGAGAAGGAGATAAATTACAAAAGAAAGGAGTCAGCAAATAACTGGTATTTCTTGCTGTGGCTGCAGGTTAACCAATCAGATCTGAACCAGTTAGTCCCCTTTATGAACAGTGAAATCCAGAGTAATACCTTAGTCATAGCTAGTGGAGGCAGGGATGGTCTTATTGTGCTTTGCTAAACCCATGAACCCTTCACTTATAGTCCCACATAACTTGACATAAAGAATTCTCTTTTTACAGTCATGAATAAAAATTTAAATATTATTCTCGATTAAAGAAGTATCAATAAGATCCTCAGATAATAGTGATGATATACCCAAAGCAAAACCTATAGATAAACAAACAGAACATGCATATGACTAAAGATTTGTTTCCGAGCCTACATACGCTCCGCTTGCAAAGGCTTGTCATTCTTTTTGTAAATGTGGGGACAAAAAAGGCAGCATCTATACTGTACCTATTCCCTTCCCACTCAACATATGTTTTGCTTTTATTTTTCAGTTATATCTTTCTACTAAAATAAGTATTTTTCCTAAGAAGAAAATTTCTTTCTCTAAAACAAGGAGGAAATTATAGAACATGGAAGACTTGAGGAGAGCTTCTAGTGCTAATCAGTAAATGTTTTGTTTCGAGCCAAACGGTTAACGAATAGAACTTGCTGTCATTTAGAAATAATAGGGAAATAAATATTTTGCTTCTTGAATAAGTATCAAACAATATAATAAAAAAGATAAAGTGTGATCAGAGAGGGGTGCGAAACCAGCTGCATACCAGCACCCTTAAAGCTAAAAGCTATGCTGCAAAGTATTGCAGGATGCAGAAGTACATGCTGCCTGCCCAGGCACCACTGAGAGTGGGAAGGAAAGACCAGAGCCATTAGGAATCCTCACTGCTTTAAGAAATCACATCCCCAGCAGGGAACAGAGACAGTTCAACAGCTCTCTCTGTTAAGCATAATTTCTTTAATAATTGTTTCTACAAGCAAAAAATTTCTATCCAAGTCAGGGAAAAAAAAGGTACATTCAGTAATTTAACCTTGCTCTGGATATTTCTAATGGTCTGTAATCAAAATTCTCACTTCAGTGAAAAGATAAGGACACAAACTCAAATGAAGATGTTAAGATAAAGTGAATACCAGAACCATATAAAGTTGCTGACAGAGACAGGCTCAATACACAAAGAAAAAGCAGGGAAATAAACCCAAAGATACTCTAATAAATTTTCCTTCAGGCAAGCTTGCTCCCTCACAGGCTGCTTCAATTTGCATCTCAGATGCATAAGGCATCTCACCTTGTTAAGAGGTCTCCCTGTCCAGATCTTGAGGCCTGCATTTTATCAGAAAAGAAATTTCGTAGTTTTTCAATTCTGTGTAAATAGGGTGCAGGGGAATGAATAAGAATTTACTCATTACTCTACTAACCCCATAACCCTATATTGAAAAAACTAAATTCAAAGCCAACAGTCTGTTTTACATTTCAGACTGGAAGCTTCTCAAAACTCTGACCTAAGTATGTGGATTTTTATGAGTAGTAAAAGGGACATAATGATGAGAAACTTTGGCTCTTGTAATCTGTGCCATTTCAGCACAGGATATCTTTATAACTATGGCCCTAATACTTTCTGCAAACATTGTGGGGGCATTGTTGGAATATCTGGGTATTAAATAAGAGTCTAAAATATGAACTTCATGGACTAGTTAAGTATTAATGATATATTTTTGTTCTCTTTCTGTGCCAGAATTCAAACCTGGGGTGTAGACAGAAATTCATAAAAGCCTTTAGAGCAAATCCCAGTTTGTTGTCTACTGTACAGAATCCGTGGGAAACATTCCGATCAGCTACAGAAACATCTACTAGTGATAAAACAAACCATGATGAAGTAGTCTGAACACTTACACAAGAAGGACGAAGAGTAAATAGGGATTTACTGTGTGGGGTGTATTTCATTGAAACCTGAATGAAGGGAAATTTAGTTCTGCAGACCAATCCTCAGCTGACATACAAAAAGGGTACTGGACCCAAATCTTATGAACATTTCCGAACGAAACCCGGATTTAGCAATCTCACAGCAGAAGTTACTAGCATGCATGGCTATATTTCAGCAGTCATCTCTAGTAACCACTTTCATTAGTCTTCTTATCTTACTGCA
Source organism: Struthidea cinerea (assembly GCA_013397865.1). Taxonomy (NCBI): domain Eukaryota; kingdom Metazoa; phylum Chordata; class Aves; order Passeriformes; family Corcoracidae; genus Struthidea; species Struthidea cinerea. Next base: position 73,872 of record VZTI01004509.1, read on the forward strand.
TAAGATTCTTCCCATTAGCTGGGACAGAATACAACTCTGTCAGCAACTGATGTACTCCAGCAGAACGTGGATAAGTATCCATCACTTCAGTTCGCCTTTTTCCTCTTATGACTGCAAACACCTCATCCACGCCCAGAAACATCTGTTCGTTCTCTAATGAGGAAGGAGGCAACACTCTAATTTTCTAAGTGCTCTCCTGTCAAAAAGTTGATCTGTTCTCCAACCCATCCACTTGCACTAACTCGAACTACTAATCCTTCTCTTCCAGTTTGGATCTCCATTAGCTTCTGGATTACCCTGTTTTCAAAGCTTTCCTACTGTACTTCTCTGAAATACAATATGACATTTAGAGTTGAGAAAGTTGAAAAAGCAAGGATTCTCCTCAGAGATAAACTCTTCTCTTACTCTTGGGTTGCTACCAGGAAATCTGAAAGCCTCTTGATACCAGACCTACCTTCTCCCTTTTCTTCCTTTTTAATATTATTGTCTCTCTTTTAATTATTGTGGCACCAGGAGACCCCAAATGCAATCAGTGACTCATTCTGCCTGTCTCTGTGAAGACATATGGTATGAGACAGCCCTTGCCCTGAAGAGCTTACAGTTTAAATAGGCAAGACAATAATGAGACACATTAGCATTGTTATCACCATCTCCCAGGTGGGAAATCGAGTCACAAAGACGGAAAGCAACACGCTCAAAATCACACATCTACACCATACAGTGAAGCATGGTTCAGTCCTCTTGGAGTTAGCAAACATTAAACTGATAAATTGGCACAGTAGAAAGACACACTGATGTGCCAGTTTGTGTGCAGAAGCCCTACAGACCAGACATGCACCACTTTGGCCCAGACAAGAAGCCCTGAGAGCAGGCCTTGCATTAGGGCACTTACAGTGTGACCAAGGCAGCTGTCCACACCACACTCTATTTTCCATTTGGTCTGGGTGGCCCGGGATGCACTGAACAGGTGCCCAAGAAAAGCAGGTAATGCAGAAAGAAAAATTTTTCAAGATTCAATCAAGTAGATTTCTTTAAAAGCCACTTATGCTTCCTTATGGTGTTGCTTGTCCCCAAGGAGGGAAGTGGACCTTTCTAACAGACTCGCCTTCTCAGCAATCCGCTTGATCTGGACTCCAAATCATGGGCACAAAATCCCTATTTTCATAACAGTAAAGATCTGAAAGCAAAGCCTCAGATTTATTGTGCCTCAGTTTGCTAATATCCGTAACCTGTTTAAAACTAAGACAACTGCATGCAATTTTATGTCCTCTGAGGGAAACTGTTTCTGAAATGACCTTACTTATTACACCAAAAGTGAGAGATTTCTCTTGTCTTTTTGAAGTGATATTATACTTATTTATAAGTGACATTCCTCTCACTTACACTTGCACTTATTTACTGAATGAATAACATTCAGTGTTATTCATCTGTTGAGGGGCTACTGCATACTGAGCTATGATGTTGTCTTGGTCTCTTATCCTTTTTTTCTTTCATCTGAATAACAGCATATTAAATTTTATTTCTTTTATCAGGAGATTAATGATCTTGAGCTTTGTAAAATTTGCATATGTTTTTCCAAAATCTAGTGGGGAAAAAGAAAATTCCATAGTGCTTTTTTGTGCATGACTTCTTTTTGCTGATAACCCCAGGATATCTTGAGATTTTTGCAATAATTTGGAGAAGTCCTCCATTATAATTTTGAAGCACAAGGTCATTTTCATAAAATGACTAAGAGATATGAAATAAATTCCCCTCCTTCCCTCCCTCCAAAAAAACCAAAACCCAACAAAATAAAACAAAAACTCAACCCAGAAATCAGCATGGACTGTTGTGACAATTGCACTTATATAGCATCACTTTTGCTATACTTTTTTTCCTTATTTTTGCTACGTGTGATATAATACCCTTTTCTTATTTTAAAAAATACTTGAATATCATGTAGAACATGCAGATTGCTGTTTGTACTATCAAAAAAGTAGCTTGGACGTGCTACAGTAGTACTTGACATTTGTTGTATATCTGGGTCTCTTTCAATGTTTCAATAAGTAAATACTGCATACCAAGCTGATTCAGATAACTCAATACTTCTACTCTAATTATTTACTTCCCAAACACACACGCAAGGCTTTCACATATTAATAAGCTGTTACATTAAAAAAAAAAAAAAAACAGCAAATCTTCAAAAAGAAAGTAAAATAAACTATATTTCTTTGAATTGTTAGTTTGCCAGAAGGAGTGAAACTGAAAACCAAGGCAGTAGAAAAGATCTCCTGGATAAGGTCCATGTCACACCATAGCCCTTTCAGAAATTCAGCCAAACCCATCGTAAAACTCATGCATTTTTTTACCACCTTCTTGTGTTACTACTCTTGGTAGCACCTCCTGATTGTATAAGATGAATGCTAATTTGATTTTTTTCACAGTTAAAATCATGCTACCTGTAATTCCTCTATAATTTCAGTCATTTGTTTCCACAATTCAAAAGAGTACAACTGTGTAACACAAAGTCTACTTTATGTATCAGGCAGTTAATTACAGTACTAACTATATGTTAGCTCATTAATGAATCTCAATATGTAGTCTGTGGGGGGATCAAGAATGATATCCCATTTTCTAGATGGTAAAATAAAGGGGAAAAAATAATTTAATTTTTAATGCAAGCATACAAAAATCAATCTAAAAGATTCTTGCTGTATGTTCTAAGCTTGACTGTATTTACTGACGTAGATCATGTGCAAAGAACAGCTGCCATCTCCCGAGTTCACTTGCCACGTACACTCCATGATCTATTCAAAGGTTACCCAGGAATGTACAAGAGGACAGAAGTGCTCTGAATCAATTAGAATTAGCCTTAAAACACATGGTGCTCACAATAATCAGTTATATTAAAGCCTTTCCTCAAGTTTGCCCATGCCCTTTTACATAGACTCATACATTCATCAGGTATTCACATCATCTCTAGAATAATTTGCATAACTATCTAATATTTAAGGAGGTATATGATGGCCTCTAGTGGTGCATAACAGCATGAAAATGATGAACTGCTGCTCTGTTTCCTCAGAGTTTAAATATTGCGTGATAGAAAAACAAACACACATACAAATTGGATGCTCCGAGTTAGGAACAGCAGAATACAGTTCACAGCAAATGTAAATGGTTTGTCACTTTTTGCTTGGTAAGGAAGAAAAAATTCCTGAAGCCAACATGATTACATGAGAATAATTTTAAAAGTATTCAAAATCTTTACTCTTCAACATTGTTTTCTCACTCCAAGTCTTTCGATCACTGTACACTGCTAGGCTTTGGCCTGTTGGTACTGCAAGTCACTAATTCTTTGGGAATACTGTGGATACTGAATGAGAAAATACATCTGATTTTCCACAGAGAAGGTGCTTACACAGTAGATATTTTTTAGCCTGAATTAATCCTTCATGTTAAAAAATATTTTTATCATTGCATTTGTGAAATACTTTTTAAAAAGGCAGTACTTGATAAATCAATTCCTAACAACAAAAACACCAAAATAAAATTTTATCATACTAATTTGACCCTATTCTTACACATGGCATCTCATTACCCAGAGAATTGTAAGAAGGCTCACACACAAGTGATGGGATTGACCACTATAATACAAAAAACAGACATGTAGAAAACGAAATACTAATACATTCTTTAGCAGGTTAAATATGAAACAGGTACCTTTCTAGGTACCTTTCTGTGTACCTTCTCTTAAATCTATTTGACATTTTTGCTTAAATCACTTTGATATTTTTATCTCTACATTGCTTCTTGATTTTGTCTTCACAAAAGTTTAGTAAAACTATCAACACTTATAGGTTGAAGTTTTAGGCTGTAATTCCATCCTGCAGTTCCATGTATCTTTGGAAAGAATGCTATGAATATTCATAAATACTAATTTCTTTTTAAGCAGTAACTCACAATTTCCTGGAAAGTTTTCATATCATGTTTTTAAAAGTTTTCTAACTGAAAATACACTCATAAACATTTCTATTTAATAGAATTTGAAAGGTGAAGCTACTGATCTCAGTCAGTGGCCTTCACAGCTCTGCTTCAAGCAAATTTTCAGAAACTAAGTCCTAAGATAGATAATTGCTGTAGCTCATTCCTAAGGAGAATGCAGAGATCAAAGGATACAGTAAGGCCATTCAAGGGAGCTTCTGAATACATCTTTTCCTCTGTTTTACAACATTTTGAAACAGTATCATTTATCCTAGCTAGCTATCTGCAGACTTAATCCATACATGCTGCGGACAAAAAGTTAGGGCAGAGAAGGATATTACAATGATTTTTGGTTTTTTTTTTTGCCTAATTCTGAAGGCTATTTCACAACTACTGTCAGAGAGATGCAAGCCTGCAATGTCATAGACACTTCTCCTTAATTTCTGCAGTTTTGCAAGGGAAGTTGTTTAGGTGCAATCTGACAGCAAGCAAGACTTTTTTCACATCAGAACAGTAAACTATAGCCAAGGAAATGTCTAATCAAATATCAGGTCATTGATTACTGTCCTTTAGTTTCTTCTAAGTGCGAAGAGTAGAAGTTGAATTATTATCTTAAAATATTCTGAAAAGTTTTCAAGTGTATGCAGTTTTTAAGCTTTACCTTTTTTCTGTTCCTCATATTTCTCAGGGTCTCATGAATTTTCAGTATCTTACTACCTCTTAGCTACACAAGATACTTCTGCTACACAGTCCTCCCCTAAGCCCTGTATCCCAAGTCTCAGGGTTCGTGAACCATGTTTTCCCTGAGCCAAAGTGAGTCTACTAGATGAAAACCAAGAAATGATCCTTTCACAGAGGGATTTCCTCTCTCACACTCTTTCCTCCTCTGCCTCACAGTCCCTGCACTCAGCATCACTACCCTCCTGCTTCTCCCCCTGGGATCTGTATGCCCAACACAGTGTGAAATATTAACTAGATAATGATTTTTATTTCTCTTTCTGGAGATCAGAGGAGCTACTAAGAAAACCACTGCTATGAAGCAGAATGCAGGGAGCTGTCAGCTGAGGAGCAGCCACCAGCCGCTGTCTGTGCAGCAGTGATGTTAATGTACAATGCTATATCTTAATAGCCATCTCAATTGGCTATTAAAATGCAGCACTGCGCATTAAAATCACTACCCCACTGCTGCAGGAATACTCACCAAAGATGCAGTCTCTGAAAATTACCTTTTGGCTCAATGGAATGCTGTCGTGCCAAATGAGCTGTCTCAGCTCCTCTAATTTTCTGCTAAAGAAATAAAACTCTTACTTTTTAATTTTAAATATACATGATTATGCTGAATAGCACATCCAGCCAAGACAACACACGGATAGCACAGGTGAACTGCATGCTGTGTCTCAGAATTCAATAGGAGAAGTACTCTGAACCTCCTCAAGAAAACTGTGCTAACTTCCAGAGCAGTTATTATTCTCAGTTTCTTTAAAGAATGCCTCCTTAATAACCTGTTTTCAGGTACTGGAGATGGGAGAACAGGAAAATGTAGCTGGCAACTTACAGGTTATAAGCAAGAGAATTCTGAAAAGGTGGGATAAGAGAGATGATGAAGGCTACAGGATGAATGTGGGGGTTACAGACATGAATGCACTACACTCAAAAAGAGGAAGTGGCAAGGCTGGTAGGCTGCATAATACAGGGGGAGGATGAAGCTTAAAAAAAACTTGTGTCCTTTGATCCAAAAAGATGGTTTGTGGGATAACTTTGTCTCAACTTCTGAGTGCACAGATTCAGGTGAGAATAAGGAAAACCACAAAGGCAAACATAAAAGACAGAATAATGTAGTGAGCTCATGGTGCCCTCCCTGAGTCATAGTAGATGATGAAAAGTCAAGACAAAAAGATCTCTCAAATATAGGAGAAATATGTTTCAATTGCATAAGCTTCAAAATGTAGACAGGGTCTCTGTGCTTCAAATATCTACCATGCTGAATTGATATGATCTGAAAGGTAAAGGTGTTTGATAGGCTTGGGCATCTTATCTCCTCTTTTGCTACACATAGCTACTACACATGTTGTGCTGCACAGTCCCTACCAGATATGTCTGATCTGGTTTGAAAGGTAGAACTAGTCAGAGATATTTCTATGAAGTCAAGTTTCTACAAAGAAAATCTGATCCCTAAACATTATGTTCTAAGTATGCTGGGCATCATCAGCTTTGTTTAATCTTTTACCTGGATTCCTGATGTACCTGCCCAAGGGCCAGAGACAACTGCACCTTTTGGTTAAAGTCAGATATTGTTAAGTCTCCCTCAGAGCCAGGGACTCCTGAAGCTGCAGAGCAATAGCCCCAGGGAGTCTGCTAGCAGGGCTGTCCTGCATCTCGAATCCTTGACAGAAATAGGCAGCTAGCCCAATGGAGTTGACAATGTTGGCAGTTTCATTACTGGTATCATCTGGGATGCTGACAAGAACATCAGTTTCAAGTAAAAATCTAAAGGAACAGAAAGTTCTTATTTGTCAGAGAATTCAGATGTGTGATTTCTCAGATTTAGTCTGAAACCAGTACTCCTTGGCCCTCAAGATCTACACATGTGCAAACTAGAAACAATTATTTTGACATCTCTACTGCGAAATTGATCCTTGTTTTCCTTTTTAAGTCTTCCTATAAGAAGATAAAACTGATCAGGCTGTAAAAAAAAAAAAAAAAAAAAAAAAAAAAGCCCAAAAAACCCCACCCAAACAAAACCATATTCTGAGCTACTTGAACAGATAGGATGATGGTTTATATAATCTCCTGCTAGAATTTGCAAATATCTCCCGTTATAGTTGGTGAAATTTGGAAAATGTTGTATGATTACCTCTTGAATTGAAAAAGCAAAAATACTGCTCTGCAGCAAAGATCACTTCCCTCTTTTTAGTCTGACATCCTACATCACTCTCTTAGAAACACACCAACATATCACACTGCAGTGACATTTGAGCCTACACAAGAGTGTGGGAGCAAGCGAAGCAGTTCACTGTGCTCAAATGCAAGAAAAAGATTTAGTCACTAAAAAAATTCCTTCAATCCTTTGGGATTCTGAACTTCAGAGAATGGTAGAGGTTAGATGGGACATCTGGATGTCATCTGGTTGAAATCCTCTGCTCGAGCAGGGCCACCTAGTGCTGGTTGTCAACAAACTCACTGGGCAGTACTTCTTGCCTCTAATACTTGGTTATCGTTTTCAATCTCACTTGAAAAAAAAGGCATTTGTTTCTGAATTTAAGTTGGGAGGAAAAAAATTAAAATACTGCTCTAAATAGTTTAACAGAAGCTGGGCTGGATTCCACACTATCCAGCACCAAAGCCTGTGTGACTTCAGGAAAAGGTGACAGTTGCCATGTATAACAGTGCCCAGCTGTCAAATGAAAGACCAAATGAGCATCTTTTAAAAGCCTCTAAAATAAAACTAAAATAAATCTCACCTAAAAAACAGAGTCTCTGCAAAAAAGAACACTGTGCTGCATCATCTCCTCCCCTCCACCTTTTCCTTTCCCCGCTCCAATTGTGCTTTAAATAATCTGAGCCTGTGCTTCATGCAGCACCAATAGTAAGCATCAGGATGATACTGCACTGGTGACCTTGGATTTTCCAGCCCATTACTCCTGACTGGTCTCCGCAAGAGTGCTACATTGCCACCTGCCACATCACACCTCCTCCAATGTCGCCAGGAAGTCAAACTCTGCTCTCACTTCCCCCGGTCCCACCCGCGCTCTGTCACGGAGCTTTCTCTGCTGATCTGTGAACAGAGAGTGATCCGGGGCTCTCAGTGTGCTCAGGATCCTCCCTCGCTCCCTTCCTCCCATGCCTGTGTTTGTCACTTATCTGGTAGGAGGTGCAGAAGAAGAGAAGGGAATATAAGCGGAAATATTTCCATTTTCAGCCTGGTTAAAGGAGTGTTTCAAAGCAACAGATGCTGCGAGACTTATGAAGTGTTCAAAAGACAGCATATATTGCAATTTTCACAATTTAATTTTTTTTTTAAAGAAACATAGATACTTTCAAGGTATAAAGATGCACACACAGTCTGAATGATTATGTCCAGAAAAAAGGGTCAAATCAAGGTTTTTGCCATTTGTAGCAATTTTTACATGCGAGCCATATTTGAAGTAATTAGCTTGGTTGTTTGCCTTTTTTATTTCTACAAAAGCAGATGACAGACTACCCAGAGACCCTAAAGAAAATTGCCTCAGGGGAAGACAAAAGCTGTCAACATCAAGCCTCAAAGATCTCTTTGAGGAAGAAAACAAATTCCCAGCAAGAGAATTGATATGCCTGCTGATGAGCTGTTCAAATATGAAACACAGACACTCAGAGGGAGCCTGCTGCAAGCACATCCACAGAAGCAACAGAACATTTGGCAAAAAATTTGGCACTAGAAAAAAATGAGTACTGAAAGCAAGCATAAGGATGTGATGGAACTAAGAAATGCTGGCATGTCATACAGAAAAGAAGAGCTGAAGGAAAAGCAAATATGCCTAACAAGCTAAATAGAAAAAGATGCGTTTTCTGGCAGGCCTGGCTACTACCAGCAGTAGTGATGCTACTGGATTCAAGTGTTAAGAGAGCATTTTATGTCACACAGAAAAATGTGGTAGATGTGTTGATATTACTGTTTTTATGGAACAAATACAACAGCAAAACCAAGAAAGGTTTAACAGCCTGCCCCAGAGAGTTAGCAGAGAATTTTCTGTTCAAAGAGCTTTATCAATTCCTACAATGAATTTCCCACAAAAACATTTCCCATAGGCATTTTTATTTTTTTTGTCTAAATGATCCCATTATCTATTTGATGGTGGAAAATTGTGTTGGTTTTGCCCAGCCTGGTTTTTGGTAGTGGGGGGGCCACAGAGGTGCTTTCTGTGAGAAGCTGCCAGAAGCTTCCACCATGTCCGGCAGAGCCAATCCCTGATGGCTCTGAAGATGGACATGCTGCTGGCCAAGGCTGGGACAATTAGGGATGATGGTAATGCCTCTGTGGTAACATATTTAAGAAAAAATCAAAACAAAGTGGGGCACACAGTTTTAATTCCAGCCAGAGAAGAGGAGGAGGTGAGAACACGTGAGGAAAACAACACGGCAACACCAAGGTCAGTGCAGAAGGAGGGGCAGGAGGCGCTCCAGGCGCCGGAGCCGAGGTTTCCCTGCAGGCCGTGGTGCAGACCATGGTGAAGCAGCTGTGCCCCTGCAGCCCATGGGGATCCACGGGGGATGCAGAGATCCACCCGCAGCCCCTGGGGGAGGTGCGGGAGTCTGGTGGATGCCTGGAGGAGGCTGTGATCCAGTGGGAGTCCCAGTGGAGAGAGAGGGCCCTGCTTCCAGGCTGGAGCAGCCTGGCCTTGGAGCACTGCACCCCGTGGAAAGAGAGACCCACGGCGCAGCAGTTTTGGGAGGGCTGTGTGCCCGTGGGACGGGCTCACACTGCAGCAGTTTTGGGAGGATTACTGCTCGTGAGATTGGAACCACACTGCAGAAGTTCACAGAGAGCTGTGTCCCGTGGGAGGGACCCCACGGTCTCACAGGGGAAGGACTCCTCTCCCTGAGCAGCGGAAGAAAATCTCAGGTGACGAACTGACCAAAACCCCCATACCCCGTCTCCCTGCGCTGTCGGTGGGAAGGAGGGAGGGGCTGGGGGAAGAAAAGGTGCTTTAAGGGCTTATTTTACTTCTCATTCTCCTCCTCTGACTCTGTTAGTAATAAACTCACTTTGTGCCTCTAAATTGAGCCTGTTTTGCCCTTGGAATATTCTCTCCTGGTCCTTATCTCAATTCCTGAACCCTTCCTTACATTTTTCTCTCCTCTGCCCAGCTGTGGCAGGTGATGGTGGCTTTCATGTGTGGACCAATTCAGGGGTTTTTTCCCCTTTTGGCTAATCTTGTCCGAAGATGACATTTCATGAAAGCAGCATTATCGGAGGTATTTAAAAGTAACATTATGAACTACGCATTCTCTTATGATCGTAATTTGAAAATGTCACCACCTACTGGTACCTTTTGGTAGAGTCCCTCAGTATTCCTGTGAACAAATATTTAGGGAGACATTGTCATCGCGTATACTCCCATGTCCTAGTGAAGACAGATAAACTGGGTATCCTTCAGAGGTGTGTCCCTGAGGAGCCTATCGTCTAAGAAAGGAGAAAGTTTCAATTCTTGTTTTGGGATCTTCAGTTCCCTCTACAGTCACATGGTCCACTGAAAAATGAGGAATCAGCAGAGTCCACAAGTAGAAACTTGTATTGGAATGCAGACTGCATTCCAATACAAGTACTTTTTAAGCACGTACTTAAAAATAAAAATATCTGTCCCCTACGTCAGCTAGCATCAGGGGAGCCACATAAAGAAATACAAACAAACAAAAAAAACCCCAACAAACCCACAACATGCATAAGCAATTAATGAAAGCAATAAGGTGCAAAAATACTTAATTTATGTAATTTGATCCCTTTTAGCTGTTTTATAAAGTCATTCTGGCAGAGCTAAGATAATAATTTCACTACAGACAATAAGGCAGTCATAAAACAGGGCAGGTAAAGCTATGACAATAATGAAATTATCTAAGTAAAGCCTATTATCTTCATTAATTTTCACTCACTTTCTACCACAGTGGGAAGATATTAACTTGCTAATATCTTCTATCCTATTCAAAAAGAAATGCATCCCTTGAGCAAATAAGCTAAATTAATAATTTCTTTGTATTAGGGATCATTAATAATAATTATTAGCAATTAAATGTGTGCACAAAGTTTCTGGTTGAAGTATTTAGATGCAAAATGTGGTTGATTGCTGTTTAAGAGAGTATCCCTGCCTGTTACTTTAGAAACTCAAAAGTAAGCACCTTGAAAAAGCCAGATTTTTTTTTTATAAAATGCACCAGTGGGAAAAAAAAAAAAAAAAGCTTGAATTATTTTACTAAACCTATTTCTATAGTCTTTTAGATATTCTCAACTTTTTTTTTTTTTTTTTTGCAGTAAAGCATGTAGTACACATAGAATTATCACTACTAGTGTGTTCTGTTAAACAAACTGAATAATGAGTCTGCTGTACCTAAAGGTACAAGAAATGATTCAAGGTTTTGCTAAGAAATTTTGTCAAACTGTTGTGACTGGGACTCAAAAAGCAGTTTCAAAAATTAAATAACCAGTAGTCACATTCCTTCTGTGGAAGCTTCAATACACTCATCTGAAAATAAAATGTGAGGAGATTGATTGAAGTTATTCACTTCAGGTTTCAAAACCTCTTTACCAATAAATGGAAAACTTTAGGAGCTAATAGGCGCAAATTACAGATCTAAGCCCATGCCCTTTCATGTGCAGTTAGACTAAAAGGGTTGTATATGTGGGATTCTATTGTTCACAAAGGAAAATAATTTCCTTCTGTAAGATTTCTTGGACCTGGTAAATCAGTTGATACATTCGTGTTTGAGAAAATCTACAGCTTCCTAAATACATGCAAAGATACTAACAAGCTTTTAGTTATGAAGGGTTTTGTCGTATTTTTGTTGTTTGTCTTTTCACATGCTTTGAAATTAATTATTTTAAAGGAAGAACTGAAAAGATGCAGTGATCTTTGAAAAAAGTTCTCAGATTTTCATAAAAATCTTTAGAATCCCAATTTCTTTCATTCTTGTTTCATTATTATCCATACCTCTCATTCATTATACTTTTAGTGACTTTCAAAAGAAATGTATACCCACTCACATGAAGCATGTGAAAGAAAACCAGCCCAATTTTACTTAGGAGATCACTCAGCAAATTATAGTTTCCCTATAAACTGTAAAACTTGTAATATTACTATAAAAGCTGCTAAAAACCCACAGTACTTAAAAGACCTACTTTAGGATAGCACAAAAAGCTTACTATTTGTATAAACACAAGAGAAAAGAAACACAAAAAAACACCATTAAGAACTCACTCTCTATTCCATAACTTGTTCAGTAAAATAGATAATGTACTACTCAAAAGCTGCTGTTGAAACACTTGTCCAGCACCAAAAGTTGACACCAAAACCTCTATATTTAGGAATCAATAGTAGTCAAGGATCATATGCTTCAAGTATTGTCACTATCTGCAAACCAAGGATACAATCACAGTCAGAAATTAAGATTACTTTAACTTTTATATTAAAGTGCCTGTCTTAACAAGAAATGTAACTATATGAAGGTGAAGTCTCTCATAAGATGTCTACAGTAAATGATTACAAAAGTTTATCAAACTACATTTGATATACTAGAAAAAAGGTCACCAGAGAGTTCTCCTAGATTTAAATTTTTATTTCTATTGCAGACTCCACTAAAACATGAAAGACTTAGAATCAAGATAAATTTCAGTTTCAATAACTATAAAAAGTCTTAAATCTATCATTCTGAAGCCATACAAAATAACTAACAGAATCACAGAAGCCATGAGATTTATGACTTTGAGGCAAAGAACACATTCAATGGACTCCAGCTGAATAAAGTAGATTTAATTAAACATTAAAAATCTAAACCAGAATATTAGACATGTCCCTAAACATTTTTAAATTCATGGCAACAATGCTTTTATTGTTGAACAATTAAAAAACATCTGAATTTCAGCATCTTTAAAAACAAAAATAGACAACTGGAAGGATATTTTGCAACTGTCTGTAATGTACTAACACTTCCCATACCAATACTACAGATCAGGACTTAATTCTGTCTAGAATCTTATTCACTGGGATTGGCAGAGGAAAGACAGCAGGCAATGGAAATTACTGTAATGCATCAGAATTTGATTTAAATTGCACTCCAAGTTACATGCATTGCAATTCGAAACCACACATACCAGTGATTAAATTCTTCAAAAGCAAAAGCACATCAGAGTGATGACCTTGTCATTCTCATTGAGGGAAACAAAGCACACTAAATAGTGCTCCAAAGATATTCTTGATACCAAGACAACTGAATGCATCAAGCTCTTCTTAGAACTTCCAAAGCCATAAATTTTGCATGGCTACAGAGCCCATATGAGTAAATCTACTTTCTCTCATGAGTTTTGTTACTTTTCACAGTAAGGGCTTGGCTGTCTTGTTGCAAGCATTAGACATTGTGACTTAAAGAATAGACCAAGGGAATGGAGTAAAAACACCTATCATTTTTGAAAATCTATTAATGTGTTCTTGTGTAAGATCAAGAGTTTAATTTATTTGTCCCAGGGGCTAGTACTTCCCAAACAGTAAGATAGGAGGCAACATAGAAGGCAAATATGGGATAGCTTAAAATAGAAAATAAACTTAGTAACTAAGACTTGCCCAAGAACAAACCAGCTGCAGTTAACTGATTTCTTGAAGCAATTCTCTATTATATTTCAAGTGTAATTGGCTGAAGGGTTTTTGGTAGTTGATCTAGAGAACAAGAACTCTTCAAATGACGACTTTCTTATACAAAATTAAAAACTAGAACAAAAACAAACAACCCAACACCAAACCACTCAAAGAGTGCAAGTAGCAAACAAGCTAACAAAATAGCTACACATCACCCCAATCAAACAACAACATCTGCCAAGACATCCAAAACAAACGAACAAACCACCCTAAAAGGCTGATGCATATTCCTGGGGACACCGGGAGTCACTGTGTCCCCAAGATTCCAAAAGATTTTTCAGCAGACCTTCTGAATATCTACCCAGAAGAAGCCCTAGCACTCCTGTCTTTCTGGTGCACATTGCACAGGTCACAATCTTAACAGACCCCTGTTTATTCATTTATTTTCTGCATTAGATACTATGGACCTAGGTGGCCAGTTGGCTAAATGTGCCTTCTGAATACAGCGCACTAAAGAACATCATAATTCCTGGATTCTGAAAAGCAAGTGCAAGTTATTTAACACTGCTGCATGCTAAAATAATTTCCATTAAACCATTAACTTTATATTATATAGATCTGCACTTTAAATCCTTGCATAAGAGCTGGTTGGAAACAGCTGTGGATAGAGATGCAACTGAATGGAAGAGAACTCAAACAAGGAATGAGGCAGACATCTGACAAATTACCCAATAAAGCTGATAGAGAAAGAAACTGAAATAATTTAACTTTATGTATTTGAGTTTTATTTTAAAGTGAATACTGTCAAAAATACAAGGAAAGGTTTTTTTGCCTGTTTGAACTAATAAAGCTCCATGAAAGTCAAGGAGTCTAGGAGCTAGGGTTAAAAAACCCAAAGAAACAAAAAGTCACAAACCCAAACTAAACTCAAGAAAACAGTCTAACAAAGTCTCACCAGAACACAGGGGGAATACCACATCCATTTAAAATAAGATTTCAAAAGTTAAAGAAAAGAAAGGATAATTCAAACAATTTTGTCTGTACAAGACCTCTATGATATACATGATCCAAACAGCCAGGAAAGAATTTGGGTCCTCTGCAGTACAATTCTGTTCCCATTCACTGTGATGCAACTTCCCTTTGAGTCACTGGAAGCAAAGCCTAAGAGACAGAGGACAAAAAAACTCCTTAGTTACATTACAGACTAACTCCTACCACTGATATTTAAGGTATGCAAAATCAGGGAAACTGTTACTGAGGATGAGTCTTGGAATACAAGTTGGCACTTGAAATTTTCTAAAATTGCCACAAAGTACACATTTATAAGTCCCTAAAAGCTTCTTCACCAGCTGAAAGGATGAATGGGAAATTACATGGTGAAAGCTGATGTTGGGGAATTGCAGTAAACATAACTGACAACACAGATGTGATATCATGATATAATACACATAAAGCTCCTTTTAAAAAGTGTGAGGAAAGAAAAAGAAAAGAATTCTCCATTGCGAACAAATACAGAAGTTCTTTTATCAAAAGTTTAATGGAAGTCAGGTGATGAAATTGAAAAGGCAATTTTGCATGACTAATGAGAATTTAAATAAGAAATGAATAGTGGGTCAACACCTTCTGTTATTAGGTACTGCCAAAAAAAAAAAAAACAAAAACCTGCCTTCCTTGTGTGCACATTTTGCATTCTGTACACACATTGTGAACTCTGGACAGAATGAAGACCTGCCTGAAAATTATAAATTCTCTTAGTGCTTCTATTTTGAATTAATGTATTTTGTTAGCCTTAAATTACTGTAGTGGACAAACTAGCTGAGCTGTCTTTCTTTCAAAACTGTTGTTCCCAAGGGGAAAATGTTGCTTGTCAAAGCTAAAATCTCTTAATGTTTCCGTGAATGAGATGTAAAGAGTGTTTTTAAAGCATTCACAATGTTCTTATTATCCCAATATAGTGTTTACACCGGATAATGAGTTACCATACAGTAACATAATGCACACACTGATAAGAATGTATTCTCCGCTTAGAAGAGAAAAAGAATATTCCTCACACTACATTTCCAAAGCAAGTACACTGTCCAAAAACCATTTATTCTCTTGTGAGCTTCTGAATTGTTCACACTCAACTGTTTACTTGACATTTTTTGATACCTGGAAAACAAAACATTGGAAGGGAATATTTGCAAAGTGGAATTCAAGAGGAGCTCAGCCGTGCTGCTGGTTTTGGTGTGCACCGTGCCTCGCTGCAAGACTGGCAGAACTGCTGGTGCACCCACATACATCTTTCAAAACCTGGAATTTGCCTTTTTAGGTACCATTTAGATCTGCACTGATTAAATGAATATATTTTAAAAATAAATATTGCGTTCAGCTTCCTGGATGCCCATCAATAAGAAGTTGCTAACACTCTGTGGGAGGAAAGATTAAAAAAAATAATAATAAAGTAACTAAAATGGAACTAGAACAGAATGTGGGTGTTTAGTATAACAAGTACACTTCGACAGGAATGTAAGCAGTTTGCAGAAAGTATTTAACTTGATTGGCAGAAATCTCTTAGAAGCAAATTAGTAATGCAAACTATTTAAAGGAAAATTAGAAATACGGTTTAAGCATATTGGATACACATTAAGGATTGAATTATGTAAAACCCATCATACAGCCTGATCCAGCAGTCCTCAAATCTACTAATTTTATTTGAATCATTTATTTCCATCACAATTTAATCAAAAAAGTAGTTAAAGAGCAGGTTTGATATGTCTGTATAAATCATATTATGAATTAATGGTCAAACAACAATGTGGTAAGTGTTCACTGGTCTACACGAAGTGAAGCTTAATTCTGGTGTTTGAGTCATGATCTTACCCTGTAATGGAATATGTGCGTTGGCCTGAGAACTTTCCACCTCGGTATTTCAATGGCCTCTTTTTTTGATAACATGTCAAAATATGTTCATTATAATTATGAGAGCAACATGGGGTTACTGTCAGTACCTGAAAAGCTGTTTCTTCTTTTACTGAATAAGACATCTTTTTGTTTCTTCTTTATTGGTACAGAGCAATAACCCAAGGAGATTGTCAACCTGCTCTTAAAGGCTAACCATTTTTCTCTCTCAACAAATTCTCTATCAGATATTCTCATTTCTCTTGGTAGGAAAAACACCTGCCTAATAGCCATGAAAATTATCAGAATATTCAACCAGTTCCTTTTATTTTTTTCTATTAAGAAAAAAATAAACTATTTTTTCCTATTGTTTTGAAGAATTATTAGTTCTGATACCATTACCTAATTAAAGGCTGGAAAAGCTTTTTTTTTGCTTGGTTTTTTTTTTAATTCTTTGACTTGTGGTATATTATTAACAAACAAAACAAAACAAAACAAAACAAAACAAAAAAACCCAAACAAAACCCCAGAATAACCCCAGGGAAACCCAAATCTACTCCATACCATTCAGAGAACTTTTAATGAGTAAGAAAGCAAAGAAAGATCAAATCTGAATTTATAAAAATATGTCTGTTTCACAGAATATTGTTTTTCTGATGGATTAAGAAAAAAAACATAGTAGATTCAAATGTATTTCTGAAAGTTGTTCTTTACAGATGTTGCTACAGTAACATCAAAGAAATTCCCAGCAGAAGGCGGGAAGAAAGGAGGAAAAGAAGAGAAGCCAGCAGAATCTCAATCTTTGTTCACTGAGCTTCTGGTAAAAGATGACAAAACACTAACTCTCAAAATACAGATGGAAGACATCTCATGGGAAGGATCCAGGTTAAGTAAGGACCAAAACATTTGTGGGAGTGGCCATGAGGAAATTTGTCTCATACCCACAAAACCAGTAAATCTGAAGCAGTCTCTCACTAGCTGTCCCATAAGATTACTGCAGTTGAATACCAGAACTGAAACATGTTGACTAATAAACATTTTATTTTCCTGCTTCACTGAATCCTAAATGTTTGGAAGGCCAGATTAACATAATGGGATATTGTATTTAATATTCTAAATAGGTAACTGTGGTTTACATTTCTTGATTCCTGTGTGAGGCATGGGGAGAGATTAAACTACAGAGGTGAAACTGTGTAGGAGTCTCTGACAAAAAGAGGAATCTATGGTGTCTAACCTTGCACAGCTCCTAAAACCCTTTGTAATTAACATGTTAAAATTTCTCACACAGAAATATTTTTCAAGCACAACAGACATCTGAAATAATTGTAGAGGAATTCACATAGTGTATTAATTATCCTGTTTTCTGAAATAATAAAAAATGAAGATATTAGAATAAAATATGCCATTTTACAAATGTGCTGAAGAGACAATAACTCCGTTTGAGCCGATGCACTGAGGATTTGCAGAGGAACACCTACATATCATTTGTAATTCCTATGGTTCCCAAGCTGCCAAACACAAAGGCTGCTGCTGTACTTCAACTCAGCAGACTACTCTCTAAAAACACATCCGTTATCAGCACTTCACTGAAAAGGCCTTTCTGTAATGTGCATTAACATGTTAATATGCTCAATTTTATTTTTGACTTCTGTCAGAATTCAAGCAATTTTTTGACCAAGGAAAATGTAGGAGAGAAGAAAAAAGACAAAAATTGTGATCTAGGATGAGATAAATGCACAACATTTACAAATCTTCAGTGTTTTCTGGCTTAGCACATCTGGGGGCATTTAGCAATTTAGTGTAATGTAAAAGCTAGGCTTTTTAGTTCTACCCGTGAATACAACCATTAGAGGACAAACTGAATTATCCTGATGAAGCTTTAACTCATACTACTGTGTCTGGTTATTTTAGCAGGTGTGTATGTTCTTTTAAACATTTCTGTATTTTTTAAGTTACAGGTTAAGTTACCTTACCCTCATCCATATGAAGATGAACTTTCTAAAGCTGCTGACCACATACACTGTGACATCAGGATAACTTTTTTAGTTTTACCTGGGACCTTAGCAGACAAGGAAATAATAAAAAGTGATAGTCAGCTTGACAAATACATGCCTGCTATGTTTTTTTGTGAATTTACTATGAAAAACATAAGAGGTTATTCCTAACTTTCTTGAAAATGGATGCAGACTAACTTACCCATCGATGAATAAGTAAAGGAAAGCCAAAGTGTTTTTACTGTGTGGGCAGACACTGCCTCAGCACCCCAATTTAAGCCCATTTTAGCCAACAGACACACATGCAGTGGAATGAAGTATATATGCACAGAATGCCAGTAAACACACTGCAGTGCAAAGACCTAATACAAATAACACTATCACCAGCCCCTCTGAAAACTCCAAAATGAAGAAGCTGACCATATTTTTGTCACATGAAATGTTTGAAGGGCCTGAAAATCAACAATTTTTTAAAAAAATAAAAATAATGAGAAATTACCAAAAGTCTCACTAATAATCTCTCTTAGAATGTAATTCTAATGTAAAATTAAAGCATAATTCTTATTTTCAAAATAAGGTGTGTTTTGGGGTTTTTTTAAACAGACTATTGCCAATAGTCAGAATTGAGTATCAATTCAATAGTTATCAATACAACAGAAGGAAGTATTGTCCCCTTCATATACCATCTCTAAGGGTAATTTGTCTGTGTTTGGGGTTTTTCAACATCACTTTTAACTTGTACATGACTACACATCTGAGTGCTTCTATTCTCAATAATTGCAGAAGTTAAAATGAGAAAAATAGCGATTTTGCCACAAACGTAATTGTGCCAGGTAATGACAATTTAATTTACACCAATAACTGTTATCTTCTCAATTGTAAATGCAATGACATTGATCCCTCTATCCTGTCCAGTGCTACAGCTCATGAGAAACATCAACAGGAAAAATGTAATTACTTGTGTATGATATTGATGGGAACAGAGGATCGAGTCCAGCACAAAGATGAGATCAATAGTCTATATCCAGATATTCATTAAATAGATCCTCAGAACAACTAATTGGAAAAGTATATTCTAATTAATAGATCATATTCTTCCTCAACCCAAAAATACTTTAAGTAGTACTTAATGTCATGAGCTAGCTTTCCAAGGAATAAAAAAATAAGTTCAGGTATCAGGAAGCTTCACCTTGAAAAATTTTGCTGTATTTGAACATCAGGTTTCTACTTTCAAAAGATATTTTACAGCTCAAGTATAGCACCAGAATGTCCTGTTCTCACCTTGCATCCAATCCTTTGTTCTTTTCATGCCTATTTGTCCTGCAAAAACATTTCTTAGTTCCAGCTGGTGTTGAGAGGACTGTACAGGTCAAAGGACATGAACCTTCTGAAGTTAAATAAAACCTTGAAATTAAATAACTGAATGCCTAAAGAATAGAGTAGATATGGAGAAAAAAAAATCACTCTCTGTATTTTGTATTTTCTGTATTCCCTTACTTCCCTAACAATACATAACTCACTGATTGTATTAATTGTCACTAATGCACTACCAATAAATTTATTCATTACTGGGAACAATTTTAAAAACCTTTAGGTTTTTATAAATACTCAATCATCTTTTTTCTTCATTTCTTATTGTAGCACAACCCTCAGAAATTTTAGTTCAAGTGAGACAGGAATGAATTTAAAAGTTTACAATTAAAAAAAAAAAAACCTTCTATTTCTGCAAACATTAACAAACGTGTGCAGTGCTAAGGAGAGGGCAAACCCACAGACAACAGAGAGCTGCTCACCCGAGGCCAAATATTTCCTCCAGCAAATCCCCTAAGTGGAAAAATGCAAGCCAGAAATTTTATATTGCAATTATTTATATGCGTGAACATCTAAAGGGAATAACTACTCGCATATAGAGAATTACTTCAAGTGAGGGGAAAACTAACCTAATCACTATTATTTCCCACATTATTTCTAAAATATTTATTATCAAACATAATACAATTCAATAAATAACATTTTTAAAGTTTATAAATATTTGCTTAAATATAAAGACAGAGTAAAATATATATATATAATATTTTTATTTAAATATTTTTATTAAAGTAGTTAACAGTACACAATAAATGCACAGATCATAATTTGATTTAGATTACTGTGGTGGAAAACAGTTTGAATCAATGAAATATATTAAAGTGAAAGACTGTATTAATGCTAACAAAATACAGATATTGAAAGGAACCGACTAATTTTTAAAAACAATTTCTTTAATATATTTTAGGGCTTTCCAATTATCCTTTTCTGAAGTTTGCCTCTGAATATAACATGATTCCCCAGTCATTTCAATTTGTGAAGAACTTAATGCCTAACAACAAAATGCCAAGACCAGTCCTGACAAAATTAAAAACCAATCAATATTTGTAACCAGGTAGTGTCTTTTGCTGCTTCTTCCTTTATACAGAATTTTTGAGAATGAAGAACCAAACTCAAAACTGTAAATGAATAATAAATATAAAGGGCAATAAAAAAAAACAATGTTCATTGAGGGAAAGACACATAAGTTACTGGTGCCATTGTTCAGATAATCAGCACAACCTGTCTGTAACCTAAAATCTAGAAATGAGGAGGAGGGGGAGAAAATAGGGAAGCAAAAAAAAAAAAAAAAAAAAAAAAAGAAGAAATAAAAGAAAAGCCCTGAGAATATGGAATTCAAATACTAGCCTGAACAAAATGAGTGAAAAGCCCAAATGGAATGTTGAGAGGAAAAAATTCATAGGACAGCCGGAAAGCAAGGACTGTATCCTGGGAGCAAAGAAGTGAAATGATGCATGCAAATAAAAACTAATTGCTTGAAGACCTAGAAAGGACAATATGAGCAAACATATAGAAAAGAATATCTGAAAATCTGGCACAAGCCTAGCATAAAGCCTTGGCCTTTTCAGCAAAATGAATGCTTTCCATTAGGTTCCTGTACAAGATAGTCCTCCAATTTTAAGCCATATAGTGGGTTTTCCTTTCAGAGCTTTGGACTGAAAATTGTTGTAACCTGTAACCTCAGAAAAGAGACAAAGTATACAAAATAGGGGCTTTCCAGCAGAAATATTCTGTCCTGGTGAAATCCAGCAAAAAAAAAGAAAGCCTGAAGAATGTCTTAGGCTAAGCTGTAATAGTGAGAAGAGGGAAAAAGGAGCTTCAAGCTGTTTATGCCAGAAATATTTTGCTTTGGTTTTTGGTCCATTCTGTTTCTCTAAACCTCCAATGTTACAAAATTACAGGCACTGTAAGTAAAGCAGGTCTAGCTGGTGATGAATGAGCAGCAAAAAAAGGTAGCATAATTTCTGTAGGATGCAGAGACAGGAAATTCAAAGTCTCAGAAACCTTGGGTCATTTCTTTGTAATAACTTTGGAAGCACTGATAGTAAACCGATTTTTAAATTCGTCAGTGACGGTAGCTTAAAATAATCTAACACTCAGAGCAAGAAGTTTGCCTTTCTGTGAGAAGCTTGGCCTTGAACTGGGGAGAAAGAAACAAACAAAAAAAATCAGTATATACTCATATAACACATGATTGCCATAGAATATACTTACATTCTGGATTCACATCAACATTGTCTCCAATGAAATCAACGCTGACATGTGGCAAGGTTTCTCTCTTTCTCTTAACATAGTTCAACCTTCTAACTCTAGAAGAGTCAACTTATGTATACTTGCAAATTTTGAACAGAAATATGAAAGGGAAATAAAATGAATTAAAAAACCAAAATTGGTAAAAAACACAGCTAAAACAACAAACAACCCCAAAAACTCCAAATCAAAACAAGGCAACTGATTCTGGCCACAGCTTAGTGTTGTGGAAAATGTGGAAGACAAAGACCCTAATTAGCCAGCCCAACCATGCATTAATTAGTGTTGAACATCCAAGAGGATGACAACCCACAGTGACTGTCCGAGTCAATGACTCATGGAGGATTATTCCCACAAAAGAAACACCTTCAGAAATGTGAGGTATATGTTGTTGTTTTGAACTTGAAATTGTCTGTAAAATGAATTATGACTCACAAAAAAAACCCTTAGCAACTAAAAAGAATATTAATATCTCCCTTACCATATGGGGAATAGCGCTTAACCTAAAAAAAATCTTTTTGTACATCAAAGATTTTGTGACTGTATTTTCTCATTCTTTCTATTGAGATTCCTACCAAGCATAAGTGTCTTAGATCTCTTTGGTATCAGTAGATAAATCTATCAGGGTTTGTACAGCAATCTCCTGTCCACTCCATCAGCCCCACCCTCTTATTTCAGACAAAATCTAGGAGTGGACAAACAAACACAGGAGAAATTCTGAAGCAACCAAATCTCTATTTACTACTTAATCACAGAGAGAAGCATAGGAAATTCTTCAGGGACTGGGTTCAGGACTTTTCCCTGAGGCAAAACAATGTTTTTACTAGGTTAAAGCACTGTGTTTATGTACCTGAAGAATGATAAATTAGAAGCCAGATTTACTTTGGAGTTCATAAATACAGTTTTACAGCCAGGAAAGGGAGTAAATCATAGAGCTGTTGACTTGACCTCTGTGCATGTAAGCATTTCTCCAAGGATCAAAACTCCAACTGGGAATAGTTTGGATGACAGCATTGTGACACCTACACTGAGTTATCTGTAAACACTTGTAAGAAACACAGACACATTAAGTTTCTGAGTTGTGTTCCCGTTAATATCATCATTATTCTGTAATTTGTAGTGAAGTCCAAATCCTGCTTTAACTCTTAAAAAGTTTCACAGGTTACATCAAATTCAAAACTCCTGAACAATATCAAAAAAAGGTTAATCCCACTTATTAAAGGTGCCTGAACACAGACACAATACTTGTAGAATTTTATTTTTTAAAATTACCATACTGCTTTTAACTTCTTACCATCAGCTCATTACTTGCCTTTCAGTCACAGGAAATTTGTTTGACCTACAAGGATGGGTTGATTTACTTCAGGCAGTGTGTGGCTTATGAGGGGTACCAAAGTGCATTTTATATGAGGCAAACTTGGTTTTCCTCAATCCCTCACCACTCCTCAAGCTCATCATCTAAGGATCACCACACATATACATAAAATTCAGACCAGGTCAGTAAGGTGTTTGTTCTTCATTATCCATTTTTGTCATCCAAAAAAAGATGATGCATGTAGAGGTACACATAGCATGAAAAATGAAAACATAGAACTTGCAACAGAATATAGAATAAAATGGAAACAAGGCAGGCTGGGGGGAAAGAAATCTATGCCTGCATCTTGATGTATTTTAAATCATGGCAAATTCAAGATATCAGTTTGGTAAAGGGCTTCTGGTAACACCTGTTTGAAAACACATTTTATTACATTTTTTAAAGAGCATAGGGAAAACCCCAAAATATTCAAAAACTGTGTTCATGTTTGACTCTGTGCTCACAGATAAGAGTTAGATTTTTCAATGTTTGAAGGAAAAATCACAACATTCAGTCAAGGTAGTAATGACTTAATTACTCTAGCACTATTTAATCAAGGGGTGCTGTACCTCTTCTGCATAATGAGTTCAAGTTTCAAACAACACTGTTTCCTTTCTTTCTCAACCTGAAGCAAAACTGAGAGCAAATAGAAATTTTATACTTTGAAAAGCATGTTTAAGCTAGAGGAAAAGAAATTTCTTCTGGCTTTTCTAACCAATTGCAGACATGTTAGTGATTGATACCAAGAAAACATACATCATGCTGTTTCTTGAGTCTAGAGGTGATATCTAACAACAACAACAAAATCCCTGCATTGCCAAAAAATGTATTTTGGCTTTCTGATTTTATTTAGTTGTCAAGAAACTGTGAGAACCTGGGAGCAGCCCTCTTAAAAGATAACAATGCTTGACAGCAAATACTTGTCTTTCTTCAAGTTGTTTTCCTCTTGCTGACAGCTTTCCAATCTTCTCCAAAATTAGACTGAATTGGTTTTCTTTCCTTACAGTTCCAGTTTTCTTCTGGCATGTGGTTAGCTGAAAGGTGGCAGTCTATGGTAACCTGCCTTAATGAGCATCACAGGAAAAGCTGAGACTACAGCCTACAGTAATATTCCATGGTCCAGCAGATGGGGCATTTAATTGGCCTGACCCCACTGTTCTGACCTCAAGAGGACCTGAGAATGTGGGAGCAATAATTCTGATGGTCACATAAACATTTTGGGACCTCCATGGCTCCAGCATCAGCCCTGCTGTTCCATGTGGCTGGCCATTGGGTCACAAGCGCCAGCAGCTTTGTGCTACAATGATGAATAAAAAACCTGAAAAGAAGGGCTCATCAGTCTGCAGGTCTCCACCATACTCTGCACAGGCTTAGGAAACGAGAGATATTTGCCTCCATCCAAAAAACAGTATACCCAGAAGAGCCAGACTTCAGGGACACAAGCATCGGCCTGCAGTTGTGGCATCAGGGACGTTTAGTGGTGAACCTTGGCAGTGTTAGGTTAATGGTTGGACTCAATAACCTTAGTGGTGCTTTGTTGGAGTGAAGGCTTCTCTGGACTCAGGCCCAGATGAAAGCCAAAGCACAGGAGTTGAATTAAAACCTTTGGACCAGCTGAGATACATGAAGTCACACCAAAGTAAAATAGAAATGTAGATTTTTAACTTTTAGTAGAAATACATGCTAAGTGCCTTAAACATTAAAAAGCTGCAGCAGAGACCTTAAACACAGTTCTTTCTGCAGCAGTGTTGCCTTTCCACAGAATTCTTTATTTTAGACAAAATATCGATAGAACGATATCGTTCACATTTTTTAGATAAAGTGTTCACATAAACAATAAGAGCTGATAGAAACTGTATACTCAAATCTGTGTAATACCTATGTAATGCTTACGGCTGTTCGAATTAGACCAGGACAGGTTAAGAAAAGAAAAACTAGAATCGTGCATTGATTTCATTGGTTAAATAACAAATATAATCCACACTTCTGTGAGAAAAAAATTATTATTATTAAAAGAAATTAGAAGAAGATGCTGTTTGCTGCCTGCTGTTCTGCTGCTGCTGCTGTTGCTGCTGTTGCTGCTTGGCCTTATTTTGTAACCCCCTTCGAACTCTGCCCTCAAGAAACTATGAGACTGTGAAATAAAGAACTTTGCAGAATTGCAGCCTCCTCTGCTCTCTTCTACCCTGGTCCAAGAAGGAAGGGTATCCCGTCAAAAAATCAACAGTGCTTTACAACCTAAATGAATCTATGATTCCATGGTCTGCTAGGAAACTGTAACTAGAAAGACACTTTTCAGAATTACAACTGTACTTGGGTTAAAATGGAAAAAAAAAAAAACCAAGTAAATAGATATATTAAAATTTATGCATAAGGGAAACTGCAAAAGTAAAACAGATAATGTGCTGGTGATAAAGTACCAATGTAGAAACATAAAAGCAAAATACAGCATGCAAGATAAGCAGCTTTATCAAATATTCAGTAACTGAAGGGTAAAATTGTAGAACCACACACTTTAGCAAGCCTGAGAGTACCCTTGGTTTTGGTGGAAATGAAACCCTTCACTGCAGCTGGGGAATCTAGTTAGTAACACTTGCAGGACACCTTAAATTACTTCAGATCACTGAAATGGCTATCAAGCTCATTGATAACCTTTGCTCATAATCAGCCTTTTAAAATGGCAGTAAAAATCCAAACCACAAGGTAAGTGACCACAAAAGGGCACTTGATTCAAACTGTGACTGAGACTCTCTTGTAGTCTTAACAAGCATGAAACATGCCCCCTGCATTTTAGAAGGGAACATAAGAAAATATTCAGTGTTCCAGAAATGAGAGGACAAAAGCACCCTCTTCTACACATTTTTTGTAAAATAAAGGATAAAACTGTTTTCAATACAATTCTGTTTAATTCTAATGAAAACTTTATTACATTATACCAAAGATGTTCATTTATCCTAAGATAAAAGGAGGTAGTGTGACTGGATAAAGCTTCCTGGGGTGTTTCAGTGGTTTGGTTTTTTTTAGTATGCTAGACAAGACAAGGAGTAACTCATAAAATGGAAAGCTTTGAAGTACCTTTTTCTGGTTTTTAAAAAGAATATTATTTTCTGTGAAAAAACCCAAGCACATTAATAATAATTCAATCATATTTTGTAAAGGGAGTCTCAATCACGTAGAATTTCAGCCACGATTCTTGGTTCTGCTTAGCCTTTTATTTTGAAGCTTCTGGTTTCTTATTAAAGGAAATGTAAACTGCTCTGAAAGTGTTCTCTGCGTATAGGAACAGGTAAATCTCCCAGGGAATAACCTACATCCCTCAGGATGTGACCAATCACTTGGCTCTTGAAATTAAAAGATACTACAAAGCCTCAACTTTTTAGAAAATTACAAGCTCAACTTCAGAAATATAAATCACCAAATAGTTGGTGTTTATTTCCCATGGAGGAAAACAAATTCTTTCCTGTTTTTTTGTTGCTTGGTTTTTTTTTTTTTTTTAATATATTTTCTCCATACCCCAAAGGCTCTGTGGCATTTCTAGATGCATTGTATGCAGTGCCCTTAGGGTACTTCTATTTGTATTATTATAGGTGGCTTTGAGAGCACAAAGGGAAGCTGAGCAGTTCTATCCTGGGTGAGCTGCGAATGAGCCGCCCTGTAATACAAACGGAGGCACCCTGAGGGCACCACTGAATTTGTGTGTGTGTGCCTATGTATCCCTGTGTGTGCAGGCTTTAAAACACAATCAGGACAGAAATCTTTCAGATTAAGTGATCTCTAAAGGTTGAAGCCTTGAAAGAACTTTTTTCTTTTTTTTTTTTTTTTTAACGTGCCTTGGCTTGCTTTCAGCATTATAAGTTTCTCTGATAACAAAACTACCTTTGTTTTTTTTAATGTATTCAAGGCCTTATGGTTCGAAAAATTTTTGTACAGTGACTGATTGTCAAACTTGTCATAAAATGCAACCTTAAGAATAGTGATTACATTTAAATGAATTAGAAAATAGCTCTTGCATTAAAATTCAAAAGGGTCTCTAAAGTACTTTTATTGAAAGCAAGCATTTATATTCTATATTAACTATTTATTTTCCTTTCAAGGGTAAGAGCCAACATTTACATTGGGATTGTTTGATAATAACAATTTAGACTCAACTTTTCCCATCCAACCAATTTTCTGCCTTTATTACATGTATTAGTTAAATAACATTTTTTCCACCCAAACAAATAGAAAATAACAAAATATGAATACCTGTACTGAAATCAAAAGTTATAATTATTATTTTTAAAGCAAGACTTATTTACAACTTTCATTACCAGACTGTTTAAAAAATCCAGCCGAAAAATTAAAGTGGAGCTTATGTTCTTTGTATTACTGCAAAATAGCAGGGTTAAAAAACAAACAAACAAAAAAGGTGACTTTTATCTTGCAAATGTCTGCACTAATCGGAGTCTGACTCGCATAAAAAATTCAATATGAATGGAAAAAATGATCCCCTGCAGCATATGAAGCTTTGGAACCCAGGAAGGGTTCATCCCATCATTGATCTAGTTCATGAACATGGACTTCCGTTTTATTTCAAGCATAAGTGGACGCTTTTAATCTGAAGACAAACAATAAATCTGATTTTTTCTTTACTGTTATGACCCAGGCAGCTGTAGAGTTGTAACGTTGTCCTGCCGGGGAATTGCACACAGCCATGTCCCTACCCAATAATAATTTGCACGCCTTAGATATTTGTTTCCTTAAACAACCAAGGCAAGCTCATTTCCAAGTAGCCTGTTTCTCCTTACACACAGAGGTCCTACTAATGCGTTCCCTGTGAACAGAAATACACACACAGAGCACACTGGGCCCTCAGGCTAAAAAAGGCCATGGAAGGTGGAGCTGTTATCCACAGCGGCTAATGGGGGCATGCTGATTATAAGGTACCTCACAGTGTCTAACAGTCACTTAACAAAAAAGCAATTTCAGGACTATGCAAGCAACCTTCTTTCTAGGTTTATTTTAATCATATAGCACAAGTGCTAGTGAAAAAATCTGGGTAAAAGACTTTACGCCAAACATGGGAACAACCACCTTGAATGTGGATTCTTAGAAAATAACTGCCCGCTCCTATAAGAATGTTGAGGAGTTCCTAGGACACCAGAATAATGACAACAAAAGTAAAAATCCCATTCGTTGCTTTGTGGTTTTATATTAATGAATTAACAAAGAAAATTTTGGTCAATAATCTCTGATTTTAATGTTCATTCCTTCAAAATAGTACCATTTGCACTGTATAACATGCAGAGGTTAGAAACAAAACAGGCATTATTTTTTCTTTCATTTTTTTGATTCTTTGTTAAGTGCCGCATTTTTCAATTTTCAAAGAGTTTGACACACTGATTATACCTCCATTCACAGGGACAGAGTTCGGCGTAGGATAATCACTGCGCAATACAGCTCACAGTCAGCCTGGACAGACAGACCTGCTTAATTATTGTTTGTCCTCATTAGAAAGGCTTCCTAAAAGGTTACAAAAATTTATTCACAAGCCCTAAGAGTTACAGGGGTTTTTTGTTTCTTTGACTGATTTTTATGGTCAGCTGATAATGAAAATAAGTCTTTACTGCATTTTTCTTTTAAGACAAAAGATCAGCTACCTTTAATTCCAGAAGAGCATGGAATAATAACAATTCATTTTATCTGACAGAAAATACACTCAAACCCAACATTCAGCATATTTTCAAGCCATTTTTTTCAAAACAGCCTGAAACTTTAATTCTTTTTAATTTTTTTTTTCTTCTCTTTAAATATGTAGACAAAGGTTTTGCTCATCTGGGTTGAAATTCATTCTATGCAGAGTGTTCATTTATATCTCCCCTAAAATTTAAACTAAGCTTCTCCCTCTCCCCTTAAGGAATGTAATTACTATCCTTCATTTCTTGTAGTTCCCATGATGTGCCTGTCTTCCAAATAGAGAATAATGCATTATCTGTGCCCCGAGGAACTTATATTAGAAGATAAACTATATTATTGTCTGTAAAATGAATTATTTTAAATAAAAAGGGATGCTAGGATGCAATTACTGCATTCAAGAGGACACATTTAGTTCTGTTTAAATTGATGTTGAAAAACGCTGCATGCTTAATGGCACAATTCAGATAATAATATGTTTTAACAGGAGCTGTATTCATAAAGTCAAATATGATTTACATACAGATAAAATATCTACTTTATCTACAGTCTATATGTTAAAATAGAAAGTATAGATTGACATTTGCTTCCAGTGTGACACAACTGTGGATAAAGATTTAAACCTTTCCTTGATACTCACCAATCACATGTTAAAAATCTGTGGGGTTCTTAGTGCATCCTAAAACTCAAATGTGCCATAGATTTTTCAAAATGCCAATGCTGTCACACAATATTTAAAGGGAAAACAAAAGAAAGATAAAAAGAGAAACCAAAGACCCACATCCCTAAAAAACAAACCAACCAAAAAACCCCAAAAACCAAAAAGGAGCCAACAACAAAAAAACCAAAACCAAGCCAACAAAAAAACCCTCAACAAAAGCACCAAAA
>VZTI01004509.1:111604-132578 GCA_013397865.1 Struthidea cinerea
AAAAAAAAAAACCAAAAAACCATGAAACTCACACACACACAAAACAACCAACCAGGAATACTTCAAGAATCTTTGCCCTATTACCTTACCTTTCTTCCCTTTGGGAAAATCAAGATTTCTGTCATCCTTTCTAAATACAAATAGGTATCATCTCAATGGGACCATATATGCCTTCTGCATGTAATTACTGAAGTTTATTGATATGGTTTGGGTATTCTTTCAAATAAGAAAAACCATTTATTTATATTTTCAGTGGAAAAAAGCCACATTAAACTATGTCCAGAAAAACTTCATTTCTCATGTCTTCTCTGAAACTTTTGGAAATATAATAGTATGTTTTTCACTGTAAAATGAATTAACCAGAGATAATAAAGACCCTCTGGTTGCACTTCAATATTCTTTTCATTAGGCAAAAGGGAAAGAAAGGAAAATAGCAAGGCACCATTCAGCAAGATTGCAGCAGAATGTCTGCCAGAGAAATGAACTCCAGCAAGCAATTGTCTTCAAGATGGTGAGATCCCAGCTGTTCACCCATTTGGATCAAACTGATGAGCACATAGAAAATCGTGCAACAGAGCTGCCAAACGTTTCTCACTGCTCCAAGCAGAGCCAACAGAGCTGCTGAAACCATAAGGTGATGCTCAAAATGAGCTCGTTCTCAATGTGCTTCTCTCTCCTTGGTGTGTGTGTGAGAGAGCATATATTTCAGCACTGAGAGACTTTGAGACACACTGAAACAGAGATAAAGAAAAACTAATTAAGCTCTCTGTATGCTTGCAAGCATTGCTAGTCATTGTAAACAGCAAAATATCTTGCTCACCAGCCACATTTCAAAGAATCCCAGAGGGCTACCGCTATTGCCCAGGTAGAAGAAAAGAAGGGAGATTGGAAGCGTGACCAGCTGCATTCCCTATTTGCAGTGCAGAGGTGGGATGCAAGGAGAAAGGACCTGAAGGGGAACATTGCATTAGATTGCACAGTAGAAGGACTGTTGGAACAAACTGTTAGTAAGAACAGTTTGCTTAGTGCTGTAACCACAAGTGAAGCTAATAGACATAATTTTCTATAACCTTCATGTGATCTTCTCTAATTTTCTGCCCTTTAGTGTTACTTAAAACAGTTATTTAAACATCTTCTTGTAATTTCTGGATTTCTGATTGTATGCATTTCCCTCAACAGGAAAAAGCTGTAATTTTACTTGACTGTAGGCATCACCTTTTCATTATTTCCTAACCTTTGAACTCTTGCCTTTATGTAGATTTCAGAGGCCATCTGTGCAGCTGGTTAGAATGGTAATGAGTGGAGAAAATCACTTCCAGACCGTAGCTGAAACTCATCATTTAACTCAGACAAGGCCTTAAGTCTTTTGTCCTTTCCTTATTTATAGCGGTTCCTTTGCTTCAAATTCTTTTGTGCTTCTACTTTTCTAACACTGGGAAAGTTTAAGAGAACAAGTTTTTTGCGTTTTTTTTTTTTAAATTGCACTTGAATGATAGGTGTATTCTGCTTATGTGCCAGAGAAAACTGACAATTATTTTACACTGCTTATAAGGGAGAAAAAACAGTCTCTTAGACCTTTGTCACAGAAGGGCAGAGAATCCAGGCCATTATAAATAAAGTTTGGATGTTGCAAAAATGTACATGAAGCTGTATCTATGCAGCATTGCATATTAAAGAGATACAGACACATGTAAAAGAGATACAGACACACATAAAAGAGATACATATATGTGGGCACATGTAGGTACCAAAACTGTCCTCATAGCCTGAAAAAAAATCCTATGGAGAAATTCCTGTGAAGTTATACTCTGCAATAAAAGAGAAGATAGGGGTGTTAGGACAGTTAGCCAACTTTTGCTTGGAAATTGCTTCAGCAACAGTTTACGTGTGCCTTTAAATCACTTGTTTTGGTTTTGTTTATCTCTCCTTTTGTTATTTTCTTTTTCATTACAATTTATTATTATATTATTACAATTCTTAAACTGTGCTTATTTCAACCCGTAAGTTTTCTTAATTTTATCCTTCCTATCCTATTCTCCCACCAGGGATGAGTGAGCAAGCGACTGTGTGGGGCTTAGCTGCCAGCTGGGGTTAAACCACATCATCAGTGAAAAACAGCTGCAACAATTTCTCAATTAAAGAATGGATGGAAGGACAGAAGCATTTGATACATGTACATGAGATGACAACCTGCTCAAATTGCAAAATGAGTAGCTGCTAATGAAGGGAAAGTAATGACAAATGAGACTATTTAAGGGAAAAAAAAATGCTGCTCTGAAAAAAAGAAACATACATGGACTTACAGAAAAGATTTATTTCACTGAAGACTAGAGCACTAGTTTCTAAAAACTTTACCGAGAGGCTGTTGAGATATAGCAGTGCGGAATGCTTGGAAACAGGTTAGAGCAAATCCTACTTCCATTAGTGAAACTGCCACTACTGGCAGTGAGGTTGCGTGGCCACATTCTCAGCAACTGAAATAAACAGCCCTGAAGGTTTCAGATTTTTGATTTTTTTCAATTGTTTGTTTTAATCTAAACAGTGCCATCTCTTGATTCTACGTTACAAAGAAACAGTAATAGGTGTTGTCTCACTATATTTTTTAGTACCAATGCAAATTTTCCACGTATTTTGAAAATTAAAGGACAGGAAATTTTCTCTAATTTCAGAGTAAATAACAAAGTTAAGCATTCTTTTCCAATGTGAGTATTGGTATGGAAGAACAATGTCGAAACAAAAGAGAAAAGACGGAAATGTGCAATTAAGATGACACAATTCAAAGAATATATAATAGACAAAAACATGAAAAAGCTTACCATGAAAACTTTCTAGCCTAACGTACAGAATAAAATTTATCACACCTGAAAAATTGGGTAATTGAAACATTTGACAGTTGTGGCTGCTGCATTCATTCTGTCAATATTTAATCATTTCCACTCTAGTCATCTAATTTCTTTTCCACAAAATAAATATTTTTGAAGTTTCAGTTAAGGAGGTTTCTTATTATCTTCCAGTGTCATAATGTTTTTCCCTTTTGGTAGGGATAGGCTGCAATACAATTCATTCTTTTCTATAATCGAATGCCTCACCATCAGATTTAATTCACTTGAAAGGAAACTGTCTTTGCACTAAGATCATAATCCTATTTGACTTCTACGATGCATTTCAGCTGGTGTTCATTTGCATAGAAAGGACATCTCTTTTTATAATCAAGGAGCTTTCCTCTCTCTCCTTCCTATATAGCAGCTGCTACACAGTAATTTATATGCATGTCCTGGTTGCAAATATTTTGCAAAGCAACATCCTGCAGTTACGTGACAAATGCTGTCACCACAATATTATGGAGAATAACTTTAACATGAGGGCTAAACCTCTTTTTCTCACTGTTGCGGGGAGAAGGTAATTTCAAAATCATGTATTTATTCTGTTTCCTATGCCCCACTAAAAGAACAGATTATTTAATTTACTAATATTTCTACTCATCTGATTGTTTTATGTACATATTATTTAGAAAGATAAATTATATGATCCCAGACAATTCTGCTATTTAGCTTGCTTTCTTTTGTCTTTCCCTTCCAATTTTTA
Organism: Struthidea cinerea; assembly: GCA_013397865.1. Classification (NCBI taxonomy): domain Eukaryota; kingdom Metazoa; phylum Chordata; class Aves; order Passeriformes; family Corcoracidae; genus Struthidea; species Struthidea cinerea. The sequence continues at coordinate 115,190 of VZTI01004509.1, forward strand.
GTACCAACGGCATAATAAACTCAGCTGTCCGCAAAGCACAAAAATATTAAAGAACAAGAAGTGAACTTCATTTTATGTCCATAAAACAGCAAAATATAAGGGAACAGTGGCAATTCTCCTTGAAGCAGACTCAAGTGAAATTTCCTTGCGGAGTGGGTTGACCTTGTATTTCAATTTTTCATCACTACTGCACAATTTTGAGAAAAGTAACTCCTAAGACTCCATAAAAGTGCTCTACAGAGGACATTCTGAGAATCCCCAACCCAGATTACCGGCAAATAACAAATCCATACAATATGAGTATTCTATTTCCTTAGAACTCTCTGCTGTCTCTTCATTCTTTTAATTTGAGTTTTTACCCCTAAACCTCTTCTTTTCATATCTATAGTGCAGCATATTCTTACTTTCAATTCTTTCAACTCATTTCCAAATAGATCTGAGTAAAAACGTGCCAGAAATTTTCACACTCATAAAGCTTTTTATATATGGTAGAACTATAATCAAGAACTTACAGTTTTCTAATTCCTTGTGCTTTTTAATGCAGAGTAAATCTGAAGACCTAACCATCACGTTGTATGTAGGACAACAGCATAAGGAGTGATAGACAAAGGAAAATAGAGCATGACCTTTTAAATAATAAAAAAGCATTTGGAATGTGGTGACACCAAATTGAAATAAGTAAGAAAATTAAGTAAATAGCCAAATCAAAATTATGTCAACAGATTTGGGAATACTGGTGCCGATTTTCCAGCCCCTCAATTCCTACAAAGAAAAAAAATCCAAACTGTGGAAACGTTCAACTCTCCTCATGAGTCTCCCAGCCCTGGTCAAGCGCAAACAACCAAACTGCAGTCCTACTGGTCATATAGAGAGAATTTCTCCTGACCTCTAAAAAGTTTCCTCTCCTATGAAATTTTCATAATGGTAAGAGGAAGACAGAATGAAATGGGATCTTGTTTCCCTCTCTCTGAGCCTCGCCCCCCCGCCCCCCCTCCCCCCCCCCAAAAAAAACCAAACCAGACCAAACCAAAAAACATTAAACAGTCACACAGTCAGGGAATACACCTTTCCGAATCCCATAAGGTAAAGATACAGTGAAGGAATAATTTCAGCAAATGAAGGAGGCAGTTTTGCTTCTACTGGATGCAATGCAGGAAAGGTCAATGTCCATGTCTCTCTAGAAGTGCTGACATTATATAAATAACCATTCCTGGAACTCTAACCTTCTTGTATTTCTCTTTGGATTTGCATTTGTTTCATTTAAAAGTCCAAAAAGGGGTTATCATCTTCTTAGGTTTTGCAAATTTGAAAGAAAAAAATGCACAAAATAATCTTCAATATAAAATCAGTAAAATATCAATTATGGCGTTATCCTGCTACTCTTGCAAGCACTACTTCCCAAGGTCTGTATCTCTGATGACACTTAAGCTGTAGTAGCTGCACAGTGAGATAGACTGGAATATTAGCAGATGATTTGTAACCAGTTGTTTGGAACACTAAGTTATGAAATGACATTTTTCTTTGTTATTTTAGTTCTCCCACTTCCATTATATTTATTTTCTACCTTTTTTTTCATTCAGACAAGACCACAACATCAATCTGTTTCAAAATCTTTTGGTCAGCTATTGAATCCAAGTCTAATTTAAAACCAAGACTATGCAGACCTAAATTACATTGATCACCTCAAAGTTAAAAGCAGTATTTCCTCATCTTCAAACTTATTTTCCTAATGTTATTTCTTAATCAAAAGATTACTTACAATAACAACAGAAACTGCAAAAGCCAAAAAAGATGGTAGCTAAGAATGCAGGAAATGGCTTGCTTTTATTTTAAATAAAAATCACAACAACAAACCGTCTCCTGAAAAATAAAAGTGTGGAAGATGAAAGGGTAAGAGCAGATAATCATAGAACAAAAGGCACAGCTAACATTAGGGATAATATTTGCTTACAGGGAATATATTTCACAGAGACCAAAATAACTAAAAGTATCTACACTGGTGTCACACCTCCCTTAATCTTATTCCAAAAGGATTTCGGAATTAAAAAGAAGGGCATCTTTAAGAAGAGAAATCTTGAACTCTCTGTTGAGGTCAGGTTTTCTCCTTTGGTAAGAAATGTTATATTCTAAACTGTCAGTCTGGGTGGAAACAGATAAAACAGAGTACTCAGAGCAGACTAGTAGTTCAGTGTGACACTCGTTAAAGTATCCATTACCTTCTTGCTTTGCATTTTGATAGATTAAAACTAAAAAAATATCAGAAACTAGATATCTTTGTGGCAATAAAATTTGGTAATCACAGGAGTCCAGAATATATTTATATATATAAACTTTATTTCCTCCTCTTGATTGGTACTGATAAAGAATAACAGAGATTCATAGCTTTTGTTGGAATACACGTAATTTTCAGAGACATTTCGAAATACATGGCTTCATGCTTTTAAAAAATGTGTTAGACCTTTCAGGAAGTAATTTTACTACAAAGTATCAGTCTCAGACTCTTTGTAGAACAGTACAGCCATTAATAATGCTTTTTTTATTGCAGATGATATGATTTACACTCTACCCTAATGGCTTAGAATCATCTTTTTTTTTTTTTCCCCCCCAGTATGAACAAATTAGTTCTGTTTTCATGGCACAATTAGTTGCAAGCCCTTCATTTTTATTCTTCGGAAAACTGAAGGACAAATCAGTGATAACAGAATCACAGGGTAGCACTTGGGTAGCCAGCTAAGATTGTTGTCAAGGAGCAATTTATCATGTAAATGGTGTCCGCTTTGTTTTATGAAAATCTGAGAACAGCTTTCTGCATGATTGAAGCCTTTGTCAATGAAAATCCCTTCAAAAATGTGACAAATGTTTCTTATCTCTGGGAGATGCTCAAAGGACTTAAGTGATAAAAACTATATATACACTTACTATTTTTATCCAGGTCATACACATCTATAGCATTCTGAGGATTCAGCAGACCTACCAGAATATAAGACTTTCTCTTTATAGACTCAATTCTATTTTAGGGAGAAATGAATCCCATTTCAGAAGAGTCAAAAAAGATTGTTTGTTTTATCCATGCTATGTATAAATATTAATTACCATAACCATAAATAAACAAAACATAATATGAAGGGGTTTCTCAGTGAAATATGAAGCATGTTACAGATGATATCCAAGCCTTTTTGGAATGTGAAGTGTATGCTTATTAATTGTCACATGCCTCTCTCTGTCAAAAGTCCCTTCAGGGTCTCATCATCTCACAGAACTCCTCCTTCCCACTCTGCCAATCCGCAGACATTTTCCACTGCATGTCATGGCTACATTTCAGCTCTCACAGGTGAATTAATATATATATTCCACTGCGAATAAAGGACACAATTATGGGAATTTACATCTCTTATAACACAGACTTACAGGGTTTTTTAAATGAAATTCAAAAAGTCTATTTCACAAAGTCTCCTCAAACACATTTAGATGATTGCTCATTTAAAGAAATGTTATTAAACCATCTGGGATAAAAAAAACAAGCTACCCATAAGCTGACTACGAGTACAACATGAAAAACAGTTTCCAAGAACAGTGGTGTCCAACACAAACCTAAACTCAGCAAATGATGCTCTGGAAGTAAGAGGAATTTCCCACCTTCTACAATACAGAAGATGCAAAGAACTGGTTTTTAACACAAGTCACAGTATTCTAAAACATGAGTGAATTCTACGAGCAAATGAGATACAGCTTTAAGTCTCCCAGTCACGCTGTCTTAGCTTGAAGAATCAAAGATTAATAAAAAGACCTATTTCTTACTTTGTGTGTATTTGCTCAACCTATGCAAAAGTATTTTCCAACTGATGAAGGAAAATAAACCTTAAAATAAGTCTGAATTCATCCTGTTTTTACTCTTCTGATTTTTTTCTACCTCTTTTAATTTCTAAGAAGACTCTGGCATAGAAAGAGGGGTTTTTGTTTTGTTTTTAGAATGTATACTGTGTGTACATTCACAGATATCAATACCTTCTGCCTTGGGGAGAGAAGGGGACAACAATCATAAATTATCTCTATTTTAACAGATGAAACTTTATGTTCTTTGTGGCATAATGGACAAAGAATTCTGCTTGCTTAAATCTGTTCCTGTCATTGTTTACTTCCTAAATCTATTTCCTTGAAACAATATAATTTTTCTTCAAAACCTTTTTTTTGGGGTGGAGGGGATGTAGTAGCAATAGTCATGGAGGGGTTTTTTGAACAAAAAAATCCCACAAAAATTGTTAGAACAAGCAAGGAAAACATCCATTATTTCTTTTCTTTATCTGAGATCTGAGGAACAGGAGCCAAGAAAGATGGAGAGGGGCTTTTTATAGGGACATGTAGTGACAGGACAGGGAGGAATGGATTGAAAGAGAATAGGTTTAGATTAGATATTAGGGATAAATTCTTTCCTTTGAGGGTGGTGAGGCACTGGAACAGGGTGCCAAGAGAAGTTGTAGCTGCCCCTTCCCTGGAAGTGTTCAAGGCCATGTTGGATGGGGCTTTGTACATGATCTGAGCCAAAACAGCAAGTGAAACCAGCCACACAGAGAAGTTATTCCCAATTGGATATCTGCTTTCCTTTGCTTCCAATTCTGTCACCACACCTAAGAGGAAGCACAATACAGGTAGCAGATTTCAATAATGTGAAATCACTTAAATTAATTTCAAATCTTGCCATCTTTAACATTTAATCATTTTCCTTCAAACCATTTTCTAACCTTAAACCATTTTGTATTTGGTTCCAGAATACACAACTTCTGTACAGATTCATCTTGGCTACCATTTTTTGCACATTATCTCGGTGTTAGGCTTCATTTTAAAATTCATTTTTTCCTTAGCTTCCAACATATTCAAGTTTGATAAAACCTAATGGGCTCAGACAGATTAAAATGCACATTTTTGACATAAGCAATCTTCTTTAATAGAAGGCACTGTTATTATCAACTTTGCATTCACTTTCTGTGCAAGAAAGGAAAGTAATTTTAATTTCCATGGGCATGGAATTTAATGGTACTCTCTAAAGCTTTACCAAATCTCCATCAGCCTGATAAATTTGGTCAAAAGGTTCATAGCAATGAAGTCCCAGCAGAGTGAGAAAATTTTCCTGGATTACATGAGTCAAAAGGAGTATTTTTTTATTTTCTTTAACTTTTCAGCACAGATTTGATTTCTACCCTCGGGTCAGTATAACTAAAGAGACTGGGTGATGGGTTATGAGTTATCAGGGACAGGGTTTCTAGCTCAAATTGAAAATAATGGTGGAAAAAGGCTGTTCAGGTAATTGAGTGTTTATGCCTGAAGCTGCATTCTGTTCAGCCTTCATCGAACTGATAGCAGCTCCAGATAAACCCTCTTAGTAAAGCATTTTCATAATTTGAACACATCTGTGTTAAGAAGAGACTGGTAACCAATTGAAATATTTTTCATTAACCTGAAAGCTCTTTTCCTGGTAAAATTTTGAGGTATAAGAGAAGGGAAAACACTTTAGAGAAATTCAGTTATAAAATATTTCCGAATAATGCCAAAAAACAGACTTATGTCATTAAATAGCTGTCAGGAAAATCTTACCACAATTTGTTCCTAATTTCAAAGAAAATCAGAGCAAATTCAACCTTTAAGGACCAAACACAGCTGGGTTAGATCAAAAATGTAAACTACACTTTTTTGAGTTGTTACTATTCTTCCATCTAGATTTATCCCAAACATTACTAATCCGATAGAAGCTCCAGGGGAAACTGAAGATATATAGATAGAGATACATGTAGCTGAAATGTTTCTGTATCAAACACTACAGCAACACTGCTTGTTTGAAATACTCTGTGGTTCTTTATATGAGCAGATAAACTCACAGACACTGCCTGAAGCAAGTTTTAAGTGAACATTAAATACTTCCACACTTTTAAGCAGTAAAAACAAAGCTTGGAAAGCCATTTATTTAAAGAAAAAGACAAATGGGTGTTGCTACAGCCTCCTGTTTACAAATTTCGAGTAAACTACTACAAATAAAAGCATCTCAGGGACCTGTAGCCTGTTTAAAGTGTTATTTTCCTTTTCCAAAAAAAAAACCCAAACCACCCCCCAAACCCTAACATATCCCACTACTAAGAGGAAAAATAACATTGAAAAAACCCATGTCTTTTCCCCTGATAATTTTTGTTGCAAGTGGGATAGTTGAGGCAGGAAGATAAAACTTATGAAGTAAAAAGAAAATACCATTACACTATTTCATAATACCACAAAGGTTCCACTTGACAAATTTGGGTTGAAACCATACAAAAAGTCGATGAATTCCAATCATTCCCCCTGGAAGCTGATAATTTTGCATAGCATCTATACTAGGAGAAAAAGAAACAAAAAAAATTCCTGCTCTCAAAGTTTCCTGTATTTTAAATGCACTAGAAACCTTTTAATACTTCATTTCAAAAGCAAGGGATCATAAAGTGATGTTTCTTTGAGCACAGAAGCAGATATAATCAGCTTGGCTACTCAATTTTTAAAACCAGAATAAAACAATGTTGCAATCTAGTCTAACCTCCACTATAATGTTACTGATTAGATTTCAGCCCACAATTCCTTTGTCATACACATGAATTCTGTTTTCTTTGCTATGAAGCACCTCTCTCTTCAGTGCGTAGATCCCAGAAACTACTTATCAATGCAGGCTTAAAATCTGATCCTTGGGTTACTTTCAAAGTGCAAAGTAGTAGGAATGTTGGGGTGACTGGTTTTCCACAGCATAAAATTGCCATTTTTAGTCATGAAAAGAATTCAGCTGACAGTAAATATAAAGTTTATTGTTCAGTGATTCATTAGGTGTTTTGAATCTTACAGAAAGTTTGAATTTAACTGTCAAAACCAAAATTCCATCTGCAGGATACTTCCCTCTTTCTTGATGGGAAAGATGTCTGCAAAACATTTAAACTGCATAGTGTAAACTTTAAGGACATAAAATTTGGGGCTAAAGAAAAGAGAAGTATCATGAGTAGATAGTGAATAGATTATCAGTATCCTATTTATATACAAATTCATATTTTTACATAATATTTATTATTTTTTCTCATATTTCTAAAAGGTGCCAAGATCTGGACCCCAAGGTGGTTGAAATCTTATAAACAAGTTGAAAGGACAACAACTGTAGAGCCCACTGAAACTACAGAAAAGACTCAAAATAAAATGAGGGTTAGAAATTGGTGTAGATCATGTTAGAGAATAGTGAAAAGGTGCCAAAATTGGACTCCAGATATTCTAAGTCACAGTCCAGTGCCCTACGCATTTAACATGCTGAAATTTGAAACAATTTATCTTTGTTAATATAAAAGAATTTTTCTGCTGCTTAAAAACACACAGAAATATGCAGAACTGAACACCATTAAACTGCTCTGAACCCATTAGAATTAAAATATTAGGCTTTAGTCGTAGTTCTATGACAATTAATGCTTTGCAGCTTTAGAATTTCATCACAGTATATTAATCAAGCCATAAAAATACAAATTATCTCTTTAGTATAGAAAAACGCTTTCTAAAATTATTTTAATAGAAATAAATTTCCTGTCTATGGTGCTTTAATTACATATCTTAAATTACATTAATCTGTCTTATTCAGCCTTCACAGTTGTGTTTATTTCTATTTAATTCTTAAATAAAGGCCCTGCACACATAGAAATGGCAGACATGGAATAACAGTACTCTTCACAGAGCATGCATTGTCCTATCAGGACAATGCTTCATATTTATTGTGATGAATAGGACAACATATTTATCATTATAAAGGTCACAACTTTTGCCAAGCAATCTTTATCCCTCATCCTGATAGATTGGCCAGTGAAGACTATAACTTTAGACAGCATTGCACTTTCCAAATGATGCTCAATACTGAGACAATAAAGTGATATGTGAGCAGAGCACAGGCAGGTCTGAGAGGCAGCAGCAGGGTAAAAAGCCAATGAAAAATCCAAACAGGCTGTGCAGACAGCAGAAGATAATCAGAAAAGGTGAGAGTATTGGAAGAGGTGCAAAAGGTAGAGACATGACAGCCAACATTAGCACAACATTTCCACACACTGCAGATGCTGGCAACTGCAGAATTAGGATTTACAATTTAGGGAATTACTTCCTATGAGGGCACTAATCACAATCAGCATGAAGAAGATTTTTTGGAGAAAAAGATATTTATCCAGATCGTGAGGAAAACATTCAGAAAACAGCTGCAATGACAACTCTGTCATGGATTTACCCTTACCTGTATATTTTCATTCAAACATCATGAAAAATAAGTGTTACTAAGGTATTTCCAATGGTAACACTTTGAAACACCATCAAAATACCTGTAAAATATGAGGCATTAAACTATTAGCCTCTTATGTATATTGCACACGTACGATGAAGTAGAGAAAGGATTAAGCTGAGCAAGCATTAATTTGCTGAAATAAAAAAGCACTTCAGCTAAACCTCCCCTTAGCTACATCGTAAGTGCATGTCTAAAAGACTTATCCTAAGAGAGAAGATAATAACCAACAGCAAGCACTCCAAACATATCTTATAAGGTAAAAATACCCTTGTACAAAACTTGCCAGCCTACATTAATTTAACAGTTCTCACACAGCTATCACTTTTCAGTCAAGGAGCAGTATTTCATAGCTGAGGTGCAGCAGCTATCTAAAATGCCTAAATATTTTAAGAACTCAACTGCTGTATTTTAAATGCTGTGATAATGAATGGTTTGGTTTCTCTCCTGAGTTTCACTGCCTCTTTCCTCTTGGGTTACTGCAGCCTCTGAACACTACTTTTCACTAGCAGGTACCCTAATCACCTTAATGGTACAGGCTAAGCCTGAAATACCACCATGCAGCATGTACAAGAGGAAAGGGGTTTTTTTGGGATTAGCTATGATTAATGCTACAGGATCCACTACTGGGAGAAATCCACTCTTTCCAAACACACTGCTCAAACTGTGTCCAGTTAGTTTTCTACAGCCTAATGGACAAAAGACGGAGCCAGATGGATCTCCTTAAAAAATCCAAAACCCCCTAAATCTAAAAAAAGCCACACTGTAATAGAGGGAGTAGGAGCTACCTCATTTGTCAGAAAACATAAGCACAGCAGTGTCCTTCAGACAAGGCTGGTTTTTTGTTTATTTTTACAAACACTGAGTTTGGTCAGGTTACGTGTTCAAGCGAATTTCTTTCAGCCCTTCGTACACCCAGGAGACACCCCCTTCAACATTCCATTCAGCACACACACATCAGGCACTGCTCCCAGCAAGAGATTCAGCTCAGCTGGAAAGGCACCACTGACATACAAACTTGAAAAATATTTATTCACAGACACACCCCAGATAAGTAGCACTCTCAGACACAGACAATTCCCTAGTTAAATAAAACTACTTTGTGGCTTACAGAGCCTGCCACTGCATCAGTCATGCGTATCCATCAATCAAAGCAGGTCAAGCACCCAAGCACATTTGGGGGATCTGCCTTTCCACTTCACTTTGGCTGACAATTGATTTGCAAGGTACATTTTGCTTCTCCTGCGTATCAAGACTACAAGTTACATTACAGAATAAGGGGAATAGAGATATGAATTGGACACTACAAAGAAAAAAAAAGCAAAACTGGTAAGATGAGCACAATTATGACTCTTCTTTCAGTTCCACTAGTATCCTGGGCACATCAGGAAGACTGTGTCCAGCAGGTCAAGAGAGGTGATCCTGCCTCTCTACTAGGCCCTGGTGAGGCCACACCTAGTGCCTTCTGTTCAATTCAGGCATTCACAGTTCAAGAAAGATAAGGAGCTACAGGAGAAGGTCCAGAGGACAAGGGGTCTGGAGCATCTCTCTTATGAGGAGAGACTGCAGGAGCTGGACCTGTTTAGTCAGGACAAGAGAAGGCAGATGGGATGTCTTTAATGCATATAAATATCTCCAAGGCAGGTGACAAGAGAAAAGAGACTCTTTTCAGTGGTGCCCAGTGACAGGACAAGGAGCAATGGCCATAAGCTAAAACACAAGAAGTTCCACCTCAGCATGAGGAAGAACTTTACATTGGGGGTGTCAGGGCACTGGAACAGGCTGTTCAGGGAGGTCTCCCTCTCTGGAGATATTCAAACCCCACCTGGACAGGGTCCTGCGTAACCCAATCTAGGTGACCTTGTCTCAGACATACGGTCGGACTGGGTGATCTCCAGAAGTCCCTTACAACCCTGACAATTCAGTGATTTCTTCTACTTGCAAGGAAAGATTGTCCAGGATATTTAAGAGGGAAAAAATCATAAATTAATTAGAAAGATCTAGTTTTATAGGAAGTAATTATGACACTTAATGTTGCAATGATAAAAAAGACAAGGAATTTTGTGTTAAAAGAATCCTTTTCAGTCAAGTTAGTTTACCAGAGGTTTTGATTGTAGAGTTCAGTCATCTAGGAATTTCTCTGTGAAAAGTGCCCATTTACCTAATAAATTTAAATAATTGGATAAAGGCAGGTTCAGCCCAAACCCAGATTAAACAGTTACCAAGCATCAGAAGATGGCCCTGTTTTCCACACTCAGCTAGAAACTCCCCTCCATCTGTAGAGAAACACTTTCCATTTTTATACTTGTTTACTCTCACCTGTCAGCATGACTCAGACAGAGCCTTACAGGTTCTAACACTTCAGATTAGTGTTTCTTCTGAAAACCTCAAGTCTTTAATACAAACAAACAAAAATGGAAAGGAACTGCTGAATTTATACCAAGGGTCTACCTTGCATCAAATGTCATGATGAAAAAACCCTCCCTTTCTATACTGTAATTTATGTAGTCCTTTATGCCGTTACAGAATTGATGTAAAAGAAGACCCTTCTGATTTGATAGCATTTCACGTGTCTTTCCAGTTATTTTGTACCAGCTAAGTGACTGTGCAAGGTTCAGGGCAATGACAGGCAGGCCCACTGGGCACTGATGAATTTGTATAATCTGAGAAAAAGGATTAAGCAATTGACCTTGCAGAGAAAGAAAGGGATGTTCTTTCTGTTATACTTTTTTTTTTTTAATACTTTTTATTTAGATACAGTCTGGTCCACCTAGAAGTTCTTTTGCTTCTCAGAAATGAACGAAGAATAAATTTAGCCAGAATAAGATAGCAGTGCCTTACCAGATAAACTCAACCTCAAGCAAAAAAAGAAAAACCAAAACTGAACCGAACCAAATCCACCACCCAACCAACATCATTCTGATATCCTAAGAATTTAACAAGTTTCTTCTGGAGTGATGCAAGAGAACAAAAGAAACTATTTTATTTATTCAGAAAAAACAAACAGCAATGTATGAAATTTCTCCTATATTTCATAAAGTTCCTTTGTTGAAAGGTTTCATTTAATGTGGGATTTATTCTCATGCATGATGGACTACTTCAGATCAGATCTGCAAATACACTGTATTTATATAAATACAAACAAAGTGTGCAAACAAAGCAAATAACAGTTAGTCCACAGGATAAATCAGTCAGGACTTCTCTGCTGGTTTTGGCTGGGGCAGAGTTGGTTTCCTTCCCAGTGGCTGGACTGGGGCAGTGATTTGGATTTGTGCTGAGCACAGGGTTGATAATACAGAGATGTTTTTGTTGTTGCTGAGCAGGGCTTACACAGAGCCAAGGCCTTTTCTGCTTTTTGTGCTGTCACACTGGCGAGGAAGCTGAGGGTGCCTGGGAGGGTGGGAGGAGACACAGCCTGGACAGGTGACCCCAACTGACCAAAGAGACATTCCAGACCATGTGATGTCATTATATATCAGTGTATAAAGTGAAGGGAAGAAGGAGGAAGTTCTAGTGATGATATTTGCAGTCACTGTTACCTGTGATGGAGCCCTGCTCTCCTGGAGATGGCTGAACACCTGACTGCCATGGGAAGCAGTAAATTAATTCCTTGTTTTGCTTTTCTTGCCTGCATTGCTTTTGCTTTCCCTATTAAACTGTCTTTATCACAACCCATGGTTTCTCTGGCTTTTACCCAACCCATTTTCTCCCTGAACCTGCTGGTGGGGGACTGAGTGGCTGTGGGGTTGCTGGCTAGAGCTAAACTATGACAACTTCATTGAAAAGAAATACAGAATTTTACAAGGAAGCAATTATTTTTGTCTTTCCTTACAAAATTCACATCTGAAGTACATTCATGGAGAGATTTGTAAAATTGTATAAACAATATGACTCAGAATTTTTTGTAACATAGTTTTGACATGTTTCACAATAGCAAAGAGTCACGCCTTACCTAAGTGTTAGTTAACTATCAGTGGACATCTTCTAGAGAAAATATAAGAGAGAATACAGTTCTCTCACATATACTAATAATTTTCCCCCCTTCTTATCTACTCTATCCCTGACCCCCTTCAAATCTTGATAAAAAGCAAATCAAGTGAATAAATAAATCCAGAAAAATGTTTCAAAATAAAAGGAAAGATTAAAAGTATAAACCAAGTAAAAAAGACACACCCCTGCAATAAAAAACAAACCGAAAAACCAACAACAGAACAGAAAAGAAAAAGAAAGAAAGCCTTACAGAGCATGTGAATTGGTACCAGCAGCATTGAAATGCACTGCACGTTTTCGAGTAACCCCCAATTTGAAGAAAGCCACATGATTGCAGGAGGCACAAATTACAAACCTCCTATAGGTACAAGAGCATGGAAGGCATTTTAAACTTAATCCCTCAGTTATGGCTCTATTTAGTGAATATTAATTATATTAAAGTAACTTCATTTGATCAAACCACCTTTGATTGCACGGTTCTGAGCCAATATAGTTTACAGCCGTCCAGCAGATAACTGGAAAGGGGAAAGCAGCAAAATGCCAAGGTTTTCATTTGTAATACATTCCCAACACCATCTTAACTTACTTTGTTTTTCATTAACTTTGGTGTTGTAGCCAAGATATTAAAAGTGCTAAAACAGCACCTTTCTAAAATATTTTCCCCTCATCCTGATGTATACAGTCAAAACCCACTGTAACATGTAAAAATCAGTGGCATTTCAGTGTGATTAATGTCCACAGTTGTGGAAGGTAGGTTTATTATTTATAAGGTATGTTTTAACAATTTTAAAATGCATTACCTGGACTGTCTGCTCAAAATTCTTTCATGGAACACCCACTCAAAAAACCCCAAACAAACAAACAAAAAACCCCAATCCAAAAAACAACGACAACAAAAACCAACACCCTCATACCCTCCAAAAACCAAGAATCATAAGAACTGTGCAGATTTCCTAACAATCACAAAGTATTCTTATAAATACCTTATAAATATTCTTATAAATATTTTCCTAAATGATTTAGCTTCATATGCCCTCATCTTCTTTCTGAAAAACAATACACAGAGATACAAGAAAAAAATAAAAGATGAATGTAAAGTGGTACATACTCATCACACACTGTGCAACAGAATTATGAACAGGAAAGTGGAAGACACAAAGAAGCAGCGAGATCTCTCACTTACTAAGTTTAGAAACTTAAATGGCACTGCCTTGAATCCTCATACTTTTCTGTCTCTTTCAGAAGCCTGGACAAGAAGGAAGCAACACTTACCTTCAGATAAAGCATCTGAGTCCTAGCAAAGGGAAAAGAATTCAGAGAGAAAACAAACCCAGACAACAACATACAAACTTTCAAGACAACAACACTGGCACCCCAGAGAAATCAACTATATACCTAACCATCAGCAAAAATTAACACATCTCCTCTATTCCATTGGTTCCCGTCTCACTTCTTTATCACAGAACTGATGAATTATTATTTTCACACCCTGGAGACAAGGCATGACACAGACAACATACAGCAGCCACAAAGAAACAGATCCACCAGCAAGCTGAAATCTCACTCTCAACCTAAAACTGACTGCAAAAAAAAAATGAGACCAGCAGCTTCACCTTTTCACCACTTCAGCTGTTCTTTATTCATACTCAGCATTCAGCTGTCCTTTTTAAGCCTTCTTTTACTATCTTCTGTGCACTTAAAACTTTCCAGGCACTATGCTTTGAGGGGTTTTGAGTATCCCTCTTAGAAGCTGGTGTCTAGTCTCCAAGAAATACCAATGATGTCTGCACTGATTTGCTATCCCTGAGGAATTAACTCTTGGAAACTCATTGTCCCAGTGTCAGGTAAGAGGGCCTCACTGAATGTAACACTTGAAAGTTAAACTCTCCAGTGTTAGTCACTAATTAACCAAATTAATGTTGGCCACTCCTGATAAACCACATTGATAGGTGCTCCTGTTATTGAGTTCACTATTAAACCACGTATTTGCCACAGATGCAAGGAGCAACATGTTAACCTTCATGTTAATAAGGATTTCTGTGCTACATCTCTAAACTATTACCCGAAGTACTCACTTCCCTCCCTCTCTCATCTACTATATCTTTTGGGTATCTTTTTTCAGACAGACAATAATTTGCGAGCTGCATGCACTTTATGAAACCAAAGGAGGACTTGCTGGATATGCTAGTAGTCAGTAACTCCTCTAAAAGTATCGTAACAAATGTATTACATCAGCAGTTCCCCTTACTTAAGATTAATTTTAAGCGTACAAGTATAAAAGTTCTGGTCAAAATATCAGCATAAATAAAAAAGCAAAGATAACAATATTGGAATAATGCAATGACCACGTGCCTGTGAACATTTATAAATATCCACACTGCCGTGGGTAACCCAAGTAGTGCAGAGACAACAGGAGATCAGCAGCACCCTTCCTTCCATCTCTACCACAGAAAATCAATATAAACACCACCAGAATAGTAGCTAGAAAGAACTTCTAGGGGTGAAAGTGTTTTATACCACCAGTGAAGGAACCACTTTAGAATTGATATATTCAGATCAGGTAGTAAAACATTCCCTGCTGCTAAATTTGCGGATGTTAATGGTGGCTAGACTTACAATTTACTTTCCAAACACAGAAAATTTACAGATACAGTCTGACAAATTTTCATATGACAAAATTATTTCTTTGTTCTGCGAGAGAAATGCAGGAATATCTTTAGTGGAAATTTTTTCTGCATAGATGCATGAGGAACTACAGGGAGGGCACCTTATTTTTTGAGCAAATTTCTGGAGCCCACAGGAGTCTGTGCAGCAGTCCTGCCATTACAAGTGTCAAAAATATAAGAAATGCCTTACACCAGTGTTACTACCCTACTAATTTCCTCTGGATCTTGACTGACTAGAGAATTTCTTCTTAAAAGAGATTGTCACAAGCAAGTATGTGGCAGGCATATTTTCAATATAAATTTCCAAAAGCATTCACAGCTAATATCAAATTTGAGATTTTCAAACCTTCAGGTTGAATGGAGAGAGAAAATCCACACAAGCAGATAATCCAACAAGAAAGTCAAGTGGATTTGTGACAAAAACACAGCTTAACAGCACAAGGACTTCCATATCCCTGAACGAACCTGACTATGGACAGAGGACTGAAAAATCAGATTTGGGGCTACTGTAGTGTCAGCTGATACCTCAATAGTATTTCAGAATTTCATAGTTTTAATTAAGAAATAAATGCATGCATGACTGAACCCACAATAGAATCTCTTCTAATTTACAACCAAAGATGAAGTAAATTAGATATTTATTGTAGGTGCTTTACCTATCAGTACAGCAAGATTTCAATCATATCCTCTACTGCCAGCAGCCTGGAGAAAAACAGAAATGAATTAAAAAACAGCTTTCAAGACTTTTTTTGTTTCTTGGACAAGCACTGCACACATATCTAATTGTGTATGAATATAACAGTATGTATTTCCAGGAAATATTCTATCATACTTATTCTACCACTTTCATAAATAAGATATTTACCCATATTCTAAGTATGACAATGCTGAATTTAAAAACAGAAAAATAACTTTCCCTTCCTACCTCTTAAAAAGTCCTGAAAATTTTGAATTGAGTTTAGAATAAATTAATTACTGGATCAGGGGTTTGAGAGTTTAGAGGAAAGGGGATGGCTTTGTGGTTTTTTGTGCATCTCGCTTATGACTTCTGGTAAAGCAGATGCATCTAGTTTATGCATTTCTCTTGAGTGTCAAATATTTTGCCATTATATCTAGAAGAGAGAGAGACATGCCAGCAATCTAGAAACAAAAAAACTTTAGCTGTTTCCAAGTCCATGAGCCGCTTGTTACCTGTTACCTGAATTATTAGTGGTACTATGGAAATAAATGCCACTGAGTCAATGAAAACCAAAATCATACAATTTCAGGTAAAAAAAAACCCACCTAAATCAGAAAAAAAAAAAAAAAAAAAAAAAAAAAAAAGAGAGAGAGAAAGAGAAAACTAATACTCGAATTATTTTGCAGATCGTATGTTGCTGATCACCTTTAAATCAGGTAAATGGCTGTAATGCTACCTTATGTAGATGCAGGCATTTAATATACTTTGTTTTTCACTATAAATTTACATTATGTTTTCTTTTAAATTTATCATTCAATTCTTTTATTTGCTGTTATGCTGTTCAGCCAGAACCTGGTTTGTCTTGCAGCAGTCCCACTGTAGTCAGTGGACCAGAGAAACGTTTCAAGCTTTGTCCAGTTACAGCAATCAGAAATAAACCACCTTACTGAACAGTACTGCATACCTCACTTCTGATTATATTACCTATTTGAAGTTGAAACTTGAAATGACTACTATGAATACGAGAGTACTTCTTGAAATACGTAATCAAATACATGCTTGATGTGCCCTATCTGTTTATATCTGGGGGCACATGACATTCCTAAGCATTGAATAAATAAGTTAACCTAAACATTCTAGAACTTTTTTTTTTCTTCAGGCCTTCCTGAGAAAGTGTTTGCTTGGCCTGGTTTTGGTAGCAGTAGGGCTACAGGGGTGGTTTCTGTAGGAAGCTGCTGGAAACTTTCTTCATGTCTGGCAGAGCCAGCCCCCGGCAGCTCCAAAGACGGATGCACTGCTAAATAAGGCTGGGCCAATTAGAAATGGTGGTAACACCTCTGTGTTATCTGTGATAACAGATTTAAGATGTAGAAAAGTTATTGTGCAGTTGCAATTGCGGACATCCAAGAGAGGAGTGAGAACATGTAAGAGAACAACTCTGCAGACACGAAGGGCAGAGAAGAAGGAGGGCCAGGAGGTGCTCCAGGCACCGGAGCTGAGATTCCTCTGCAGCCCGTGGTGCAGCCCATGGTGAGGCAGCTGTGCCCCCGCAGCCCATGGGGATCCACGAGTGTCCCGTTCCACTATAAAAGGAGGAGTCGGGAAGGATTCTTTTGATAGATTTCTCGGACGAAAATAAAGCGCAAGCGCGGCAATATTATATCTGAGGACCGTTTACTGATGGAAAAGGGTAAGCGTTCCTACCAAGGGGGGTAGACAAGAGCACAGAGAGGGAAAAGAGAGATAAAC
>VZTI01004516.1:195-16810 GCA_013397865.1 Struthidea cinerea
ACCGGGCTCTCCCCCCCGCAGAGAACCGGCCGCACCGGGACGTGCTGCGCAGCGAGAAGATCCGGCTCGTGCCCGTGGCGGAGCTGCGCGGGCTGCGAGGTGCGTGCGGGCCGCGCCGGGGAGCGGAGGGAAGGGGGAGCGAGGCGTGCGTGGGACGATAAACAGCCCGCGGCGTGCGCGGGTCCGGCCCCGCCGCACGCAGAGCTCCACGCTCTTGTCTCCCTTTCTCGGTTAAACAGGAGCCGCTGGAGTTAAACACCTGCCGGTACATTGGTGCTGTTCACATGCAGAGTGAAATGTGGAAATTATTTTCATTCTACCTCCTCCTCTCTCACCTTGTGTTTACCCCTGTTGCCCAGAGCAGCTGTGGCTGCCCCATCCCTGGCAGTGTCCAAGGCCAGGTTGGATGGGGCTTGGAGCAACCTGGGATAGTGGGAGGTGTCCCTGCCCATGGCAGGGGATGAAGTGCGATGAGCCTTAAGGTCCCTTCCAACCCAAACCATTCCATGATTTTGTGATTTTCTGTACAAAATACAGAATGAGAATTTGTAGGGATCACAAGATGTTTATGTACCTTTATAGTGATCATAGAATAGAATCACCGAATCATGAATGTTGGAAAAGCCCTCTAAGAACTTTGAGTTCAGCCATTCCCTCAGCACTGCCAAGGCCACCACTGACCCATGTCCGCAAGTGCCACATCAACTTTTCAATCCCTCAAGGGATGGGTACTCCACCACTGCCCTGGGCAGCTGTGCCAGTGCCTGACCACCCTTTCCATGAAGAAATTTTCCCAATATCCAACCTGAGCCTCCCCTGGCACAACTTGAGGCAGTTTCCCCTTGTCCTGTCCCTGTTCCCTGGGAGCAGAGCCCGACCCCCCCGGCTGCCCCCTCCTGTCAGGGAGTTGTGCAGAGCCACAAGGTCCCCCCTGAGCCTCCTTTTCTCCAGTCTGAGCCCCTTTCCCAGCTCCTTCAGCCGCTCCTGGTGCTCCAGCCCCTTCCCCAGCTCTGTTCCCTTCTCTGGACACGCTCCAGCTCCTCAAGGTCTGCCTTTGAGTGATCCAGCCTGTCCAGATCCCTCTGCAGAGCCTTTCTGCCCTCAAGCAGATTGACACTCTCACCCAACTTGGTGCCATCTCCAGACTTGCTGAGGGTGCACTCAATCACTCATCGTGGTCATGGGTAGAGTTATGAAACAGGTTTCCATTTTCATGTTATTTTGACCTTGTCTCTGCAGAGCTGGCTGGTTCTGTTACGATGTTCACATTTCTGTGGGGAGAGCTCTAATGTTCTTACCTGCTTTTCTGTCTCTTTGCAGTGGGTCCAAAGCTTTTCCAGTATGTCCTAAAGGTCCTCGTGCAGTCAGTGCAGTTACTGTACACATTGCTGAGGATAGAACAGCCATCCTATATTCTTCTTCAGGTACGTTTTGTGTTGGGACTAATTTCAATAAAAATAAATAGTGCTACATTACAGGGCATTTTTAGCCATCTCAGGCGTTGTTCTAATTATTTCAGAGCTGACCTGGCCTCATCAGTGGTGTAAACCTGTATCCAGGTATTTTTTGGCTCTAAACTTTGATTTGTCTGTTAACAAGTTAAGTTTTCTCTTCCTGTTAATTGTTGTGCTTTCAAACTTCATTGGCATGGGTAGTAGTAAAGAATAAATCTTACTAGTAAAGTTGGGTGTTTATTGGGGGGGAGTTTTGATCTTGATCCCAGGGTTAAGTTTGAGGTAGGTGCCAGTGTTCATAGGTGAATGCAAACAGTCTCTGTTCATGAAGCTCCTTTAAAGTGATGCAATTTCAATTTGATTTTTTGTTTCTGGTAGTTGCTTTGTGCTTGTCACTTGGTCACAGTCTTATGCTATTTTTGTTTTGGTTTTTGAGCAGAATCCCCCAGGCTTACCCAGTATAGCTGTTGCCTGGGTGGCAGGGCTGTTCTGGGGGAGCAAACTCATCATTGATTGGCACAACTATGGATACACCATCATGAGCCTGAGTCACGGGAGGAACCACCCGCTGGTCCTGATTGCAAAATGGTTTGTACAGTCATTTCTGCTCTTTATAAATTACATGCCTCGGTGGAATTCAGAATGGAAGCCAGTGGGGAGAATATAATTGGCACAGGGAGGGATTTCTGGGCTTTGCTGTGTGAAACTGGTTTCTGTTCTGCAGCTGCCTTTGCTGAACACGTGGAAGGGGGGCATGAAGTAGGCAGGTTGCTTTTATGTGCATATGCAAATGGTGATCTTGTTACTGGAATTTCTTTATATGTCCTGGGTTTTTTATTCTCTAATGCTGCTTTACACTCCAGGTCTTCTTTGAACAGCTCCTTGCTGAATATAATTGGTTATGTGTAGTTAGAGGCTTTGGAGAGTAGGAGTTCATCAAAAATTGGCAATCAGATTTCAGTTCTGGGGGCAGTTGGGTTTCTTGGGGTTTTGTTTGGCTTTTACCAAGCGTGGGCACTGGGGACAGTTGCTGCAATTGCCTGCCCGTGGTTTCTGACTGACACTTAATTTCTGTCAGGTATGAAAAGCTTTTTGGGCGCTTGTCTGACTATAACCTGTGTGTCACTGATGCCATGAAAAAAGATCTCTGGGTGAATTTCAGGATCAAGTAAGTCATCTGCCTCAGACAATTTAGTGTGTGTGTGCTAAGTAAATGAGAGAACAGATCCCTGAGGATTCAGGATTCAGAGGGATCTTACAAAAGCAGCTCTCCTGAGCCCATCCATCACCACTGAAACCCATCAGCTCAGTTTTGTGATGAGCCAGTGGAGTGTGGGCATTCAGGAATCGTCATTATCCTTCTAAACTAACACCCCACTGACTGAGGTGGCAGCCCAGGAGCCATGGAAGTTTGCTGCAGGCTGCCTGTGGGGTCAGAATGGGACAGATATCACTGGGATTTGAACAATTAGTCTGGCCTGCCAGCTTGTCTTTTCCAGTCGGAGGGCTTCACGATCAGAGTTGCTCAGGGGCAGTCACAGAGTAAGTTTGAAAATCAGGACAGTGACGTCTGCAGTTTTTACAGGTGCATTTCACCCCTAGAATATGCACACAAGAAAGGGGTTCTTTGTTACTCGTGTCCGCCTTGGTGTGTTCCAGCAAACTTCAGGAATACAGGAAGATGTAAGAGTCAAGAAATGAATTACTTTGCTATATTGATTTAGTTAATTTCTTTCTGATTACACTACTGCAGCCTGCCACTGTACCATGTGCACGTTGTTACATCTGTATCTTATTTAAGCCGCACGTTTATTTCCTCGCAGGGCTGTAACGTTGTATGACAAACCAGCATCTTATTTTAAGGAAACACCATTAGACCTCCAACACAATTTGTACATGAAACTTGCCAAGGACTATGAGCCTTTCAGACCACGGTATGTGCAAGAGCAGCTGCCCTTACAGTCCTGAACTGAGGGACATGGAGTTGTGGCACTTAAGTTACCAGAAATACTTGTGGGGGAGAGGGTCACAAGTTCTGACCCCCAGCAGGCACAGGGGGCTTTGAGTCGCCTTAATTGTCACTAGGACAGGCCAGAAAAAGTGAAATTATTGAAATGTGGTAACACAAGAAGTAGAAATGCTTTGTTTTTAACGAAGTTGGCATAAGCAGTGAGGCAATCTGTGATGAGTAGGGTGGAACTCTGCAGTTGTCTGCTTCCCACTGACCCACATCGCAGTGGTTGGATGCTTCCTTAATAGCATCCCTTCCTTAATTACTGTGGAGAGCCTTCAGGATCTTGGTCCAAGTGTTAAACACTCCTCTCTGGCTGTGTGCAGCATCCCACCTGTAGCAGATGTACCAGGGAGTTAACTTCACCAAACTAATGCTTGAAAAAGAAGTGAAATCCATAGTGCATGGTGGGGGGTTTTTGGAAATGCCCAGCTCAGAATGTGTAGGTTCTGAGTTTAGTTGAATAAATGTGCTGTTGGCCTCCATGCTGTGCTAAGTGTGAGACAGACTGTGGAAAGGGAGGCTGACTCTGCTCAACTTGTGAAGGAAAACATTTGGTTGGAAAACGGAATTGTGCCTGAAGCAGCAGGAAAGAGGGGAAAATGGCCTGCCCTGTCCTGGTATTTCTGTAATGTAGTGACTCTGTTTCTAGACAAGTTGAGCAGCAGATCTGAAGCCAAATGTCTGGAAATTCATGCCAGTGAAGCAGAGTGTTCCCTGCTGTTGCTGGCTGTGTGTGTAGCTCATCCTCAGGAAGTTGTGTTTCCATAGTACAGAGCTGTCAATCCCAGCGCTGAGGGATCGGCCTTCACCGAGAGGGATGGGAAAAGTGGGAATGTGGTGAAGACCAGGGGTCGGCCAGCCCTTCTCATCAGCAGCACCAGCTGGACAGGTTGGGAATCAGTTTTATTTTGCATATAAAATAGGGCTGTTTGTTTCTCACACCTGAAGTTGTGTTTGTCCTTTGTTTTCCTGGAAGGATTTGAAGACAAGGTGTGTATGACACAACTAAACGTTGTATAACTTATATAATGCTACAAATGAATGATTTTTTAGAAGTTACATTTTAATTATAGAGCTCAGCTTTCAGAATGATTAAAAGAGGTTTCCTACTTCTTTTTTTTAGCTTTCATTCTAGACATGCTATCTTGCGTGCTGGTGTAAAACAGATTAAGAAACTCAAATATTTCCTCCTTACTGAGCACCCTGCTCTAGTGGAATGTGTCTCTGCCCATGGAGGGGGCTGGGATAAGATGAACTTTAAGGTCCCATCAAACCCATATCAATTTGTGATTCCGTGATTTCTGATAATGTTTATTACATAATTATGTACATTTTTTCCCTCTGTATGAAGAAGGGAACAGAGAGTGGAAACAAATCCATTGCTAGTGACCATGGGCAGGATTGTCTTTATCTTTGAATATCAGGGCAGTTTTTATACTTAATCCTCAGACTTAGAAACTAGAAAATTTTACTTGATAGCTTTGAAGATGTGCAGCTTTTGTAGCTGGTTTGTCTGTCATGTTGCCAGCAAGGGAAATAAATAAACACTGTGCATGGGTATGGACTTCTATTTCTGAAAATAAACTAGGGGATTTTTAATAGTACATTTCAGTAAATAGTAATCTTTAAGTACAGAATACGTACTTAACTTTTGAGTACATGGTCTGTATTGAAATTGTGTAGGTGAAGGTGAGGGAAATCTCAATTGTTATTTAAAGACAAAAATTAAAAATGTCACTAATAAAGCCTTCTCTTTCAGAGGATGAAGACTTCTCAGTCCTTTTAAGAGCTTTAGAAGGTTGGTATGAAGGAATTGATCTCACTTTTTCAGAGAGGCCTTCTGGACACTTAAGAAGGGTTTTGCTAAAGAGCAATGCTTCTATATTCAGGTGAAAATGCAGTTGTATTTGATTAATTAGCAGTAATTTCAGATTAGTAATTGAAATACAGCAGTGCAACATCTAAATTCAATTAGAGGAGTTGTCAGGGAGAATTTAATCTCTAACTGGCTCCTAAACTGCAGTTTTATTTTCTGAGCTATCACACCTACTCTCCACAGGCATCTGCTAATAGGAAGGGAGGGAATACTTTGTCTTATCTTGTAGACTTTGCAGCTGCAATTCTAAATTTATCTACTGAAGCAACCAACTGGGGAGCAGTTGAAGAAATGCTTTATGCACAGTGCATAAACAGCCTGATTTATTTCTGCAGAAGTCTGTAAATGCTAACATTGCTGAATTTACTGCTGTGTTACAGATACATGCTTGTGAGGAGATTGCTGTAGTGGGAAGCTCAGTAATTAATGCACTCTCACCACTCTTAAACCAAGCACTCTCATATTTGTCAGCTCTGACCAGTGTTTATCTTCTCCAGATTATGAGAGGTTTATCAAGGAGGGAGCCAAGCTTCCAGCTTTAGTGTGTGTGATAACAGGTAAGAATATTTGTGTTACAGTCCTTTCAGTGCTAACAGAAGGTTTAATTGTCACTTTTGTTCTGTGCTGACTCTTCTGTCGCTGGTGGGGAGAGAGGAGGGACTGTTGTCTTTGGTTATAAGAACAGTGATTAATAGCTGAATTATTGCACCATCTACTAATGGCACATCTTTAAAGAGCCTCCCTGTCTGCTCCAGCTCTGCAAGAAAAACAATTTAAGGTCAATGTTGAGATGATGCTGCAAAAGCAATGTCAGAGGAAGCAGCCTCAAGCTGTGCCAGGGGAGGTTTAGATTGGACATTGGGAGAATTCCTTCATGGAAAGGGTGGTCACGGGCACAGCTGCCCAGGGCAGTGGTGGAGTTCCCATCCCTGGGGAATTCTAAAGCCGTGTGGATGTGGCACTTGGGGCATGGGTCAGTGGTGGCCTTGGCAGTGCTGGGGGAGCAGCTGGACTTGATCTGAGAGGGCTTTGCCAACCTTAAAAACTCCACAATTCTGTATTGATGGAAAACTCATTGAAATACTGAGTAAGAGAAGCCCAGGTGCATATTGCTTTCAAGGGAACTTAAGATTTTTCATGTCTTTTTGAGGATACCACAAGTGTTGTATCCTGTTTGTGCACCTGATCCAACAGGTGCTTGCATTTCACAGACCTCACTGTTTTCAGTCATCTTGATAAAACAGTTTTTTCTGTTTTAAACAGGTAAAGGACCTCTAAAAGATTACTACAATGGACTGATCCAAAAACTGCACTTTAAGCATATCCAGATCTGTACACCATGGCTGGAAGCTGAGGATTACCCTCTTCTGCTTGGTAAACAGTGGGTGATGGAATAGGCTTGAGGATGTGTGGGAAGCAACTTGGCACAGTGGCAGGGGGCTGATGCAGACTGTGCACAGAAGCTGGGAGAATATAGTCAGGAATGTTGCTGGTTAGTGACAGGATATTTATGGATTTGACTCATTCCAGCAAAGTTCCTAAATTCCTCTGGCTAGCTTTTCCCTGTTTTCCCAGGAAGTAGCTGTGTTGCTGTTTCAGCCCTTCTTTGCACTCTTTGTTTCTTCCAACTGTGCTGAAATACAGGTGCCTGTGAACGTTCTATTTTACTTTCAGGGTCACTCCAGTAAATGAAATGAAAAAGTTGTTGGCTGAGCAACCAAAAGTAGCTGAAATTTTAAATTAACATGTCATTGGAATGTTATTCCCTCAGCATCTTCATTGTAACAGCATAAAGTGGGAGTAATAAAGTAATAAAATACGTATTCAATGTGATCTTCATTCTGCAGGGTTCGAGCCTGACAATTTATGTGGCTGTAACACACTGTTTGGTCCTTTCCAAATAATGAACATAATGTCTGTAAAATCACACTGTAATTCCTGTTTTGAGCTGACTTCAACTGGGAGAGGTCACTAGTGAGCCATGCAGTGTATCCTGATTGGACTGTGATGGGGTTTTCCTTTACTTACCCATTTTTAGCAGATTTAGAGGCAGAAAGGCTGTTTTAAGATACATAAAATGTCAAAATCCCTTTAATTTAACATGCACTCACTTACTAGTTTTCTAAAACATGACTAATTTGAGTCACAAAACATCCTGTGCTTTATTTTTTCCCCTGATTGCTTGAAATTGTGTCAGTCTGGGTGGTTGAAGGTTTCACTTGCACCATCCAAAGCAGCACAGAAATAAAGGTTTGCAGGAGGACGGAGGAGCTGCCTTCAGAGTTCAGACTCTGCTGTGTTTGTTTTTCAGGCTCAGCAGACCTGGGGGTGTGTCTCCATAAATCCTCCAGTGGTTTGGATTTGCCCATGAAGGTGGTGGATATGTTTGGCTGCTGTTTACCTGTGTGTGCAATACATTTTGAATGGTAAGAGCTTATCCTGTTACAGCTCAAGGGAATCACATAGAACAATATTGTTACAAAGCCAGAGTTCAGCAGCTACTGCAGGAATTAAATGAGATTCCAGTATTATGCCATTTAAAAAATTCAGTAAGATAGAAATCAAGGTTGTTTTAAGTTTAAAAATGAATACTAGTTTCTACAAAATTGGGAGCATTTAATGCAACCACTTGCCTTAAAAAAATGTCTGTATTCCATTGTTTCCATATATTTAATTTTTAAAAAGGCTTTCTTCTGCATAGACACATCTGTTCAGTGAAAGGCTGAGTGTATGCATAGGCATTCTTGGAATTTATGGTCCTTTGTGAAAACAGTAGCTTTATAAAAGGAGATAAATTCATGAAGATTTAACGATGGGATCATGAACAGATTTTCCTTGTGGGTTAGTTTTAAAGTAGATTATTGTCCTGGTTTTTAATGGATGTCCAGATGAGTGGCACAAAGACAGAATGAGGGCCCTTTGGTACAGTTGTGGTAGATTTAGTCTGACATAGAAAGGAGAAGAAGCCTTTAACTGTTTAAAACTGCCTGTTTAATTCCATGCTGTCAGGTGTGGAGCTTGTGACTTCTGGGACCATGATGATACAGATAGCCTGGTTTGGTCCCTTTGGATGTCACCATGCAACATTTTAAATGCCCCACTCGCTGCTTTTTGCCTCAGTTTTCCTTCTGTGACTTTTTCACAGTTTACACGAACTGGTGAAACACAATGAGAACGGTCTGATATTCAGGGACTCGAAGGAACTCGCAGAACAACTGAAGGTAAAGGCTCTGACTGATTTCTTTCCCCCCAGAAATAACCCCAGAGGTGCCACTGTGTGAGCAGCCTCTTCAGATCTGAGCATCACCTGTGTGTTTTGCATTCTCACGAGGTACTGCTTGGCCTGCTGAGCATTGTTTGCCTCACTTCTGTTTAACTGTGAATCTGAAGCTGGCAAAAAACATTTCAAATATTGTTCTTGTTCTCTCTTTGTGGGGCCAGACCCCAGAACTGCAGTTGTAGTTGAGGGTTAACACTGGGGAGGCTGGAATGAGCCTGAAATGGAAACATGATGGTTATTTTTCTGTGGTCTTGCTTTTTAAATTACAGATGCTTTTCTTGGAATTCCCTACCCTGGAAGGGAAACTTCACAGCTTCCGAGAGAACCTGCGAGTGTCCCGGCAGCTGCGCTGGGACGA
The DNA here is from genome assembly GCA_013397865.1 of Struthidea cinerea. Classification (NCBI taxonomy): domain Eukaryota; kingdom Metazoa; phylum Chordata; class Aves; order Passeriformes; family Corcoracidae; genus Struthidea; species Struthidea cinerea. The sequence continues at coordinate 9,178 of VZTI01004516.1, forward strand.
GAGCTGGGACCAGATCGTCCTTCCCTTGCTGGGGAACAAGGAATGACTGGGGGGAAGGAGGCTGTCAAATACATTCCTGCAGCTGCAGAGATTTGGGAAGCAGTGAATAAACACTTTGTATTGTCTGCACTTACAGTTTCTAACTCCTTCATCTTGGCACGGGGTTCTCACACTCTTCCTTTACAATTTCAGCTTCCTGGGTGAGTAGGAGGTGCTGAAGGTGCTGAGGCTGTTTGTTGTGTGGGAACCTGTGCTGCTTGAAGGTCCCTTCTTGGTGAAGATCCTTGAATACAGATAGAAACTCTTACCAGCTTTAGCTCCTGTACAGTCAGCACTTCAGTAGGTGATTGGGGTATGGGTTTTTCAGCATGTGGCAGGTGCTTTTCATTTGAGTTGTTTCATTTCAGCTGGTCAACTCAGTCTTGGAGGTCTTTTCCAACCTAAATGATTCTGTGATTTACCAGTTAATGGCCCAGGCACTGAATATCCTCCTGTGGGGTTTTATTGAGACAGAACCATTTTGTTTCCAAGTTGTTTTTCCTTCTGACAGTGTGTGCAGGAGTGTGGAAGCACAGCACTGGTGTGTGACAGCTTTACTGGGCACTTAGAGGAAAGCAGAGCTTGCAGTGAGTGTTCTCCTTGTATTCTGAAATGAATGTGCCCATTTACCTTGGGAAAGAACATAAAATTTATCTCTTTTTGAACAGATGAGCAGAAAAGGGAAAAATAAACCCAAAATATATGACTAAAGTATGTGTAACTTAATCAAAAGGCACTTTGTACTGAGTGCTTACTCACGTACAGCCTTCAGCTTTTTATTAAGCTCAGTGTTCACATGCAAGCCTAAGGCTTACAAGATTTTTTTCATCACCTTTTCGGTGATAAAAAATATGTCAGTCACTGGAGGAGTAAATGTGCTTGGTTTGGACTGTGTTTAGTGCTCCTCAGAGCTCCTGCTTCAGGGTGGGAGGTGGGGACAGTGGATTCTGCACCAGCAGCTTTAAACTCTGACTGAGCAACCATTGAATATCTGCTTTTTTTCAAAAGGGAAAAGGTGAAAATAAAGAGTCAAGTTGCTTTACTGCAGGAATTTGGCAAAGCCTCCAACTTATTGATTGAAGAATGATCCACAAAGATTTATTTACCAATTTTTTAGTGGGTTTTTTTTCCCTGTTTTCAGTCAAAATCCTGTCTGGGGGGGTTGGCCATTCCTGTGCACATGGAGGTAAATTAGGCACTTCTCTAATTAAACAGTAATGCCAAAAGCTTTTGAGAGGTTTCATCTTCCTATAATAGAATCTCATTTTTAGATCCAAAATGAGCTCTGTACGGAACCTTTGACTTGAATTTTGTCTAAGGGGAGACAAAGGAGCTCCTGTGTGGGCTTTCAGTTTGTGTTTACTCTAGAAATAACACCTTTGAGTTCTTTCTTTTTGGGGTCAGGGAACCAAAACCTGGGCTGGGGTTCTTTCTGCTTGATCCCAGCAGTCATGGTCTCCTTCACCTTGAAGAATAAGAAGATTCAAGTTAGGTATCATCAGTTTTCTCTCCATCGCTACAGAAGGAGGAGGTTGAAGGTTTTTTAATTTCCTTTTAAGTAGCTTTTAATAGAGAAAAGGAAGTCAAAAGAGGAGAATGAGCAGCACTTTGGTTTTTCTTCTCCAGGACCAATGCTGCCCAACAGGACAACGATTAATGGATGATGGAAAGTTTCAGAGCAGGTGTTGAGCTCACCCCTTCCTCCTTGCAGGATACCTGGAGCACTGCTATGGAGTGTGATTCCCTTTTCATTCCCAGCCCAGCCTGAGGGGACAGATTCCCAGCAGCCACTGTGGAAGGGGCAGTCCTTACGTGAGAGAAAGGGACATCAATTCTGACTTGGCATCCCTGCAGAGTAAAGAGGCACCTGATTTACTGCAGAGTTATCCTGGGACACAACTGCAGGTTGGTCACTGTTTATTGGGGATTTTTAAGATAACCCAAACTGCAAGTATGTACAGACAAGTATAAAAAGACCAGAGTAGACAGTTAGAGCTGGGTTTAGTATCAAAACCCATTGATTACACTGAACCATTGTTTTGCTCCCTTGTCTGTGTGAGATCCTCATCCTGTGATCCTGCAGGTTGCCCCCAACGCTTACAAATCACAACACAGTTGGGAAAAAGCCCCACTTGAATTCTGTTGTCTTCTACAGAATCCAAGTGAAGTGTGACTGGGGTTTTTTGGTTTCTGTTGCTTGGGGTTCACTCGCTTCCCAGGGGCAGCAGCAGGCTTGGATCCACACTGGGAATTACAGGAAGGAAGAACTCCGTGTGTCCATGTGTACAGTTGTATCCTCAGAACCTCTTGTTTCCAGAATTCAGGATAATCTTGTTACAAGGCTGAGACAGCTCCTGTTGGTCTCAAAATTCCAGTTCCATTTGCCAAGCCTATATAAATAGCTGTAGAATAGTTACATCTGGCTGCACATCATAGAGGAAATTACAGCTGCTGTGGGCTGGAATCATCTGCCACCTGATCCCAACTTTATCTGTGAAGAGAAACATTGGGAATCAAATTTATGCTTAATAAAATGAAGAGCAAAAGTTGCACGACCAGTTCTGTAAGAAGAGATCTTTAGCATGCTGTGATCTACAGGCAAATGCTTATGAGTGTTTCTTTTTTTAAATGCCATTAATGTCTCTGCTGAACACTCAGTGTCACTTTGTGAATTACCCAGAATTTCACAGAATACCCGGAGTTGAAGGAACCCACAAGGATCATCAGGTCCAGTTGCTGAACACCAGCTGAGCAGCAAAGAGACTGCATAAGATAGGCTTTTGAAGTGTATATGAAGAAAAATCCCCAAATCCCTATTTTATTTAATCTCTAGTTGGGGCTTTTAACCCTCACAGAACAGATATGATAAGATAAAGGGTTTAGGCTGCATCTTTAGGTGTTATCACTGTGAAAGTGCAGCACAGATGGCTCCCTCCTTTAAGCTTAAACCTTTTTTTACTCTCCTATTGGCACCAGATTTACAAATCATCCTTTACAGATGTGAGCTGTGATAGCCAGGATGAACCTAAAGGTGAGTTCCAAGCTCCTGATCAGATCCATGTGGAAAAGCTACTGCTCTTAAATCCAGCTCTAGGATAAGATCCTGCTCCTGGACAATGCTCCTCACCAACAAATGCTCCTGCTCCTCTCTACCACAGAACAAATAATGGGCAAAAAGGCAAAAACTATTGAACACTGGATGGAACAGGCACTCACCCAGCTCAGCCTGGAACAGCTGGTACGTGGCTGGATTTCGGATTGTGAAGGCAACGAACACCTCAGGAGCTCTTGTGTCTGATCTGGAGCTGGAGAGTTTCTGTAGCATCCCAATGAGGGCTAAAATTATCTCAGGATCATACACTACATCTATAAAAAAAACAAAAGAGAAACATACAATATTTATTGAGAATTGAGCAAAAACAAGAATAAAAACTGCACAGCAGAAATACAACCTTCACAGTGCAGGAGACTATTGATGTTTTATGTGCTATGCCCTCATCACTGAAAATCAGCGCTCCTTTTTGTAAATGGATTGGCAGATATTTTATTTAAGCCCATCCTAAGGGAGGCAGCAGAACCACTGAGTGTTGGTGCTCTCTGTTCCCACTGCCCTTGGCAAAACAAACCTGCCTTGTTAGCAGTCAGTGGTTTAGAGGCTGATGCCAAGGACTTGCAGCAGTTTTCATCTGGAGGCATTCCCTGGAGAGCAGAAATGCTGGGGAGAGGTCTGAGTGGGCACCGAGGTGGGGGAATGCTGATGCTCAGAGGGGTTGTTTACTACACAGAGGTGTCCAGGTGTGTGTGCCACTGCAGGTACTCGTGCTGCACTGTGACAAGGGCACATCCTGCAGCAAACAGGAGAGAGATGTCAGTCCCCCTCAGTTCTTGCCTTCAGAGTCCAGCTGGGGCTGGTCTGGGCACTGAGCAGTGTCAGTGGCATTAGGTACCCTGCAGTGACCTCATTTTATAGAATTCCCATTCACTGCATCCTGTGATACCTTGGATGACAAAGTCATTTTTCCACCTGGATTCTCAGGTTTTTCTTTGCAAAGCTGCAAATCAGGGTGTAAGACCTACAGCTGAGACATTCTGCTCTCACCAGGTATCACTGCTATCCTTCTACTGTCACTACATTTTCCATTATTAGATTTTTTATAAAACTCCCTCCAAATTTATACACAGACAAGTCCAAAAAAGGTCTGTAGTTGTTTTTTTTATTCTGTTATTCCTCAAGAGGCTGCCAGGGTTGCTGAGCCCTGCCCATCCCTGCTCCCCCTGAGTGTGTGCAGTACCTGCTGCAATGACAACGTCAGCTCTGAGACCCAGCAGTTGTTTTTCTGTCACTGAGCCCCAGTCAAGCTCAGCAACAACCACTTTTGGCTTTTGGCAGTTCTCTCCTTCCACCTCCTGCCCTTGGGAATCTTTTTGGATGCTCCAGATCCCGCCAGGCTCTGGGATGAAGCCATTCAGCTGGATGTTTTCTGCCAGCTGTCTGAGAACGCGGGGATGGCAGTCACTAAATATGAATGTCCTGGGCTGGCAGGTCTTGCAGATGGCAATTCCAGTGAAACCAATCCCACTCCCTAATTCCAGGATTGTCCTGAAGGGTAACGGAGTAAAAAGTACCATCAGGACTATGCATTGAGTTGGAAATCAAAACATTCTAAATATAATTAAAGGTAAAATCAGTTCCAGATAATTACAATAATTTTTGAGTGAACCATCCACAATCTAACCTTTATCCCAAGCAACTGGAGAGTTGGGAATAACTGAGGGTGGAATTGTCAGCACAAAATTAATTAGCTGAAATGCTGATTTCTGCAAGGCACAAAGCATTCCCACCACAGGGATGAGAGACGTTACCCCCTGGCTTTAGCCATCTGCAGCACGGTTGTTTCACCTCAGCTGGCTCTCCAGTTTTCAGTCAGTGGGGAGAAACACACACTGAGCAGCACAGTTCCTTCCCCTGTGAGCTTAATTATTATTAAATTATCTTTCCTCAAAAGTCCTTGTTCCTCTTGGCTGCTTATAAATAAAGTGGAGATGATGTGATCAGAGCTGCACGCTGATCACCTAACGTAGATAATCCTTGGTGAATCCCATCGTGGAGTGAAGGTCGTTAGTTAAATTACTGAAAACCGAACAGCTGACCTCACAGAGCAGGTCAGACTGCAGAGTTTTCATCCTAAACCACGTCTTGACAGGTCCTGTCCTGGCTTAAAGTTTGACTGCTGCAGAACAGACAAGAGCAGCAATTGCTCAGCAGCAAAAGGGTGTAATTTCAGTTATTTTGGGTGTACAGTCTGTCGTTAAATTTTGCAGTAATGACGCGTGGGCAAGGACCTTGCTTATCAGGTGGAAGAATGCAAAGCCCTTTTTTGCGCAGTCAGAATTCCCTAAATCCCAGCACCCCACAGGATATCACATCCTATAAACAGGAAAGATGTTCCCCACAGTGTCCCCCAATCACCTGGGGCATTGCACAGATTTTACCTATGATGGTAACAGGCAAACAATGCCCTATAAGGCCACAAACTCCAATGAACACTTCTCCTAGGCCCAGTCTGTCCATAAACACACAATCCTCTCTCAGTCCATCCCCGGTGACCTGGATGCACTCCCAGGGCCACCTCCGGGCCCAGGACAGAGCCCCTCTCTCTGATCCTCAGGGCCTGTCTCTCTTCCAGCACATAGTGCACCCCAACAGTTAAATATTTCTGTTATTAAATTGCAGTTGTGTAGCTCACAGTATCAGAGGGCTGGAGCCCCTCTGCTCTGGAGCCAGGCTGGGAGAGCTGGGGGTGCTCAGAGCCCCTTCCAGGGCCTAAAGGGGCTCCAGGAGAGCTGCAGAGGGACTGGGGACAAGGGATGGAGGGACAGGACACAGGGAATGGCTTCCCAGTGCCAGAGGGCAGGGATGGATGGGATATTGGGAAGGAATTGTTCCCTGGGAGGGTGGGGAGGCCCTGGCACAGGGTGCCCAGAGCAGCTGTGGCTGCCCCTGGATCCCTGGCAGTGTCCAAGGCCAGGCTGGATGGGGCTTGGAGCACCTGGGACAGTGGAAGGTGTCCCCGAACATGGCAGGGGGGGGAATGATGTCCCTTCCAACCCAAACCATTCTGTGATCCTGTGTGAATGAACACATCTTTCCCCATTACTCCAGCCCTGTTGCTGCCATACCTGTCCCTGAACACCCCGGGGTTCTCCAGTGCCCACTGGGCCAGGTGCAGAGCAGCCTCCCACGTGACGAGCCCCGTGGTGCCCCCGGAGATCAGCGCTGTGCTCTCAGAGAGGCTCACACAGTCCCCCGTGGGCTGCAGGACACGAGAAGGCAAAGGTGGATCAGCACAGACCTTGGGTTTAGAGTTTACAATCAACAGCAGCACCTGAAAAAAGGCAGGAGGCACTCCAGGCTTCAGGGTGGGTGTTTTTAAAGCCAATTATTGCTTCGTTTGGGTGAGTAAATGGGGTTTAGAACAGTGCAGTGTCAGTGTTTACCAGTAAGTAGTTTTTGTAACAGTGAGTAGATTCTTCTTCTTTTAGAACATCTGCTAGTGCATCGTAGAGTTCATCCAGGGGTTCAGCTGCCGTGGACTCGTGCTGTGGGGAGGAGAACAGGGTGGCTCTGGGCATCACACAGTCATGAAACAGAAAACAGTTGCACTCTAAGCCCCATTTTAATACATTGTATTTACTCTGAATGCTGTGGTTGGTTATTACGTGAGGTATTTTCAAGGAAAAAAAAAAGAGATGAATGAGTGAAAAATAAGCTGAAAAGCAAGAGGTACCTTTTTGATGAGCTCAGTCAGGAAGCACCTCCTGTACTTGGCTGAAGGGGGATATTTCACACACAGAGGGTGAAGAATTGTCTAAAACGAGAACAGCCATGGAAACCAATTATCTAGTGGAGGGTTTAGGAAAGGCACTAGGGGCCAGAGAAGGACCATTAATTGGCTCTGGGTGCCATGAAATGCACTGGGATTTAGTCTGTACAAGAGATGCTAAGTCAGAAATTGAAATTGGATGATTTCTGACTGGTTTGTGAGTTTACAGATCTGTGGCCACAAATTTCTTACTTTTTGTGGCAACAAAAATCTCCCTTTTCAAAAGAGTAAAGAGGAAAATGGAGTGGAAATAATCCAATTTACTCTCCCTCTTCTTTTGTTCTTCGCTTCCTTCTTTCCTTTTTAGTTTGCTGCCTGATCGATCTGTCATCTCCTATCCCCAGGGACAGTTTAGGCACCACCATTCCCTGTATCCCCGAATACCCAGGGGAGGCTGCGCTGACTGTGCCATTCAGTGCTCTGGCACGCGGGTCTCAATTCTGATCTAAGAACACCCAAATACCGGGCAGAGAAGGAAATCTGCAGTTCTGCAGGGCCCAACGAAACACTGCGACACCGGGTCACCGATCCCGGTATTCGTGAGCAATCCCGGCGGCTTTGGGACACGCGGTGGCACGGGAGGCGACTCCGAGCTGTCCCTCACCTTGTGCAGAATATCCGCGAGCAGCGCGGAGTCCGGCGCAGTCCGCAGGCTTTGTTCGAGTTCCTGAAACAGGATAAATAAATAACAACGCCGCGGTGCCGCTTTC
>VZTI01004537.1:0-13620 GCA_013397865.1 Struthidea cinerea
ATACACATTAGAAAGTCACCCCAGGACACCTGTCTTGTCCTGCTTGGTCTCTCTGTGCAATAGTTGGCATTGTGGCAGATTATCATTTCATAGGGAAACTGGTAATGAAAGCATTTTCTCTTGCACAGAAGTTTCAGGGCCAAATGGAAACAGTAGCTTGACCAAAAGTTTTAAGACCAAGAACTCATGCTACTGTTATTCTCCTACACAGACAGCGTTGTCTTCCTGTGTTGCTACATAAGAGCAAATTTAAACACCACCTTCTATGTGTTTACATGCCAAAGCAGAGGGTAGAAAAAGCCTCACTACATCAATTTCACCCCTTTGATTGCTTGGTAGGCCTGATTTAAAGCAAAATCTCTGTTCCCTAATCCTACTGCACTTGTGAGGGAAGAAGTGGAGATTGGTGAAGGGTGTGTAGACCTGAGGTTCCCTTCTCCAACCTGAGAAGATCATAAGCAAAGCAAATCGCTTACTGTCAGGTGCTACAAGAATTTTCCTTCTCTTGTGTTATGTTCTCCTGAGCAGTGTGCACATTCCTGACCTGGTGAGCACAAAGAAGAAGGCTAGCAATATGGCTTTACGCAGTGCAGGCACAATAACTCCTTAAATTCCTTCTTATTTTTAGGAAAGCACATTTGGAAAGTATTGTTTCAAGTGTTATGTCTTTATTTTCTGCACCATTGCAAAACCAAGCCTTTTCATTATTAAAGCTCAGTGTGCACTAATGTCTGTACAGGCACCGAGCACAAAGTGGTTCCAACCACAGAGAACTCCCCATGACTCACACTGAAGCTGGTAGGACCACTTTGCAGTCCTTCTTTTCACTGTGGTGGAGAGTAGAAGGGCAGGACTCACACTGACAGTGATTTTTATATAAACAAGTCTCAGAAACAAAGATCGTCACTCATGGATGTTGCTATGATACCAGAATCACGTAGGCTCAGTGTCATTCAAGGGAGTGCAATCCCTGAATGTACACTAGGGTTTCCTGCAGACACAATTCTAGCACTCATGTCGCAGTATTTATTAAAACCTACCAATCTAACAACACATTCATTTGCTGAACCCTAAACAATACTCAATGCTGAAACAGAGTAACTGCACTATATAATGTGGGTTATACCATTGTTTTGGAGCTAAAGACAAGAATGAGCATCCTATTTCTCTTCTTTCTACCAGGTTAAAGGTGTGATGACACCCCACTCATTCCACCTTTTTTCCCCTGTTACAGTGGTGCTGTTGGGTAAGTGCACTACTATAATGGAATTTAGGTTTCGGATTGTCTTGTGGTCCCAGAAGAATGATACCTATGTAAGGCAGACTAAATAATAGCTTTTAATAGTCCAATAAAATGATGGTGCTTGCTAATGCTTAGCATCTACTTCCAGTCCCAATAGCTCAAAAACCAGAATTTAGGGGAAATTCCTATGGTGTTTAATAGGGAACGACAAGCTTTTGATAGAATGCTTAGAACAACCCAGAGAACACTATAACAGGGATGTAATTCTCCATTCACAGCTATTAGCTACACTAAATTTCTATGGAATCTTAGTGATTTCTTCCTTATTCAATAAGATTTTTCCATAGAAAAAACCTGCATGCTTACTGCAGCCTACACAGATACAAGGTAGAGTATATCTGTATTGTTTAATAGGAGGTAAAATTGCTACTGTTCTGTTACATACAAGGTGGGATGTCTCTGCTGCATGAATTCCAAGCATTTGATATTCAACAAAAATCAGTTCATACTAAACACAATTTGTTTCAAAAAAAAATTACAAGTTAGGCTTAACTAACAGCAATTTAAAAGTGCTCCACAGTATTCACAGAGGTCTCTCTAATGATTATCAGCCTTAGAAGAACACAAAGAGTGGATTTATGCCTGCCATATATTGTTGCTTAGGGTATAATAATACCACAGGTGAATTGTGGTGCTTGTGGTTAGTACTTAAAAAAAAAAAGACAAGTACAACTCTGAAAAAAACAGTGTGAAGTTCTGTACAAACACATAGGAATTCCATGCTCATTTTAAGCTCCATTAGCAACACAAAGGGGTAGAAAAAGCTGATACTCCACTTGACAGTAGCAGCAGTGCCAAGGCTCACTCACATCAGAGGGCCTGGAGTTCCTGCCAGGGGGCCTGCCAGCAGGGAAACTGGTAGTGATGTTGTGAGAACAAGAAGAGCAAATAAATATTAAAAGCAGATACCAGGCCAAAAAAGCACGAGATTGTCCCTGTTCTTTATGCAGCAAGAACTCTGAGACCAATTTTTACTTCTTCAGTGTCATGGGCATGTAATTCAGTGCCTTTCCATCCAGATACGAGCGTTGCAGTTTCTGTGAGCAGTAATTATGTGGCAGAATCTTTGTCTGCTGGACAGAGTCCTTTGATTTCAAATTCATAATTTATAGGCAAGACACTTGAAGAGAGAGTAAAAATTGGTCTCAGAAAATTTCTCAGCAGCACTGGTCCTTGCAGATGTTTTTTCTGGACAAAGGCTGACAGATTGCTATTTGCCCTGAGAGGACTTCCCTCTTTGCTCTGTATTTTCATCTCAGGACGCCTAACACATGCTAAGGTTTGTTTGCGGCCTTGTTTGCCAACAAAGATGGGGAAGTGGGTGCTGCAGAGCTGTCTGAGTAAGGTCAATGCCAACCACAGGTTTCTATACTCAACAACCACAGATCCCTTTATGCAGCTCAGGTCCCCAACAGCTTTCTGAAATGGTCCAAAGGTGAGCAGTGCCTGCAAATCTAATCTGCTATAGATGTATACTAAATATAGTGAAAATGTGGTACATCAGTATTTCCACACCTCCCAGCCTGGTAGGTGCTTCTAAACCAAGTTTTTAACAGAAGAGCATCCTTGTCTCATCCTATTGACACATTGGAGGGGAAAACACCTTAGGGTCCTATCTCTGTGTTTAACTTGGTCTTCTGTCAAATTGAGTCCCTGATTCTTATTTGTTCTTGTCTGTTCTTGTTTTAATTTTGGGTTTGGTTTGTTTGTGTTTTGTACAAACTAGTCATACAGAGAGAAATTGCTTTGTTTGACTCAATGTCTCTTGCTGTAGGTGTGCTGCCTTTCTTCACTAAATTTGTATTTTAACTATCAATATTATTGGCACTCACAGAGGTTTTTTTTCATGGAGCTCAGGGTATCTCACAGCAGCAGCTACCTCTTTTGGAAAATCTATGTCAGAAAAAAGGTGGGGAAAAAGATCATTTTAATATCATACAAAAAGCTTGCAGATATTTCAAAATACATGATCAATCTAATGAAAAAAATAATGACACCTGATGTAGAGCTAAAATAGTGTAAACATGAGTGTGCAATTGAAATTAACATCGTATCTGAGCAAAGAAACAGCAAATGTGATTTCCATAGTGCAGGCATTAGGAAAACTGAGTGAGATGAGGCCTAAAGTCATGAAATGAAGTCGTCTCAAAGGGAAAACAGTGGAGCAGATCTCCAGTACTCCAGGCTAATCCTTAGCTCATCTAGCTAGTCGATCACAATGCTCATTTAAACCCTGAAGAGGGAAAAAAACCCAGAACTGGTCACTCATGCTTGTATCAGCAGCTTGTCTCCAGCAGGCAGAGTGGTGAACCCAGGGCTTTGGCAGACACTGAGACACTGCTGGCACAAAGCCATGCAGTATTAATCTGGCCTTCTGACAAAAGGCTTTACTTCTTCCTGTAGAGGGGTGATTAGCACTGTTCCTTCATTTAATATTACTGCAAAGCTTTGATCTTTCTCACACAGAAAATGTAGAAAATTGTCTCCCCAAGCTCCTATTCACCATCCCAAGGTGCTGCAGTTCCTGAAGTGAAATGCTGCTGCCAGGGTGTCTTGTAATGGCCATCAAAACCTACTTCAGTAGCTTTAACCAAAAGTAATTATTTTCATTATTTTTTATCTGTATAGAATAGAAAATGGTGCAGGCCAAATCGTGACCTCAGTTACATCTTGTTAAATCTGGAGGAGCATTTAAATTGCTGTAAAGAAATACATACCCTAAGTGGTCTGTAGCCTGAACATCGAGAACATAAACAGGAATTTTGCTGTCACTTCACACCAAGTCAATAAAGCTAACACAACCATATTTTATTTCTTTTAAGAGAAATGTTAGTGGCCACAAACATTCATTTTTCATACTTACAAATATTCCTGTAACAATACAAATGAATGAAAGAAATACAAGTAAATAGGGGGAAAAGGTCAGAGATGTGATTTCTGCTTATGTGATACTTTTGTATTGAACCCTATTTTTCAAAAAAAAAAAAAAAAATCTGTTCTTTGTTGCCATAGCAATAGATTCCCAGGGTGAAATTATATCATACTGCCTTTCTTCTAGGTTTCTGCTATGTGTTATCACCACCCACTCTCTTTCATTACAGTCAATAATCAGCAAAACCTCCCCACCCCCAGCCTTTATTCATCTTCATGTTTTTGGGGTGGAGGATGTAATAGTTATTGTTTTGGCAGGTGTAGAGAAGCCAAGTGAATTCTCAGTGTGCTGAGGAAGCACAGGATGTGCTGCCTGAAATGTTTCCAGTCCGGTCCCCTTTGACAACGCCTATGAGCAGCCGTCCATCTGCAGTCTCATATCTCTTCTGCACATGCACTAACTGCTGGTGTCAGCTCTACAGCACTGCACTGTGTCTCTTGGGAGGGATGGGAACAAGCACCTATGCTAGCCTGGCACTGCCAAAACAATGTCAAATTTGAAGTAGAACCCCGATTTTCTTAGGTAAAATGCTGTTGCATTAACTCAGTGTGTCACCTTTCCCTTGCACCACAGCAACTTCAAAATTAACACCTCCATAGCAGACCAGCAGGCCAAGAAGAGTTTGCAGAACACACTCCAAAGTCTGAACACTGGAACACAATGTAATCTAATTTTAACAGGCTTGTACCGAGAAAGAAAAAAAAAAATTCTGGCTTCCATGTAATTATTCTGAAACAATGTACAGTTTCCACTCTCATGCTCAGTATCTAGCCGTGCACTTAACTGTATGGATATTTCTCCAAGGCTGGATTCACACATGCCTTTTCTTTAGCAGTGAATCCCCCCAAGTCAGAGTAAGTGGTTAACTTAAACAGTTGATTCATGTTACATACTGACCTTGTTTAAATTATCCTGGTTCCATTACTTTAGAGGACCAAACCAATTTATCATACTGATTAACAGCAGCTGAAGACCTAGCCCTGGATGACTTTCTGACATTTAATATTACAGAATAGTTTTCACTTCATTTGAAATAGAGGTTAGTGTTCTCTGGTGTTTCTTCATGTTCTCACTACTCACAAAAGGCAATGCAGCTGCAGATTTACTAAGGCCATTGAAGAGACATGAGCTTCCTCCCTCCTCCTCCTCTGGTCCCAATCCTTTTTCATTACCACTCCTTTTGCTCCAGAGTCAGAGGTCCTGGTTGTACAGCTGAGTACACCAACCCACCCACCTCCCTCACTTGGATTCAATGCAGTCTCTCCCCTTGAGCAATATTCATCATGTTTTAAATAGTAATTTCTAGTATTTAATCTGAATTTCCTCATATGTCTTTTTTGTTTTTTCATGTAGCCTCACTAGATTTTTCTCTCATTGGCCAGATTGTACAGTATCTTTGTTTTTTTAAATACTGGTATGTAACGTTTAAAAGAAAAAAAAGAGAAAGAGAGAAAGAGAAAGAAAAGAAAAAGAAAAAGAAAAAGAAAAAGAAAAAGAAAAAGAAAAAGAAAAAGAAAAAGAAAAAGAAAAAGAAAAAGAAAAAGAAAAAGAAAAAGAAAAAGAAAAAGAAAAAGAAAAAGAAAAAGAAAAAGAAAAAGAAAAAGAGAGGTGCTTTGAAAGTGCTTTGCCCAGTATTAAGCATTACATCTTTGCAACAGCCTGATAGCTGAAGGTCATGTCTGCATGACAGAACTCTTTCTCCTTTCCTGTCAGTTAAATTAGTTGCTAAATATGGTTTCAGGTACAAGACACATCATTGTTAATGCATGTCTTTGTTAATTCAAGAATAAGATATTTTGAATGCTTACTTCCCATTTAGTAATTCTTTGTGGATACAATGGTATCTATTTGACCAATATGCATATAAATAATGTATAATTTTTGTAATGGGATTAGGAATGAATCATGATGCTACTTTTCTTCTGAGAATACTAGAATGACATTCTGTATATTAATGGTGGACCCAATCTACTCCCTATGTCTTGAAGTTGGGGCAAGACTGTGGATTTGAAAAGCAGTCCCTTTATTTAAGCACATAAGTTTGACTTTCACCCTTCATTCTACAGGATGCTGCACACTCAGGTGCTCTCCCAGCAGAGTAATCAGAAACTCTCCAGCCTGTACCTATGTAAGCAGTGTTTTACTCCACCAGATTAAGAGTTCATGTTGTTATGTGTAGCATCTAGACCTCCAGACCTGCTTTGGTGAATCTCAGCTTCAGATTCCTGCAAGAAGTTTCCATGTTAATGGGGGACTGTGACAATCACTATTAAATAATAAAAATATATTGGTTTTTGCAATACAGCAGTACCCCCACTTGTCAGACCTGTTCTGTTTGTAGCTGACAAGCCTCTAGGGTACATGGAGAAGGAAAATCCTGGACTCAGGATATAAAATCCTACTGGCACTGTTGAGTATGTAGGTATATGGTCACTGCTTTTCCTTTGAAAATTGTACAGAAAGAAAATAATCACTAAAATATAGAACAATAACCCATCCATCCTAGTACCAGAACTCATTAAGTCACTTGTTCAGCTTTATTTGTGATACAATAATAAATCAATTTAAGTGATAAAATACTAAATTAATTGAAGTCATGCTGGAAAGGATTAATTCAGCTGAGTGAAATGGTTTTGACCCTCCTTTTAACACACTCTGAACTACATGACTTGGGAAGTGCTCAGTACTGGCCCTCAACATCACACATGCAGCCTGTCTTAATTTGGAACTTACTATTTAGTCTCAGAGTCCTTCCTCCACCATTTTTATTCCCAGCTTACCACCAGTAAAGAGGTGCTATGAGGTAAACTGTCAGACTCTCTGATCCTCAGCAGGCTATTGTAACCATCCATGGCAAGGTGGGACATACTTAGGTTGTGTTACCTTGAACTAACAATGCAATGAGGGGAAATAAAGTGGAGGGGGAGGGTCTGGGGAAACAAAATTCAGCAGGCAATGGCTGAGCATCACAGCCAGTACCACTTATACCTGGAAAGCTTAAAGATCAACCTCAGAAACCAGAATTTCATCAGGACAGACTTTTTTCTATACCACAGGAAACTTCAACTGACTTGATTAGAGTATTTGAACAACATACAGCATCTCTTAATCAGCTCTCCAAGGTTGTGTGTCATTTACATAACGGAAGCCTCTTGTAGTTTTTTTCCATATCCTTTGGCTTGATGAGTCTGCCAGTTTGCAGAAGTTTAGGTGTGCTTCTGCCTAACTCTCTGCATGGCATACACACACAGACAAAAGCACTTGGCACAATCAGAGTGTGTTGTGGGCAGTACCTGGGCAAAGGAATCACACACAGCAGAAACTGAGCACAAACTTCCAATTTCTCTCTTCAGAAATTAAGCACAATTGTTTTGTTGTCTGCTGTACATGTAAGCAAGATAGGCAGATGGAATGTATGAGCATGAAACATGCCAAACATGATTACTTTATCTCCTTAACATCTAGACGACAATTCTATACAACTCCTGTTTGTTGTAGATTTATGCTTAGGGTTGTTTTGTTTTCAAAAATGCCCAGATACACAGAGCAAATGCTGCAAAGCAGTCAAGCAGACAGCTTTTTTTTTCATATGCCAATGATTTCACACATAGGCATTTCACAAATAGCTAGAGAGTGCTACTCCTTTAACACTCCACCTATAGCTTGTCTGGGTGCCAGGCAGCTGATGTGTTCAAACTGCTGCCCCTGATTCCCCTGTATTTTGAGGAACCTGGATCATGCACTAATCCCACAAAAGAAGTCTCCCACACTTCTACCTTTAAATATCACCTGCTATATCTGTTCTGGTTTAGCACTAGTCAAGTCTTGCGTTATAAGCTTTTCGCTAACAAAAATTGTGACAGGCACATGCGAGCACCAGTGTGAAGACTGAGTTTTGGATGAGTGTAGAGATTTTGAGATTCCCTTGGTAAATGTGCTTTCAAAACAGAAGACATAATAATGCTTCCTGTAGTAACAAGGTATTTAATGTGGACTCCACGGTGGTGTATCTGTCATGCCAGACCTGCTGAGACAGGAAAAATCTGGGGCAGCAGGTAAAAGCATTCATGACTTTAAATCCAGATTTTCACAGTGCATCCTCAAAGCAAACACTATAATGTAGGTGTATCTGACAGAGTCTAACTGGAATAAGGAATTAAGTGTTAGGATAACATCTTTTTTCAGTCATCATCACTTATTTCAAGTCTGATACTGTGCAAGTCACACAGGTCCTACAGACATTCTTCATGTATAGTTTAGTCATGTTTAGCTAAAAAAGAAAAAATATTTTCAGCAGCTAAATATGCATCCATGGTTTGGGGATTAAACCCTATATCTAGCCTGCACTTCCAATGCCTTATCTGTGAAATGATTACATTAAACACTACTCAGCATGTCTTTCTAAGGATAAGGTTATGACCACCACGTTACCGTACTGTGCCAAAGGAATTTGAACCACAGGTGGCTTTGGCAAGCAACAAGTCAAGGCCACATGTCAGCAAGCACATTTACCTTCTAACACCTGACATCAGCAGGAAAGTGGTGCAGGAAGTTTGGTGGATTACAGCACCAAAATAAACTGCCACAGGCACTATGCCACCAATCTCTTCTGCCCTTCACACGGCTTTCTCTAAAGCTGGTTCTCATGGTGAGTGCATGGAGTACCCGTTCAGTATCTACAAGCATAATTACTTTACACCAAGCTGTTACAGAGGTGTAGGAAAGGATAATTAAAGGAACCAACGTTTGCAAAGTATTTGGGGAGCACTGAATGAAAGTCATTATATGAATTTAAGTTCCCTTGTTTAATTTTTTTCCTTTTATATATATGTATACTTTGATTTCTTTGTTTCTGTACTGACTGGAATTGTAGAGCCTCTCCTACAAAAAGAAAAGAGAATACATAGACATAAAGACAGGACAGGAAATGCTGCCTCATCCTATCATCCATTACCCCATGAAACTTACTGATCCGAGTAAATATGATTTTGTTGTGTCATATATTACTGATCTGGCTGATGAACTTTTATATTTCAGAGCTGAGTGGCAGGAAATCCAGTGCATATTGCGTAAAAGTTGTTGCAAAGCTCATTTTTCAGCAATCACAGAAAGTGTTATAAAATTTATTATTAAACATGCATATCACACTACTGAGATGTAGTTCAAGGTTTATAGTGCAATATACTGTACAAATAAGTCTCTCAATGTCCCTGTAAATTTCTTGAAGTAGCATGGGAATTACCAAGGATTTCCAGCAAGTGCTTTCTTTACTTCTTCTTTCAAATGTAAGTTTAGAATATTTTTTGGCCTGACTGAAGAAAATTTATGAAACATACAGTTACATATTTGATTGGTTTCGTTTTTGTAGTAAATCAAACCCTTTGAGCTCAGAATTAAAAAGTCAAAAAACCAAAGGATTTAGTCATGCTACTTTAGTACATAAATATTTTTGTGTTACAGAATATGTAATCCTATATGCAACAAAAAGATGTACTATTAAAAGTGATATTTTAACTAAAGGTAAGAAAATACACAATCTACCTTACTGAAATTACACATTAACACAATCTTTGTCAAAATGTTTTGACTTGGAGTAAACATTCTTTTCAGAAAAAAACAGTTCTGCCAAAAAATTTAAAATCAATCACTTGCAGATTATTTTCTGTTAAATAAACATACAATAACATAGAGACCAAACCTACATGTGAGAATTATTATAAGTCAAAGGAATGTAATTGCTATTGAGCCCTGATTTTGATTAGTGATTATTCTTGGGTCATTTGTCAAAGGCTTTCATGGTCATAGTTCAGCTTCAGGGAAAAAGATCCATCTACCGCAGATGTGAGTCTTCCTGTTTCCATCAACAGCTTGCATTTTTCAGTGGAGAAGACCACATGTTGGAGCAGGTACATGGTACGGGTTCCTGATGAATAAACACGAGTTGACAGATCCTAGGTTAGCTGTGAGTCTTGTGGGAGATAAAAAAACCTTTTTTTTTCTTTTTTCTTTTTTTTTTTTCCCTGAGGAACTGACATAAATACCTAGAGAATAAAAGAGGCACTAATCATTCAGAGATGCTTTCAGAACAGCAATGATGATAATTTTCTATGAACTTTATTTCTATGTATCTTCCAAAATACATAAATTAAATTAATTTTTGCAATTTCAAACAATGTAGTGTTTTGTTTACTGATTGAAAGGCTAAGGAATTATTTTTCCACCTAGAAAACTTACTCTGCACCACTTAGCTGAATCTAGTAATTGCACTAAAAGTACTGCCTTGTGAGGCTAGAGGTCCTAATTGTCAGCAGCTTCAGGCCTTTGTGAATCAGTGTTTTCAGTCCACTTTCTGAGTGATGCAAGACCTAATCACAAAAGTCACTGGCACATCTGGAGCAAAACTTCTAGGAAAAGTGCTTTGGATTTACTGAAACTGATTGGCTCTGTGACACCAACTGCCACCTTCCAATTATGATATCAACCCTGATGTCTATGATGGATAAGGAAGAGCAATTTTCGGGGGCAGTAACTAGACTGCTTTGTGAGAAACTAAAATAGGGATGAAAAACCTATGAATCAGCAGAGAGGATATCACACATAACCCAGGAAATTGCTTCTATGGTCATGTTGGAAACAAATGCTGATCTCTTAAAAAGAAAACTATGCACGGAAGAAATAATAGCCAGCCTAAGCAATTTATGTTCTTTGCCATAATTAGGTTCTTACGTTATTAGGAGAGACATAGTACGTGGATGTCAGAAAATAATCTGACAGTGATTTTGAAAATATTTATCCTGAAACAATACACTTTATATGCCTCCTTGTCTGTTAACTTAGTGTAGAAAAAGCTGTGTAGATTCAGGAGCCAAGTGGCTGAAGAGTGCAATAAATCACTTGACTTGCAGAAACAATGTAGCTTTCTTTTCACTTAACACTGCTCGGGGGATACACACACTCTGCAAATTTGATTCTTTGTAATATTTACTGAGAAACAGAACACTTGCTTTTCAACACAACAAAATGTACATGAGACACTTTACAAGTAATCTGGCAGGCACAAATCACTCCTTTGAAAACACATTTGTTGTTACAAATCTTGCTCCTGAGCTTCTTCGACACTGAAATAATCACTATCACTCCTGATTTACAATGGTGTAAGTAAGGAGTTAATCTCATTTTATTATTTCTGTTCTATTACAATAAGTGAAAAAACCACACTGGCTTGAAATCATGGAACCATGAAATCATGGAGATTCTCCTACCAAGTTTATTAGGGCTGGATTTCATCCAATGTGCTATTAAACCTGTAAGCGTAAACCACAGTCACAATTGCTGAATTATATTTGACAGCAATTTAAAATTATTTATTCAATTTACTGTATGTAAAATCCAATACAATTCTCATGAAAGTCAATGAGCATTTTGAAGGCACAGCAGTGGGACTGGGTTTTCAACTAGACTAACTATCATCAGACTGCAAGATGAGTGCCACCGGCAACAGGCAAGCCCTTAAAAAGTGGACTGCATCAGACAAAACCAGATGACTACTTCTCTGAAGAAACAGTGCTTCTGCTGGCAAACCTCTTCTTTTGTACCTGTTTATACCATGGCATGGATGTGCCATTGTGCCTGTCTTCACTCAAGTGGCACATGACTCCTCCTCATGCGTACAACGTGGTGACCTGTGCTGTTGCTGCTGCCACAAGAGTATTCAAACACAACTCTTAGGTCACTGAGGGGCCTGGACAACAGAATTCCGGCATCCCAGACCTAGATGGACAGGTAACAGTTGCAAGATTTTCACCTTCTAATACAGTTTTTTAATGAAAGGGAAAAGAGAAATGTTTAAGCAATTCATTTTTCTGTTGTTCCTTTGCATCTTGGTAATTATCTCAGTTATTATGTATTGATTCCAATGTGCATGTGCTTTACTTGAATCAATAGCAAAATTTCATTTGCTTCAGATGAAGTAGGGCTGGGACATAAAAGGTAATACTGAATTGTATGTTTGAGCACTGCTTGCAATGCAAAATACATAAAAGGTACAAAAACATTACTCTTGTATGAGCTCAGGGCCTCCATAAAATTTATCAAAATAAAGAAGTGAACAACCTCTGAAAATCAAGCAAGGTTGGAGTGCCGGAAATTTCTTGGGCTGGCTACACTGATCATCCTCATTTTCAGCAAAGGAACAATCTCCAAAACCAAAATGAACTTTTGAACCTGTACCCAGTGTTTGTTGAAAGCCTGGAGCTGTGTTGAAAATCTGACAGCCTCAGCTGCATGAGTCATGACTTTGAAAATCTGTTAAACATGTAGAAGATGGGCTGAAGAAAAGGCAGAGCATCCATACTCCTGCATCTTTGGCTATATATGAAAGAGGGGTGCATAGCTCTTAATCTAAACTCAGGCTGAGATGCCACCATGCTGGCCTATTTGAAGGTCGCCTCATGTAACTTCACATCCAGCAAGCCATCCAAATACCATCCCTTCAATTTACAGATGTCCTCAGTGGAGGTGAAAAACATTTTTGACACTTGCCCAAGGTCATGCTGTAACTCACTCAGAAAATATCAGAGATTCTGTACTTGTTGACCTGTACCTGAAGGCTAGGCTCTTTCAAGTGCTAAATCAAGTAGGTGTGAAATCATATGAGTGCATTGAACTTCCTTTTACCTTTGATGAGCAATTCTCCCTCTGAACACCCCAAAAGTTCAGACGGAATTTAAAAGTTGCTCAGTTACCTGATATCATGCACCCTTTCAAGGCTGAGCAAAATGGATGGTAGGAAAATAGAACTACTAGGAAAAACACTTGTCTCCAGAATGTAATCAGTACTCAACTTGGCATGGGACCAATACAGTACAGAAAACATAAAGGGCTGGGGAAGCTGAGCCGGAGAAGCAGCAGCAGCACTTAAGAGGACAGGAAACGTCAAATATAAGGTGCAACACTCTATAGAGAGAGTAGGATGTATCTTGCATTTTAGAAAGGGTCATTATTGTGGCCTGGTAAGAGAATACCCGCAAACAGCACGTTAACTATTTGCTTTCTGAGGTGTCTGAGGTGCCCGAGATGCCGCTCAGCGGCAGAGGGTCCCTTCTCCGTGCGGGCCGGGAACACTCGCTGTGCCCGGGGTGGGCGCGCGTGCCATGCTAGAGCTGCCCTTCTAAGATCGGCGCTGCTGGCGCGGCCCGGGGTCCGGACGGGGCGGGCGCCGGGGTGGGGAGGGCTTTTTTGGGAGAGCAGGGTGGCACCAGCCGCCAGCCTTTCAGCTGCCCCGGCCCCAGCTCACCCTGCCCGGGGCGCGGGGCGGGCGGAGGCGCGGGCTGCGGGAGGGCGCGGTCGGCGGGCGCGCACACAATGGCCGTGCCGGGAGCCGCCC
>VZTI01004537.1:21224-36157 GCA_013397865.1 Struthidea cinerea
TTATGGCAGGTGTATATGCTCAGGTCCGCTGAAAGCACTGAGAAATCTCAGCCTGCATGGAGTTGTGATTACCTTAATGAATCTACTTCAAGTTAAATATGCAGGAGGGACGGAGATAGGGTCACTTTACTATGAAGACAGAAGAACATAAACTGACAACAAGGATGTTTAAGCTGGAAATTAGGAGAACTATGGGTGGTGCAACAGTTCTGGAGTAATCCTCACGAATGGTCATTGCAGTTAGTCAGAGGTATTCAAAGCTGTACCAGTTTCTGGAGGAGATTGCATGTTTCTTGTGAGACCCTAGCTTAATGTCCACATGTCTTTCTGTCTTTAACTGGCTTGGTTAAAACAAGCAACTTGTTGATACAACTTTATATTCTGAAGAAATTATGCTGGTTAAAGCAGTGGCTCAGCAGCTTGTCTCCTGGACGGTAGTGGCTTTGTAGGAGCTCTGTCTCAAATAAAACTTGTTTCTCAAACTGTGTTTTGACCCCCTTGGAGGAAGATAGGTGACACAAAGGAGGATTATACACTAAACCTGAACAGCATTTGTTGACTTGCCATGCAGTATAGTAGGTCATACTTAACTGTGATGAGTTCATGTCTGAGATGGGTGAAGCTGAGAAAAGTGTAGAGAAAGCCTAAAGATCTTCAAGCCTTTACACATGTCTACCTTATGCAGTGAATTTTGGCATAACGTGTGAAATTTTGCAGAACTGGGTACAAAGGCCAGTGCCAAGGAGTCTAATATAGGTGATGTTGCTAAACTCTGAGATCTTGTCTAGGAGGTGATACAGGAACAGTGGAGCCTGCACATTTTTGTCAGTTGTTGGGTGACATTCCTCTTGGTTTTGGTGCAGTTATGGAACAGACTAATGACAGAGATGAGTTGTAGGGGCAGATATCTCTCCATATCCTTGCAAACCTTGCTACATCCTCCTTCGCGTGTTACCTTGTCCCTCCATTTCAAAGAGACTGCTGCTGTCCTCTTCCAAAGTGAAGAAGAGATGCTAAGCTAAGGTGGTGAAGCTGTGGAAAGAAGCTTCTTAAGAAAGAAGACTTAAGGCTTCAGTACATTTAACCTTGCACCACTACGCTTGGAGTGGTATGATACTATTAATATGCTGGAAAAATTAAAATGATGGCTGAAACAAAGAAACTTTAGAAACTACATTTACATTCACAGATGATTCTGCAGGCTGGAATTGAAAGGCTGCTTGCCTCAAGGAAAATGACCTCATGGGACCTGTTGAAATGAGACCAGTCTGAACAGGGAATCTAAATTGTATCAAGATTTAGCTTGTAACATTAAAGGAAAGAATTGCATGATACTGTTCTGGAAAAGGAGAAAGCTGATAAGGATACAGTCATTGTTGATATCTTGGATCAGTTTTAACACTCTCTTTCAAAGTTTCCAGGCATATTGTAGTCCTTGAAGATGTAGTCCTATTGTACTAGAAATGCAGTATTATTGGCATGTCGGAGTTTTGTGGGTTTTTTTGGTTGTGGCACACATTGATGTTGGAGGGAATATCTTGTAACAGGTGCATTTCACCCAATCCCAGGATAGCTCACAGGGTTTAGGATTGCTGTAAAACACTACACTGAGTAATCCACATGGTGGTGTGCAGCCTTATTCTCTTGGTTTTAGAAGTTTAATTTCCTTCCCCTTATTCCCTCCTGTTTGTGCAAGCTGATGTGCCAAACCATTTCTGCTTCCAGAGGCAGTAGTGTTGAGGAGGAAGCATGGTTTTGTGGCTGCCCAGCCCACGTGGGTGCCTTGACCACCAGCAGCAGGGACCCTGCAGTGCAGTGAAGTGTCACTCTACTAGAGCAAGCCTTCCTGTCCTAGTTTGGACAAATTTAGAGGAGAATACCCTCTGATAGAAACCACCCCTCCCCCCCAGGTTCGGGAAAAATTTTCCTCAAAGGAAAGTGAAAGAGATAACAAGCTATTTATTTAACAAACACACAGGTGGGGAATAATAATGCTAAATAATGAGATCCCTCTCTCTGTGGAGAGAAAACCTGAGAAGATTTCAGAGATCCTCTGTAGGTGCGGTCTCTCCCCTCCTAGGAGCTGGTCGGCGAGGGGCCACCCCCCCGGGCCTCCGGGAAAATTCTCCTGATGTGTTCAGATGTTGTTGAAACAGTCCAGAAGAGAAGAAAAGAACAAAAAAAACCCAAAAATCCTAGGAAAATGAAATTCAACCCTCCGTCTCTCGCTGGGAGAAAAAGAGCCGAAAAAAAAAAAGGGTACCGCAGAAACAGAGGAGCGTATCTCCGTGTCCTTGAAACAACTGCTTTGAAACGTTTGATTTCTGTCCTTCTCAGGCTCAGTTTAAAGACACAGAAAAGATTGGTGGGCGTAGGGTAGTGATAGGGGATACACATTATAAAGTCACCCCAAGACACTTCCCCAGTACCATCTGCTTGCAGGTGCAAGTCTCTGTTTGTTATGAAGCTCATATGGTCTTGCCTGTATTTAACAGAAAGAAAAATACCTTACTGGGTGGTCATAAACTTATGAGGAGACGTCCAAAGCTTTGGAGATTTCACAGTCAGTGTAAATTATAGCTGTCTTTACATACTGATTGAAAGGTATAGTTTGAGATTTTTGTTTTGAATTATGCAGAGGAATGAGGTTTTGGAAAGGATAAAAATTACTTGCGGCAATAGCATTTGTCTGTGCACTTCTTGCCTAAACAGGATGCTAAGAGCCTGTAACTGGACCAGTGTCGCTGTATGAGGTACAAACGGTGAGGAATGACACAAGTTCAGGAGCAATAATAACCCATTTATTTAATTATAAATCAGTTTATATAACTTGGGTCACCAGCGTGGCACAAGGTCATTGGTCACCGACCATCCGCCTCCCGTACCGGTTGGCTAAAACCTTTCAGAATATTTTCCCAGACAGTATCATAACAATATCACACAGCAGCTGCAGGTGCAAGATAGAGAAAGTTTTGCTTACAAAACTGTAGCACTGTTTTTCATAGTTTCTGTGAGAAACAGAGCTCCCACAGAGTGCTGCAGAAAGCTGGAAAATTTCTTTGCTAACAGCTTTCAGTGTTCACAAACAAGTGTACTGGAAATATTTTATTTCCACTGTGACTTTATTTGAGAGCAATTAATGGTGTGTTTCTAAATTTTCACAAGTTACTTGGAGTCCTGCTTTCTGTCTGTTATGTAAATTGGCTTCTGGGCTCTTGTACCTTTCCTCAGTCTTCTCTCAAGTGTTAGTGGTTGTCCTAGCTTTAAGGTACTGGCTAGGTGTGCCTGTAGAAGTATGCACTTAGACTACCTGCTTTTGTGCCATGGGAACTGATAGCAGAGGGATATTTTCCCCAGATCACAGTCTGTTGGACCTGTCGTGTTCTGAAGTTGTTACTCTTATGGGACAGAGAAGGGCTGTTCATTTTCTGGAATCTGGTGACTTCTAACTGTCTTGTGCTTATGAAGAAGTGGTATGGGGACTCTCATCTCTCCTATTGTCTCTGTTTGCTGAAGTTTTTAGAGAAGAGGATTGATCTGCACTGCTGATATGGTATGTTGTAATCCTGTATTTCTAAAGGAGACTAAGAAAGCCAATGCATAAAACTTCAAATCATGTGTATCCTTTGTGGTGTCTGTTGTTTGGCACTGTGCTTACCTTGCCTAGCTGTGTAGGTATAACTGAGTGCAGCTAACTTCTGTGTTAACAGATCATGTTGTATTCTGACGTAGTTCACAGTGAAGTTATTCTGCCAGGTTAAATTATTCTGCCACGTTTAATGGGTGACAAAGTGTGGGGTTTTCCCTCTTGTGTTGGTTTTGCAGGGCCTGGTTTTTGGTAGCAGGGGGCCACAGAGGTGGCTTCTTTGAGAAGCTGCTGGAAGCTTCCACTGTGTCCAGGAGAGACAATCTCTGATGGCTCTAAAGATGGATATGCTGCTGGCCAAAACTGAGAGAGTCTCTCTAATGAGAGAGGTTGGTCACACCTCTGTGATAACATATTTAAGAAGAAAATCAAAACAAAGTGGGGCACAGTTTTTTCTAGCCAGAGTAGAGGAAGACGTGAGAACACGTGAGGGAAGCAATATGGTGACACCAAGGTCAGAGGAGAAGGAGGTGCTCCAGGCGCCGGAGCTGAGATGCCTCTGGAGGCTGTGGTGAAGACCATGGTGAAGCAGCTGTGCCCCTGCAGCTCATGGGGATCCACAGGGAATGCAGAGATCCACCGCAGCCCGTGGGGGAGGTGCCCGTGCTGGAGCGGGTGGATGCCTGGAGGAGGCCGTGATCCAGTGGGAGACCCGGTGCAGAGAGAGGGGCCTTCCAGGCTGGAGCAGCCTGTCCTTGGAGGACTGCACCCCGTGGAAAGAGAGAGCCACACCACAGCAGTTTTGGGAGAGCTGTTGCTTGTGAGATTGGAGCCATGCTGGAGAAGTTCACAGAGAACTGTCTACCGTGGGAGGGAACCCACAGCGCAGCAGGGGAAGGACTTCTCTCCCTGCTCAGCGGAAGAAAACCTTGGGTGACAAACTGACCAACCTCCCCCCGCCCTGTCCCTTGTGCTGTCAGTGGGAAGGAGAGAGGGGTTGGGGGAAGAAAAGGTGTTTTAAGGGCTTATTTTACTTCTCATTTTCCTCCTCTGATTCTGTTAGCAATAAATTCACTTTGTACCTCTACGCTGAGCCTTTTTTGCCTTTGAAGTGTTTTCTCCTGGTCCTTATCTCAGCTCATGAATGCTTCGTTAATTTTTGTCTCCTCTGCCCAGCTGTGGCAGGGGAGGGTGAGCAAGTGACTTTCATGGGTGCCTGGTGTTCGGCCAGTGTCAAACCATGACACCTCTTTGTCCACAGGGGAAAATAAGACTAGTGTGTGTGTCTTACTTGGGTCCTACAACTTTGAGGCCAAGAACTCAACATTGAGTAACTCCGTCAACAAGACTGGGAGTTTAGTATTGTATAAGAAAAGAAAACACTATATGATAGTCTTGAATGGTAACAAATTTTATCTTTTGATACCTCTCTTCTTGCTAACTCAGACTGCTTTGTTGGGACACTTGGCTCCTGTTACTTTTAAGGAAGGTGATGCAGATGTAATCCTAAAGACAGATATTTCAACTTCTCTCATTCAGCTTTCTTTTTCTCTTAGGGATTTTGTTTTGTTTGCTTTGGGTTTGTGTGTATATGTTTGTGTTCTGTTGTGGTTTTTATTCCTTGCAAATACAGACTTCAAACATTTTGGCATGGGAGCGCTGACTTTGTTGGTGTATTATCTGGCTGGCAATATTTTCTTATCTCCATGAGCAGGGCCATCTGCGTAGAATTGCCATTGATTCCCTGGGAAAGGAAAGCACATCAGGGAATGGTTTAGTTCCTTATGTCTCATCTTTTCTCATGGCTTTTTATTTGAAAGGGCCTTCTGATACTGTTTACTTCACATTCTTGCCTAAAAGAAGGATATCTCTTTTCCTGGTTTTGCTGCCAGTTCTAACATTAGCTGAAGAACAAACCTTTCCAGATTCTATCTTGCGAAGCTGGTCTACTTCTGCTGCCTCTTTTGTTCCTCTAGAAAGAAACTTTTATGTTACTGTTGCTCCTAAGGGTGTGTTAGTTCCTAGTCAGTGCTGCCCTGCCTGCCTGCCAGCCCACGCAGGGAGGCTAAGCCAGCCTAGCGCAAGGGTCAGGGAAAGGGATGGTCCTGTTCCTCACCCACTGAGCAGCATTCTCCTGTGCTAGCACTGGCACCGTCGTGAGCGCAGCCTGGAAGCGGGAGGGGATTACAGACTGAGCTCCCTGAACTGGGTCAACATGGGCATGTCAGACAAGGATCAGTGCCAGCCGCCAGCACGGCATGGGAACGCATGGCCAGTGGGATGAGGAGGCCTCTGTTTGTGACAGATACTGGCTCAGCCTACTAAAGCACGCTGTAAAGCCTGCACCCTGTGTGCTCTGCACCAGCACCGTGCAGGTCCGGCCAGCTAAGACCTCGTGGAAGAGCCGCTCTGAACTGGGAAGCAAAACCTGACTGTGATTAACCCTGGACAATGAGACTGGTGACAGCACAGTCTGAGTATGTTTTCCTGTGGCAGCAGCCACAGCGTAGCAAGACAAGACCTCCTTTGCACAGGGGTCAGAGGGGACAACTTGGAATCTTTTTTTTTTTTTTTTTAGATGCTGTAAATTCTGAGGTGCCCAAGCTTGTCTTTGGGAGTGAATAGCTGTGAATAAAAGCTGAAGATCTGGGGAAGCAGACAATTACTTGGCTGTAAATAGTGGCTCATAAAACCATAATGTATCTGGAAGTTACTAAGGCACTTAGCATGAGATTTGTGCTTGTGACACAAACTGCTTTGTTTGTAATGCCATATCAT
Organism: Struthidea cinerea; assembly: GCA_013397865.1. Lineage (NCBI taxonomy): Eukaryota > Metazoa > Chordata > Aves > Passeriformes > Corcoracidae > Struthidea > Struthidea cinerea. Next base: position 27,589 of record VZTI01004537.1, read on the forward strand.
CTTAAAAAAGCTGCCTTTAAGTCATGGAAAAGCAGTATTTTCATCACTGGCTTAGGTGATGTGTTTATAGCTCAGTGAGTTTCTTACATACTTAGCTAACATCAAGTTAATAATTGGAGGAGAAAATCCAGAATTTTTCTGCAGAAAAAATCACCCTGCCATCCTCTGTGGAGCATAAGGAAGTTGTTTCTCCTTATGCTCTAATACTAAAAGGTTAGTGATACACCTGTGGGTTTTAGTGATTCTTCATACCTGGAAGAAATAGAAAGTAACCAAACTTAAAATCCTTTCCACGCCTTTAATTTGTATAATTTCTATGGAAAACTGATTCATAACCTGTTGGGGGCTTTGCAGTCCATCCTCACTTCTGCTCTTAGTGATTAGGTTTCATCCTTTTTCTAGCAAGTGTTCGAATGATCCATGCTCTGTGACTGTATTAAATTCTTTTTTTCAAGTATACTGAAAAAAACATTTTCTTACATTAGCATTGTTTAATGTATTTCACAGGTGCACCTGTGCTGTAAAGGTCATGAATTTCTGTGTTTTTATTTGTGGCCATTCAACATAGATACTTTCCAGAGTTAAAATCTGCATAGGAATGCTGGTTATAGGCACAGCGTTATTGCTCATTAAGATGATAGGTCATACACTACTAAACAGAGAATTTCTGAAAAGGTGAAATGAAGAAAGGCTGTTCATTGTGATGAAAGAGTGGATCACACAAGTCAGGTCTGATAAGCATTACCACTAGACTTTTCTTCCCCAAGCTGAAGGACAAACAACCCACTTAGGAGTGTTTCAGAACCCGTTGTTGAAAAGAGAAGCATGAAACTCGAAACACTAGTTATGAAACAGCAGGAAGAACAGTCTTTAGCATCACCAAAATCAAATGTTTTTCTGCTCTTATGTTTTAATATTCACACCTGGCTCCTGATTTAAGATTTTACGAGCTAGTGATAACTGAGCTTTTATAATCAGTTCTGAGTCAGAATTACATCACATGTGTCTTTAAACATTTAGCTAGATTAACTTATGATTTAATGTTAATTGCTGAGTTTGTTTACAGATTTCATGAAAAGTCCAAAAGAAGGGGAAAATTAAATACTAAATAAGAGTAGCAGCATTAAGACTCTACTTAAGTGCTTACAAGGTATAGTAAGTTCTGTATTTATATGGCTATGCTTAGGCATTGATCCTTAAAGTACCTGTATGTGTACATGTACTTTTTAACGCCATGAATGGCAGTTGCTTGAAAATCTGTGGCTTTCTTTGCCTTATCTCCCCCCCCCTTTCTTTTTTTCTTTTTTCTTGGCATTTTCCTTTGTGTTATAGATGTAGTTATATCTTCAACTGCTTCCAAGTGTGAGTGCTCTGCTTTTCATAGTATAAGATGTTTTCTGAAAAGGCTTTAGCAGATGTACGTGTATTCAGACCAAATGGGTTTCTACAAGCTCTGGCCCAGGCGTCATTAATAGGAAATGGCTGACATACAGCTGCCTTGGAAGTTTTGCAGCCATAAACATTCCTCCAGCTTATACATTAAATACCACTACGTTTTGACATGGACTTCACATCAGTATTTTAAACTCTTGTGTCTATGAGTAGACTTTGGTCAGGAGTATTTTCTTGAGTGCTATCTAGCTCCTCACATTTTGTAGCTTGATAATCACTCAAGTACTTTTGTTAAGGCATTTGAAGCATAGGAACATCTCCGTTTTCACTTTTGTGTTGTTTTTACTGTCCCCAAGTTTTACCCAGGATCATACCTTAAGACTTCTACTGTTCAGACTGAGTTCACTCTGATACTGATTGTGTTTGTCTTACATTTGTCATGTCACCACATTCAGTGAGTTATTATTGTTCCCACTGTTACTGCAATGGAGCAGCTCCAAATTCCTCTAGAAGAGGTCAGTTCTTTTTGCCTTTTAGCAATGCACATGTCAAGATTAGTGACTCGGAAGTGTCCCTTGAGAAAGAACCACAGAATACCAAGATTCACTCAATCTAACACTACATTTCCTTTTGTGAAAGTGGGAGAGACAGTGTGATTGTGTAAGTGTGGTGTAGCACTGCTTTTCTCTTTATGCTGGAAAACTAAGAGCTCTTGAGCTTTGCAGTATTGCTTAGTCTCATATTAAAAAGAAAAAAAAAATTAAACATACCATGGAGAAGACTGTAAAAAATTACTCTAAGCTTCTCAAACTGTCTGTATAATGCCTGTGCATTTATGTCACATTGAACTATATTAGATGAAGCTTTAAATTGAAATTTAATCCTATGGTAGAATGAATTCTCAATAAGGAACAATGGAAAAATGTTTATCTCCTGAGCAGTGAAAAATTATACTGCACAGCCTTTAGATATTATGCTTTTGCTTACAAAAGAATAGCCAACAGCTTTTTTTTTTGCACCCTCCTTCCCCCCGATAATGTAATTGCTGTTCCTACTAGGCGGTAACTGGATTGGACAGCATAAAAATAGTGTCTGACCATTATTCACTGTTTTGTGTAAAGTTTCAGCAACGTTGGTAACTTGCATTTCTTGTCTACTGGCACAGTGACAAGTATGCATGTTTGGTGTTACCCAGACTGTACAAGTGACTGCTGGATAGATAATATGAAACTGGAGACAGAGCTGAATTGTTTATATACATACAGGAAGCAGGGAAGGTTTTGTCTCTGCCTGTCTGGTGTTTGCCTCTCACCCACCTATTCAACTGTTCAAAGCACTAGAAAAAGCAGGAAAGAGAATTTAGTCTTCGGCTACTTCCAGAAAAATAATTCTGTCAATTTCTTACAGCCATGTGTAAAGCTGATAGTATGTCTCTGTTTTGTATCTGCAGTAATCCATGGGTTTCCAGGAGAACAGAGTTATCAAACCTTCAGTAATGCTTCCAGCTTTTTCAGTGTGCCTTTTCTTCTGAACATCTGCTGTCAACATAGACTCAGAGTACTTCACTCCTTCAAATTTGCATTTCAAAACCTAAATGTGAATATAAGAAAAAGAATCTGACATCAGAATTCCTGCTTACGCAAAAGAATCTGTTTTTTAAAACAGAATTACAGAACTCTGTAAAAGCATGTAATATGTCTTTGTTCTAGTTAAAAGTAACAAAAATCTACTTATTTGCCTGACAACTAAGCCACATCAATGCATTGACAAAAGTGTAATTTAGAATGAACAAGACAGTACTGGTGAGCACATTGATGTGCAGAAGTTCCTTTTTGTTTCTGTGTACAGCTTGTAACTTGGAACACTTTTTCTATTTGTACACAGATGCCAGTTTTTCAGTGCCAAGAATGTTCCTTTCATACACTATAAAGTTCTAGCAACAGTGCAACTCCTCTTTCTGGCAAGGGCTTTGTATGTGCTTGATAGTTAAAGCCTTCTACTTCTTTTCTGCTTCATCTCCCCTGCATGCTTTCATTCCTTGACCTTCAGTTGCACTAAACTAATTTTCAAGAGCACAGTTTGACCTAATTGCTTAGCAGAGTATGATCATGGACAAACCCATATATTGTCTGATAACCCTGTGGTCATAACTTCTTTAAAGTCATGTGCTCCTTTGAAAGAAGAAGACCACATTGATTGGAGGGAGGGCTGTGTGCTGGTGCTGTCTGTGGAGGATTTAGCAGCTGCAAGATCTTTCCTTTCTCATTCTTTCATAGTCTGAAATACCATTGCCATGCCACCTTTTCTTCTTGAAAAACCCTATCCTTCATGCTGCACTGCACTTCAGAAAGACAAACTCTTGAATCTGTGCCTGTGTTTCTGCGCATTGTTTTTTATAAGGCTTATGTGCAGGCATCATGTAAATTTGAAATGTTCTCATGGTTTGGAAGCGGGTAACTGATGAGACCAGAAGTCAAAGTAAAGCAAGAGATGCAATCTATTAACCCCCTTGTTCTGAAAAGTTTCAAAGCACGGCAGCAAGCAAATGTAGGAGGAAGAGAAGGAGCATGATTGCCTCATGCCAGCAATGCCTTCCTTAGCTGCACCTTGTTTCAAACCTTCAGATCCCTTTTCAATACTGGTGGTACTCTCCGTCTAGCTCATCAGGGCCGTGTCTAAAAAAAACTTGAAGCTGTGGTCTGCTGCAGAGTGAAGCTTTCATCTGTTGAAACCAGTGTTACCTGCCCTTGTTCACTGCATTGATGGCTGTTAAGAGTCTCGTAGTGCACTTCTGGTTTAAGCTGTGCGTAATGGTAACATAAATGAGAGAGTCAAGTGAAGGAATGTTTTCTCTGCCTCCTTTGTAAGGCAGATGGAGATTACTTTCAAGTTCCTTGTGTGTGTCTATCTGTACTAAAACAAGCCACAAATTAAGTGGAGGCACAGGAGTTTTTCAAGCTTATGGAGTAGCCTAGTGACAGGAAAATTCACTTGCTAAAATAAGACTTTCACTGTCAAGTGGGAAGTGTTTTAGGATTATTGAAGTTGATGATCTGCGAAGTATCGTGCAAGGAAGAACATCATTGTTTCCTAGCTGCTATTGGATTCATTTGCTAAATAAAATAATTGTGAGATACTCATTTTTTTCTTTCCTTGCAGGATTGATTGTGCCTCTGTAGGAGATTTCATTGTGTGAATCCTGCAGAATTCAAAGCAGGAGCTTTGACTTGTAGCACTTAGTAGTGTCCTTATGCTGTCATCAGGACTGCTTTTTGCAGGGAAAAAGAAAGCTGAGGTGGGAGAGCTCTTCTGACTGTTGCTTTCAGTTGAAATCTAGTAAGCAAACTGCAATTTTTTTTGTTTATGTGTTCCAGTATTAGACAGTTTTTCTGTCTTTTTTGTAACTTCTTTTTTAAAAAGTTAGGGACAATGGGGTGGCTGCATTGTAAGTGTCGTGTATATTGCATGCCATGTATTGTCACGGATATATTTTCAAATTAATGTTATTAATTTTATACAATTCTGTTGGTCTGTAATTTATGCTGTAAAGTTTACAGCCCATGGCCCTTGAGCATACAACGTTAAGTACTCTTGTAGCAGGTCTTTTAGAAGTAATGAGAGGTAAAGGCAAGTGAGAATATATTTGTGAGGGAGATTACTCCCTTTTTTTCTAAAGGTGGAGGGGAGAAGGACTGTGTGTTGTTTCTAGAGACATGCCATATGTATGGCAGTTCTGTTTCTGTGCTTGGTTTTTCTTCCATTTTTACCCCGCATGTAGATTGTACTGTTATTGGCATGTTTTGAGAGGTCTAGTGTTTAGTCAGCTGCACAAAATTACTTAATAATGAAGTTCTGTTCCTTCGCTCAATTCTCCTATTCATTTGGGAGGACTATGAATTTTTAAACGACTTTTAACATGCTTCATTTGAATACAACTCTATTCTATCTGCTAAGTAATGTTATCTTTAATACTGTTTATGGCTGGTGGTTTTTCAGAGATTCTCAAGAATGACCAGTAGCTGACATAGAGAAAAAGAAGGATCTTTTGAAACAGTTTCCAGCTCAGTTAGACCTGGAACACTTGAAAAAGCAAGATAACATAATGTTTGTTGAACTGAGAATTGAATTCACCCTATAGGGAAAGGGATGAGCTTTATGGATATGGTTGCTATCACCTTGTTGGTAGTTATGAAATGTGCATGAGAGTGTTTGGGTTGCGGGTACCTGCATGGAGGTAGTTACTGCACATTTCTCAGATACACGATGTAGCCTTATGCTGGCATGAGAGCAGGTTTACTCTAGTTTTATTATAGGTATTTGTAAAGGCTTGTCCCATGTGGTGAGGAACAGAGTGCTTGCTTTAACAAAAGCGAAGAGCTGCAAGTTTCAGGTACTGCCTGGAGTGCTGGTCTTCACCTTAATTTTTCAGTAGATTCCCTGTATTTCAAGATTGTGCAGGGAAGAAACTGGTTAATCTTTGTAAAGCTCAGACTAGGTTGTTAAGTACGTTTGACAGCTTGTTTGAATGCGTAGCTTTTTAAAAATCAATTGTGTTCTACCCATTGTTCTTCCTTCTCTTTCTTCCTCCTTGAATTAAGGTTCAGTTGTTTCTGTACACCATCAGAAGCAACACATCACTGCCTTCTGGTCTGTCTTGGATGTTATCTTTGCTTACATTTGCTTTTTGCCCTCTGCACTTTGGCAGCTATTCAATCTCAACATGATATTCACTTCCTGCTGCCTGTTGGATGTTTTCCTTGACTTTAACTCCCAGTGTCAAAATGCACCATGCTGTCCTTAATCACTCAATAAACAGTCAGGAGCTGAGATTTTCCAGGATGTTGAAAGGTTGAAAACATCTTCAGCTTTAGTCTGAAATTATCTCCTTTCCCTGTGCTGTGCTATTAGCCTATTACTATCTGCCTCAGAAAGTTGGCTGATGTGGTAACAAGCTCACCTTGGTACACGGTGAATTCTTGTCAGTTGACTTTTGTGGTTGCCTTTTTTTCTTAAAGTTGTTGTAGGTATTTTAACCAAAAGTTATTGGAATATTAAAAAAATTTTAAAAAATCCAAGCCCCCCCCAAAACCTCAGCTTAAAAATCAGTCACAAGACAATAGGGAAGCTGGAATCATTATCATCAGAAGACATCTTATAGTGAATTCTTATGTCTATATTAATTTTTAAATTGCTGATTATTAATATTTATCATGGTTACTCATATGTAACTGAAAATTTCATTTCTCTGAATCCATTTAGAATTTTTATTCTGAAAATTGGACAGTAACTTTTTTAATAGGGTAGGAAGATGTTGAGAAAAGAATTGGTGTAAATATCTTTACATTTTTCATATTAATATGCATTTCATATTTTTTACATGCTTTTGAGAGGTCTCTAAAGGTTCATTTACAATGTCTTCTTTGCCATTTGCAGTAGCTGCATTGCTTTTAAGCAATGCAGCTCTAGATGTTTGGAATGAGCGTTCCATTGTGTTTTTGGTTAGAGGAGGTTACTCTGAATCTGACCGAAGAACTATTTCAGAGATGGGAGCTATAAAGTGGCCTTTGGATCTGCTCATAATGAAGCAAATCTTGAATTTCTTTTTTTCTTTGGAGACACCAAAGTTGGTCCCTCATGCAACATCACTGTTGTCTGTACAAGCTTTCCTGCTGAAGTTCCCAAGCATTCAAGCTGCACATCAATACTTCTACGGGATCAGAAGATGACATAGTAAAGGGGTATCTTTATTATGTATTTCTATTGGATTTCATGTTACGGGGACAGTTGTGGGATTTGACTATTCTGCTCACTTGAAAAGGCCTCCACAACCATTGCCAGGTGGCCCCTTTGTTTGTTTTCTGTAGAATTTGGGTATAACTTGTCAACAGTGACAGTTGATGAAAATATGTGGAGTTGACTTTGTACTTTTAACATGGGCGGTTTGGTGCTACTGCTGTAAAGTTAGCGTAACGAAGTGTAGTGTTTTCAGTTCTGTCCTCTCAGCTTCGTAGTTCAGGGAGAAAATCATCTACAGGGAGAATTTTCTGACTTGTTTTGCATATTCTGTCGGTCTTAATTTAAAACCATGAGCTGATATTTGATTTTAGGTGATCCATCTCTGTAACTGTCCTATATAAAAAATCAAATTTAATGTTTCCATAATAGTATCCCAAATGTAGTGAACTAGCTATAATTCATTTCAGGTTTTGTTTCTTAACCTGACAGTAATTAATTTTCTATGGTTGGAAGAAACTGAGCAGCCTGGGCTGCTGGAGTTTGCAGTTCTAAGGGATACGGGTCAAGTAAAGGAGCCAAGTTAAGCTCCTGAACTTTAGGAAAGCAGACTTCCAGCTCTTCAGGGAGATAGTCAGTGGGCACTCCTGGGGGATTGCCCAGATGAACAGGGGAGTGGAACAGAGCTGGCAGATCTCTAAGGAAGTCTTCCACAGAGCACAAGAGCTGGCTAATCCCCAGGAGCAAGAAATAGAGCAAGGAAGGCCAAGAGAACAGCACAGCTGAGTAGGGAACTACTGGTCATACTAAAGGGAATGAATCAAATGCAGAGGCAGTGGAAACAAGGACAGGTGAGCTGGAAAGAGCATAGAGATGAAGTTCAGTAGTGTAGCAATGGGGTGAGAAAGGCCAAGGTGTACCCTCTCTGATAAACAATGCTGGCAAACTGGTGAGAAAGGATGAGGAGAAGGCTGAGGTACTCAACAATTTTTTTGCCTCAGTCTTCAATGGCAACCTTCCTTCCCTCACCTCTTGACTGTGTGGATAGCAGGATGGGGACTGAGGGAGCAAAGTTGCTCCCACTATAAATAAAGATCTGGTTCTGGACCACCTGAGGAACCTAAACATACATGAATCCATGGGACCTGATGAGATGCACTCCAGAGTCCTGAGGGAATTGGCTGATAAAGTTGCAAAGCCGCTCTTCATGATATTGGGAAAGTCGTGGCAGTCAGGGGAAATCCCAGGTGACTGGAAAAGGGGAAGCGTTGCACTCCTCTTTAAAAAGGGTAGAAAGGAGGACCCTGGGAACTGTCAGCATCATCTCTGTGCCTGGAAAGATCATGGAACAGATCCTCCTGGAAGCTGTGCTAAGGCACATGGAGGACAGGGAAGTGACTCAAGCCAGCATGACTTTACCAAGGGCAGGTTCTGCCTGACCAAC
>VZTI01004539.1:0-125230 GCA_013397865.1 Struthidea cinerea
TGGATGCAGCACCGTTCACCACTGCTCTCTGGGCCAGGCCATCCAACCAATTCTTAACCCAGCAAAGAGTGCTCCTGTCCAAGCCATGGGCTGCCAGCTTTTCCAGGAGTATGCTGTGGGAGACAGTGTCAAAGGCTTTGCTGAAGTCTAAATAGACAATATCTACAGCCTTTCCCGCATCCACCAGGCGGGTTACCTGATCATAAAAGGAGACCAGGTTGGTCAAACATGACCTACCCCTCCTAAACCCATGCTGGCTGGGTCTGATCCCCTGTCCATCCTGTAGGTGTGTGTAATAGCACTCAATATAAACTGTTCCATAACCTGGTACTGAGGTCAGGCTAACTGGCCTGTAATTACCAGGATCCTCCTTCCTACCCTTTTTATAAATGGGCGTCACGTTGGCCAGCTGCCAGTCATCTGGAACCTCACCAGTGAGCCAAGACTGTTGGTACATGATGGAGAGCGGCTTTGCAAGCTCATCTGCCAGCTCCCTCATCACCCTGGGATGGATCCCATCTGGTCCCATAGATTTATTTATTATTTTCCTGTGTGTTTGCTAAATAAATAGCTTTTATCTCTTTCACTTTCCTTCAAGGAATTTTTTTTTTTTCCCTGAACCTGGTGGGGGAGGGGTGGTTGCAACCTGACTTCTATCAGAGGATATTTTCCTCCAAATTTGTCCAAACTAGGACAAGCTCCAAGAACGGGGTTTCCTCAACCTGTGCAGTAGACCCTAAGTACGAAGGAAGGAGCAGAGAGCAAATCACTCTCAACAGTAGGACTGAAATACCTTAATAAAGCTGGTTCGTTGCTACTACAGTTACTAGTGCTAACAACTGCCATCTTTGCAGTGGCACAGCACAACTTTCAGCTTTGTGATTCACAACCTTTTTACTGGGAGGATGTCCCGCTCCACTATAAAATAGGGAGTTGGGGAGGATTCTTTTTGATAGATTTTTCAGACAAAAATAAAGCACAAAAGCAGCAATAATATATCTGAGAACTGTTTATTGATAGAAAAAGGGTAAGGGTTCCTACCGAAGCAGGGTAGGAAAGAGAGTCAAGAGGGAAAAGAGAGATAAACAGGAAGAAATAGAAGACAGGGACAGCATTACCACAGGAACTCTGGGTGCTTTGTCAGCATCAGCTCAGCAGACGGAGCGTGCATGCTGCGTACTGCAGTGCGTCTGCATAGCTCCCGTGGTGGGCTGGGAGTGCTTTCCGAACAGCAGCAGGCTGCGTGTCCCTTCCATCGGCAGAGAACCGGCTGGGTACAAGCGGCAGCGGCTGCGGCTGTGGGCTTGGCCGGGTGCGGGTGGGCCCGTGCTGTGCATGTGGCAGCGCCCGCTCCATCGGGGAGGCAGCAGATCACAAAGTCGTCGTGGTGAGGAGCTGGTTCACGGAGACGGTGAAGCAGGCATGGGCAGGGAGACAGGACACAGGGGAGAAAAGCGAGGGTGGGGAAAGAAGGGCCAAGCTGACCCTCCGAGCAGGCCCCGATCCCTCGAAGGAGCCCAAAGCAAAATGGCTGCTGTTGTGTCGCAGTTAAGTGCTTCTACGAGTTACGGCTCCTCCCCCAGCCTGATTTCCCGGGCTCTGTGTCTCACCAGCAAGGGCGGGGTCGCTCACAGCCGATCATGGAAGCTTTCTCTGCTCTGTTTGGCTGCCCAGCGAAGCCTCTGCAGGACAGGGCTGTCAGCACATGCACGGCTCTTATAGGGATAACACATGTTGAGGCGTAAATAAAAACCAGATTGGTCCCTCTCAGAGGAATAAACTAGAGATACTTCTGCAATGTTTCCTCTGTATTGGTTTTAGGACTTGCATAATGTCTTTCCATTTTTAAATATTCACCTTTGTTTGCAGCCATTAGGTTGCTGGTTATAATCCTTTTGTTTTCTTTTATCAGTGCTGCTAAGTCACTTGTCATTCAAACAATGTAAGTGACAACCTGTTCATCAGCATCTCTCTCACTAAACACAATTCCATTGGCACCCAGTGAGCTCTGGGGTGACAGCGCTCTTGAAGGAAAAAAAGCCAGAAAGCAGCCTTGTGTCTTGTTTAAATTAAACAAAGATGCAGGAATCTAGTATCATACCCAACTTCTCATCAAAACTGGAGAGGCTAAGCACAGCCAAGGCAGACAGCAAGCATTCCAACTCCAGTGCAAAATTGGTAACAAAAAGAACTAGATGTATTCAATTATCATAAACTCATTTGTCTCACTGAGACAATTATATCTGAAGACTTGTGCACCACAGCAAATGCACAGATAAGAGTCCAATACAAAACTCATAGAATGACAAATTTCATCTTGACTCCGAAAAAGAGATTTTGATATTTTGGGTTTCTTCTAGAGCTGGCTGTTAGAAGTCAAACAAAGCTGTTGGATGAATAACAGAATTAACATCCCTGGGTGGGCTATGGACTTGTTCCTCATCCCCTAGTTTTCCTTTCTTGTCCCTACTGTAGCCCTTCTACCTATATTTGGCTGAGGAGAAACCACAGCACACCTGTACAGCTGCACACTAACCACAACGTGCTGATTTAATGTCTGGGGGTTGTCACTTGATTACACAAGGACCTAAGTTATAAATTATTCTTTAATGATCTCAGCTATTTATTTTTTTTAATTAAAACTGTAAGAATTTAATTAAGTTACTTAAGGAAGCTCCCTTTGTGAAATGTATTCAAATGTGGCAAATATATTCAAAAGATAGAGGGGAGTGCAGTCTCTCATCATAAAGTCAATCTGAATGACAACATCTTACAAACCTTCATTTATACGTCATGCTGAAGTGTGCTCTTGTATGCTAAAAGTGTGCTTCCATGTCTTTGGGTAATTAATGGTGTCACATTCTGTAAGGGCTTGGTAGCCTCACAAAAGTGCACCTACCAACACCAAAAGTAAAAATTGACATAAAGGAAGAGCACCAGCTGATCTCTGAAACTAAAAAAAATTATCTGCTTAATTAATAAAAGATTGCTAAAAGAGACAACTGAGAGCAAATCTGCCATACAACAAACTGATTTTTCATACACAAAGATTTACATTAATGTTCCGTCTGACTAAATGGAATAGTTTGGATTTGGACTAGTATTGAATTTTCAGTTGTAATCCATCGGATGCATTTGCTAGCTTTAGCGCACAGAAGGAATTGGGAGGTAGATAATCCAAACATTGTACAGACTTACTGTCTTACATAAAAAGAAATATTAAGTGTTTACTGCCAACCAGTCACATCTTTCTGTAATGTAAAATATTTGTATTAGTTCCTTAAGTCTGCTTGTTGTAATTTGAAAAACACAAATTCAGTGTTTAGTGGTTTTAGATGTTCAATACATTGGCTGCAATTGGTTGGTTTTTTTCTGTCAACTTAACTGTGTAGAGGAAGATGTAGAAGACAAGCATGAAGAAAAGTTGTGTGAGGCATACAATTGAAATACAATAGGAAAAATGCAATCATTATTTTCACTTAAAAGTAAGCTAGTGATATGCTTAACCATGGTCTGGAGTCTGATACTGCCTTTAAGAGGTGTGGTGTATTTCTCTAGCTGTTTGTACTTTGAGTAGCCACAAAATACTTGGTGATTCCCACACATTCAAAAAGTGACTTAATGCAGCGAGACATGGCCGAGCTTTAACGGAAAATGAACAGTAAACAGTCATCACTATAGAGACTCCTCCTTCACTTTGAGGCTATGTCATGTAACCTGTCTAGGGCTTCATGATTAAAATATATATCCTTGTAGTAGGAGAAATGCAGAGTAACTTTCAGTAAATAGTGGTTTGTGCATTCTTTGAAATTGCAGAGTTTGATTTCAAGCAAAAAACCCCCAATGCTGCTCACCTCAGCTCTCCCCAGATGAAGTGCTTTTCTTTAAGAAGAGATATATAATCCATGGAATTGTTTTCACAACAATTTTGAGTCATACTCTTAAGTTTATGTAACATACTGCTTAAATAAATAATCCGTCATCTGAATAATAATCTTTAGTTCAATATGAATGTGAACAATTGAACAATTTGAAACTCTGGATTGCTTTCAGTGTCACTTTTTGGGCTTCTTTGTTCTGTTCTTTTATTTTTCTAAATGTATCTTATTCTGATTTTCATGGCTTAGTTTTTTTTTTTCTCAATTTTCTATTGTTATAATTCAAGCATTTTTTACTGTCTTTTTGAAAGCAATATAATCAATTCAATGCAGTATTAAAATATTTCACTTTATAATTAACTTCAGGTCTTTCAATACTTGTTTCTTATATGAAGTACAAAGATGTTTCCTTTATGAAGTCAATAAATTAAAATTCTACAGAGCTTAATGAAATTTTAATGAAATGCTGTTTTATCACATCATGGTATTTTCTTCCATTCTTAGTTTTGACATGGGTAAATGTAACTCTTATATTTCCTAAATATCTTTGTGGAATATGGAATAAATACAAGCTGCATTAGTGGTTACTGGGTAATGATTGTTCCTTGTATAAACACATTTGAGCAATATTATTTTTTATTTTTCTTCACATTTTTTTAAACTGGAACACCTGTTTAATGTCTTTAAAAAATCCCCATAATTTTGGAATTAGATTCACCACTTAGTCAGTGTGTTCTTCTGCAGTTGATCATTTTACTTTTTTTCTTTCTTTAACTATCTAGTTCCTTGACTAAAAAACAAAACAAAGAAACCCCAAACAACAAAAAGCCACAACCCAGAATCAAAACAAAACCCAGCAGGAAGTGGATTAAGAGGTGACATATTTGAAGCCGTTGTCAGATGTCATTTGGTTTGCTGATATGTGGTATATAAAGGACCTTTCCTTCCCTTCCATAACCCTGTAATAATAGAAATGTGCAGGAGTCTCATAAAGGAGTGAAGGGGAGGAATGAAATGAAGAGCTCAATAATACAGATTACAAAAAGGAAGATGATTTATATGAATTGATTTATTTTCTGGAGAGTTTCTGAGTGACCTCACAGCTAGCATGTTTTTGTTTTTAAATAAAATGTTATTTCTAGCATCTTACTTCTTCTTCCTGAGGTGTTTTTTTCAGTGCTTTATCACTGCACAATTTTTGTGTGTTTTTCACATTTAGAAAAATAAATCTGTAAGTTAAAAAAGAAGGATAAAACAAAGAATAAAAGTGATAAAGTACTGGGCAGAAGGAGAATATTTCCTTTTTAGTGTACTATGAAATCTGTAATTTCCAAGACAGTTTCTGAAGTTGGCCCCATCTCCACCTTTTTTCTTTTTTTTTTCCTTTTGTCTGTAAATCCAAGCTTCCTCTATACAGCTACATTTGATAAGAGTGTAGGTCCATTCTTTTGGCATAGTAAGAGATAAAATTTTCTGTTGCCAAAGGAGGGATTCTTGCTTTCAGTTTTAATCCTTCATAATTCCTACCCACACCCCCTTTACATCCCTGCAAATTGTGCAGAATAATTCAGATATGTTTCCAGGCTCAAAAAGGGTGAAGGTGGATTTGGGATTTAATTTAACTTTTCCTCACAACTGCGTTCTGAAAGCATGAATGATAAATAAGTTGTGCCAGCCTACTCAGTACTGCACTATGAAGAAAGGCAGCCCTTTCTACAGAAGCTGCTAGTTAAAAAACGATTGGCTAAACAACTTGGATTTCAGCCTCATGATTTTTGAACATGATTGCCATCAAACTGGTAGTTGCACTGGTGAAGTGAGACCAGAAGCGCATCCAAAGTGTGTTGAACTATTAATGAAAACTTGGTCCTCTGCAAAAGTTATTCTTTTCCTAGTCAAATTTATAAAATAAGTAACAGCTTGTCATCCACTCCATCAGTTTTGTATTTAAAGATTTGGTCTTAGATTGAGGCCCAGCTAGTCACCATGGTCACATAAATTAATAACAGTATTTCTGATCATAACTGTAGATGTGGCATTGCAAGACATGGTTTAGTGGTGGACTTGGCAGTGGTAGGTTAACAGGTGGAATCTTGGAACTCTTTTCCAACCTAAACAATTCTATGAATCTGTGACTACTGAGTAAGTGTATTTAGGATAGTCACTTAGGCATGGAAAGTGGAACAACTTAGCAACTGTCACAGAAAGGCACACGACCAAGTACAGAGAAAGAGAATGGTTGAAGGAGGTATAAAGGTGGAGTGAGTTTGCAGAGGAGATAACTTAATATTAAGCAGTGTATGTATGGAAAATGAGAGTGAAAAGATATTTTGGAGTGCACAGTTCAAAAGAATATTTACAGCTTTTGTAAGAACTCATGAATGAGCCAGGAGAAATGTGATTGGAGCATGGCCTTTAGCACCAATGTTTTGAATGAGCTGTGAGACAAAAAGATTAAAGCAGATAGGCGGCATGCAAGAAAGGAGTAATTTAATAAGGACGGGATTAGTCTTTTCTGTCAGGAAGTTGCACATGTAGCTTAGTTTAATTTGCTTGGACTCCCTCAGTGTGCAATACAACTCTTAAGGAACAATTAATCCTATGTGTTTTAAACACCTCTCTTAAAATGAAGCTACTTTTCTTTTGGGGGTGAGTGTTCTCTCTTTTTCAAGAAAAAGGTTGTATTAAGTGGTGGCCTTGCATGAATGTCCTAGCCTGTAGGTAACTGTAGCTAAGAGCGTCTCGTCCTAAAGAAGGGTTAAGAAGTAGAAGAGTGCCAAAAAATTACAGGGACAAGGGAGTATTGGTGAGCTTCCTAATTGCCAGAAACTCAAGTTTAGTTCCTCAAATTCCCCAGCTTATTATTGGCTGGACACAAAAGTATCTATGTTTCTGGCCACATGTAGCGGGTTCAGTTCCAAACTGGGCAGAAACACCAATTAAGTGTAGTGGTTTAATTCAAAATTCATTATTTACTTATTTTCCTTCTGCGAGATAAGAATTAGGAGAAAGCAAAGCAGGCACGAAACTTATGGAATATAAAGAAGTTTATTAACAGACTTAAAAGAAAGAGGAAAGAAAACCTGCTGTGGCGTAAAACATTTCTTCCATGAAAACTCACAGTTCTTTCACGCTGCAAGACATGGACCATAACATGGGGTTATTAATTTTTTAAGGATGAGTTATGTTGGCCTGAATATGAAGGGTTTTTCTTTGCTACCAGTCTCTTAAAAGCCTCTCTTTCTCTGCTTGTCATAGCCTGGCATGGGCACTCTTCACAACCTTCACGGGCCACACGTGAATTGTCCATCCCCCCATGTACTTCAAATGGTTTANCTGAAGCCATCTTAGCTCCGTCCCACGTGGCTCACTTTCTTTCTGGCTCTGAAGCTGCCATGTTACTGTTCAGGCTCCACGGAGGAGAGAGCCCCGCTCTCCCTGCGCTGCTGGCTGCACAGTATCCTTTTCAGTTCAGCGTGAAGTGAGCTGGCTGCAGACAGGAGGCTCCTCCGGCTCCCGCTGGCTCAGCGTGGAGAGGAGAGGGACCCGCCGGTCCCAAGGAGCCGCGCCGGACGGGCTCAGCCATGTGAGGTAGTCCATGGCTGACCCCAGCTGTCAGGGATAGTTCCCCCTCCCAATGACCCACGGTCTGTGCCGCGGCGCTGGGAGAAGGGGAAGGGGGGGGCAGGGACCCCAGCCCGGCCTGGCAGGGCCCGGAGGCCTGAGGACCCCCACTACCAGGCGAGCTGGAAAGGAAGGCCAATTCCCGCCTTCCCGTGCGGTTTAAATATGTAAATTGAGAGAAGCGTTATTGGTCTAAAAAGTTGTCTGGCAATTCAGGGTCAACCCACTACACCACAAGAAGATCAAGTTAAACTGTAACTCCAAAGACAGAGCTAATTATGATATAACCTGAAGCATGCTCCTTTCTCAGGGGGCATCCATGGCTTTTGACAGGATTAGGCATCCTTGCCTTAGTTCAGCTGAAGAGTCTGTCTTTACTTTCAAGAACTGGTCTTTGTGCATTTTTGAGTAGCTAAGATCTCACTGCTATTCATGACAGTTTTTCCAATGGAAAAAAACCACTATTTATTGATTAGTTGCATATCACCTGAGTCTAAGGTTGTCTTTCAAAGCAAATAACTAGAAGCCATAGAAGTTGTAAGTAATCCACAGAGACTTCATGCAATTCAGTGGACTAATCTCTATGAAAAATGAAAATGGGCCTTTATCTAAAACCTAGAGAAATATACTATATATTTAATTAAGTTTTCCACATACTGCATTTTCTCTACTTCTATTTAAATGTCATCTTGGGAGGATTATATTCCCTGTTTTTGTTGTTTTAAATCTCTAGGTTTTTTTGTTCTGGAGTGTAAAACATTGCATTTATCTTTTTTTTTTTTCCTCCCTTCAAATGGCAATTGTTCTTTCATAATTTTAGGGATTTTTTAATGTCAGTATCACACTGAGTAATAAAGGATTAGACTACTCTGCGGTAAATTTGTATTCAATGTGCATAGTTGAATTAATGAGAAAATACACTGAGAAACTTCGTGAAAAATCTGAGAATTGGAAAGAGGTAAGTTTTTTCTTACGTTCTGGGAGAAAAAATTCCTCTGTAGCCCTTCTTTAAAATCCAGCTAGCTTTGTGTGCCGAGATAAGAATTGATATATATTTTCTGAGCATTTTCTGCTGGAGATTCAAAAAGACATGGGATAAGGAACATGGCTTGACTAAACTTCCATTTTCAGTTTTCATCTGGGATAGCTGAATGCTATTGCATAACAGAATGTTGTTCTTCCTCTTTACTTGAGCTTTTCTTTTTTTGGAAGGGGCTGTTCCAGTCCTTTCCCTTTCAATCTGTTCCCATCTCATCACAGCTGTTTTCCCTCAATGATACTATATTTCCCAACGTAAACATGAAATTTCAAAAACTGTCATCTGTTCTGGATATGAGGAGTTCTGACCTCCAGATTTCAGATCCCCTAGGAATTTCCCTCTAAGTCCATTACCTTCTGTATTATTGGAAAGTTTTATCCCATGAGCAACATCTACACACAAATATATTATCACATAAGTAAGTAAATGACAGTTTAATTAAGCCTAGTTGGAGTCAGTAGGAATTTTCTTCCACATGTCTTTGCAGATGCTAAAGGGTAGGTCATGTTTTATTTGGGGACAAGGACTAGAAATCAAAAGCAAACATTCATAGAACATACTTGGGAGTTTGTTCTGGTTTTATATTAAACACTTGTCAGTTCACATTCTGTCAGAATAACAGTATTTCATACAAAGTGATAATTCACAGCCAATCAAAATATTTTTTCTTTAACGTAAAACAGGAAATATATGAGTTTTGAAAAATGTATTCTGAATATTCAGGATTCCACAAGCTAATAAATATAAAAATATATTTGTAAAGAGACACATTCATTTACAAGATGTAGAAAATTCCACTCTGAGACATGGGGCGTCTTACAAAATTCTTCTAAAAGGTTAGTTTAAAGCTGTTTCCAACTCAAATGTGAGTTGATGTTTTTTGTGCTACTTTATATAAAATTTTTGCAGCAAACTATTATGCATATATTCATCCTTGTATTTTTCTAGATAAATACTATTTCTTGTTTATATCATATCTGTGCTTTTAGTATTAACCTACTCAGTATGTTAGGAAGTTAATCTCTTTAGGACACTGAATTTTAAAGCATTCCAAAGCTGTTGATTATTTAGACATTAGAAAAAAAATAAAATACTGATCTGCAAATCAATCCTTCTGTATTCTTGAATCAAAGTTCTGTTGGAAGTAAAATATTTTCTTCACAACATGAGGAAGAAGAAAACCAGGCTCACAAGCTCTAAAGGAAATAATTGTCCAGAACATGACTTCATTAAACAATAAGTACAAAAGTTTTTGCTCTGGGCAAATTTGGGTATATTTCACATCAGAAGAATTAGAAATTAATTTTTTTTTTTTTTTTTGCATAAATCCCTGAGGCTCCATAGATCTTCCCTTTTTTTCATTTATCTAGCTGAGTGTGTGGACTTAGGCTTTCTACATTAACTGTTTGTAATTTTGTTTCCAATTTTTTCTATTATCTGGTAAGGTAGATCTTGATTTTTGCTGTTGTGTTAAGAAAATGCTGAACTTCACAAATTTAATTTGGAGGTTTCCTCTTAGGTCCTAAGACTTGTGTGCTTTTCTGACCTTGTATCTAAACTTAAGTCTTTAAGCACAGCTTTTGGCCTCATTTGAAATGTATTTGGATACCCAAAAAACAAAACAAAACAAAACCAATGCCAATAGCATTATGTATTTTTAAAATGCCATTTTAAAAAATACTGTAGAAACAGTATTCCATTCCTCTTATTCAGCCAAGCTAATTAGGAGAGCTGTGTTAAATGAAAATTTCCTGCATAGAATTCTGGAGAGCAAATTGTTTAGAGCTGCCTCTGTTTTACAGGTAGGAATAGCTCAGCCTCTGTGGTACTTAGGTTGGCATGTTTAGATTCTGTACAGAGACAGAGTGTGTTAGTGTATGTGGTCATAGGAGCTGGCTGAAGTACTTGAAAGAGATCTCGTTCAGCTCACCTAGAACACTCTGCTTATTAAGCAAGAAAATTTTCAGCCAATCAGTCCAGTTAATTAAATGGTGAACTATTTTATTAATAGCTCAGAGCGAGACTCAAGTGAGAAAAAGTAATAAAACAGCAGCTGGAGGAATTACTTGCTCTTTGGGGCACTTTTAAAAGTTTGTGTAATTGGAATACTTAATCAGAAATTGGAGATGGCAGTTGCCAATTTGATCAAGGGATAGAATGAATAGAAGATAGAAATTCATAAAAAGAAACTTCAGGTGATGGATTGCAGATTTTTGCTGCAGTGCCTGAGCACCTTCTGCATGTTTAGTAATCTGAAATGATGCAGTAGTAGAAAATTAGGGAGTAATGAAGAATAATAGATCAGTGTAAGAATTATGAATACCAGTGTTTACTAGATATGAGTATATGCATTTGTGTATGCAGACACACATATTTGTGTGACAGATGTATAAAATAATTTAAGACCCATAGAAGTGTAAATAGCTGTCAATGGCTGTTTCATAAAACTATTGACTCCTGTTCTAAGAGCTTTGTTTTTGTATGAAGTCACATAAAGTGTTTGATGATGATCAGTTAAATGTTGAGAAAAATTAAATATTTGCTTGTTGGGGTGCTACAGAAGCTGCTGCCAGCTGGTGAAACAGTTGCAGATTAAAAATAGCACATCAGATGTGGCAAAACCACCTCCCCCAACCACTGTTATTTCAGTGTTCTCAGCATCTATTCCTTTTAAGTATTAGGTTGGAGTTTAAATGTAAATACATATATGTTGCTAAATAATGAAAATGAATGTGCCTTGAATATCATTGGAAATCTGCTGAGGACAATGAAAAGAATGCTGTTAACTTCAGTAAACACTTAGGTCATGCTTTGCATTAAGAAACACTAAAAATGGAGTCTAAGTCATCTCATATTTATTGAACTAATTCCTAATGCTGCTACTGGTTTATTGAGAAATACAGTCTTGCTCAAGATATGTCCCGGGAAACTTTCAATCTTCAGTAAGAGTTTTGTAATTTCAT
The DNA here is from genome assembly GCA_013397865.1 of Struthidea cinerea. Lineage (NCBI taxonomy): Eukaryota > Metazoa > Chordata > Aves > Passeriformes > Corcoracidae > Struthidea > Struthidea cinerea. Next base: position 11,505 of record VZTI01004539.1, read on the forward strand.
AATGCATTCCTACACTACACATGCACACAATAAAATGGTTCAAAAACAGATTTTACATAACCACAGTCTGGAGAATGTTAGTGTATCTCACCGACATTATTTCAAACATCTAAAGTAAGCTAAGACTTTTAGTTACGGTTTGCAGCAAGGAAATTAATTTTATCATATGATATGTATGCATGCATATCTGTTCTAAACCTCCTCTGGTGCAGCTTGAGGCCTTTTCCTCTCCTCCTGTCACTTGTTGCCTGGGAGAAGAGGCTGACCCCACCTAGCTACAACCTTCTTTCAGGCAGTTTTAGAGATCAAAGGCTCCCCCTTTTCTCCAGCTAAACAACCCCAGGTCCCCCAGCTGCTCCTCAGAGGACTTGTGCTGCAGACCCTTCACCAGCTTTGTTGCCCAGATCAGATTTCAGAATACTGGGCAGCCTTGTCAGTGTCACCCATCAGCTGTCATATGCACTAAATTGATATCCATGGCTCCATTTGTTCTCTACTTCCTTTTTTTTTTTTTTCCAATACTGTACAAATAAAATGTTGCATTATTTGAAAGATGAACCTGTGGCAAAGCATCACCTCATTTGCAGCATAATTCTACATCTAGTTCTGTTGAATACTGTTGAAGCAATCACATTGAGATCATGGTGAATTTCTACCATATGGAAATCTGCACTTGATTAAATTAGCATTTTCTTGACAAGTCTACAACTTTCAGATTTTTTGACTGCTACTTCTGATAAATGCTTTGCTCTTGAGAGAGTGAGAAGTACTTTTAGAATGCTGCGTTATGGATGCTTCTGTGCCAAAAGCAACATGTGGCACGTGTTCAAAGCAGTTTTATCCCACTCTGAATAGATCTGTTTTACATATCATCAGATTTAGCCTGGGTTAAATATAACTGTTGTTACATAGTTTTTGGTAATTATACACATAGAGAATGGGCTGATTAGGTTCAACAGAACTTTCCCTTTCATTTTGGTGTCCAGCATGAAATAATGGCTTGTCCAAGTGTTGTGCTTCAACCCCAGACAGCAACAAAGCCCCACTCAGATACTTGCTCACTCTGCACCCCTATGAGGAGAGAATGGGGGAGGGTGAGAGAATTGAAAGAGCAAAAGAGAGAAAACTGGTAAGCTGGGATAAAGACAGTTTAATAAGGGGAGGAAAAGCCATGCATGCAAGCAAAACAAAACAAGGAATTAATTAATTGCTTCCCAAGGGCAAGCAGGTGTTCAGCCGTCTCCTGGAAAGCAAGGCTCCCTCACTGTTAACAGTGACTTGGGAAGACAACATTATCGCTCCAAATATCCCCCCCTTTCTCCTTCTCCCCCATCTTTATATGCTGAGCATAATGCTGTATACTGTGGAATGTCCCTTGGATCAGTTGGGGTCAGCTGTCCCAGCTGTTTCTCCTCCTCGTTCCCTGTGCACCCCCAGGTTCCTTGCTGATAAGGTGGGGTGAGAAGCACAAAAGGCCTTGGTTCTGTGTAAGCACTGCTGAGCAATAGCAAACACATCCCTGTGTTATTAACACTGTTTCCAGCACAAATCCAAACCCTGGCCCCTACTCACTGCTATGAAGAAAATTGACTCTACCCCTGCCCAAACCAGCACAACAGCCATGCGCTGATGAGAGTGAACAAAGTCAGTAATGGACAGTGAACAGCCCTGAACAAATGTTATGGTATTAAGTGGAAGTCAAGGATTAAGTGGTAGCTTCTTGCTTATTGTTGGCCTTTTGTTCTACAACTAATAATATTAAAAAAGCATTTTCTGTTGATGTGTTCAGGATATGAATTTGGTTAACGACTTCACTCTAGATAAGATTAAAAAATGGTAAATTGCTATTACACATTGTTTCAGGGTATTGCTTTAAATCATGGGGCATACACCAAGGAGATAATCCAAAGTCATGTTGTTCGCACTGTTGGTGGGTTCCAGCCACCAGGCCCCGGGCTCACCAGCAGGCCCCAGCTGTCCTGGCCAGCCTGTAACCATCCAAAGTCTACCCAAGACACTACAGTTGTTCAACAGCAATCTTCTGGCTCTTGGGGATGGTTCAGGAGGGTGTGATTGCAGAGAAGGAGGGATACGTCCTGGCCAGGGCAACTGGAGGCTGCTGGCATGTGTGGGTCCCAGCAATGAGGTGGAAACTTTGGAGTTAGTCTAGATCACACAGACTTCAGGGCTAAGGTTTTCTGTGGACTTTAGCAGATTTGGAGGCAGGCTTTAAGGCAGTTACAGGTGGCTGTGCTTGCCCACTTATTCCTCTTTTTAAAGAATATATGATCCCTCTCACTACGCTTTGTTAGTTTCAATGGCCAGCATTTCTGTAGGAGAGGGAGGTCTCATCTCCCTTTCTGCAAACAGATGTGTGTGTTGCCAATATTTACATTTAGCTTGTAATTTTAGTTCATTTCATTGCTTCATAGAATTTTATTTGTGTTTATTTACGTTTTTATGAAGTCCTAGATCAGGCTGCTAATAGATTATTAGTTCCTTATCTCTTTTTAAAGGAAGCAGTCTCCTCCAAAAGATTACTTGCAATAATAGAAATTCAATCTGCAAAGTAATTAAGTGCTGAAGTTCTGCGGGCTTTTTTTCAGCGTTTCATGTTTTGTCATATATAGCTGTCTCATAGCCTCTGAATTTTTAAAAATGGTAGGAAAGGATATTACAGTCTGCTGCCTATTTTTATGATGTCTGAAGTACACTCTAAGAGGAGGTTTATTTTTGTTTTTAAAAAGTAATGGGAAGAATTAACTGATGGAAATTCCATGTTGAGTTAAAGACTCAAAAACCATTCAGTTGTCAGATTTCATCCACTGATAAAAGTGGGATAAAGATTTGCAAGGTGGAATTTACAGGGACTACAAGAAATTGTTTACTGCATTTGTAGTATTATGTGGTCACATTATTAGCCTTTTTTATAAAATGTCTGCATTTGAAATATTAGAAGAAAACATGGTAAATCTGTTGTTTATTTACAATATAAATTTATGTCTGCTTCGTCCTGCAACTGTATTAATATCAGAAATTTTAAGATTATTCCCTTGTTATATGTCACACATTTATTTTTATCTTTGTAAGTTTATTTGGCTTTACTGCATATTTAGCATAGAAGGAAATTTTATCTAACCTTTCCTAACACCAAGTGTGTTCTTGACCATTGTTGTCTTGTTTGCAGTTTGAATAAGGATGGGATAAAATAATACTTGATGGTAACAACTCTGGATTGGTTAAAGGAGGAATGCTGAAATGCAGCTTGATATGCTAAAATGTTTCCAGCCACATGCAATCATTGTGATTGTTGCTGCAAGAAGGTTAAAAGAAGTCACAGGATTTCAGAGTGGGTTTGTTTAGGGTTTTTTTACCTCTAGGAGAGCAATCTAAATGCAAATTTTATACCTGAATAAAATCCAAGAAGTCAGTATGAATGAGGCTTGAGGGGAAATAAAGTCAGTGGCGATGACACTTGGCAAGTTAGTCTGTCCTGCACTTCGAATGTGAAAGCATATTATTTTTTTCTCAATTCATCCTACACCTATAATAGAATAAAATCAGCTTTAATGTGTAGATCATCTAAAATTGTATAGATGCATGCTGGGTGAACCAGTCTGAACTAAAATCAGAAAGAGGTCTACTGTGATGCTGATATGCTATAGTTCTGAGTCTGTGAATCAAGCATTCTGTTGATTTCATTCAAACTAAGTTTGTAAAACAGTTTAAATTGCAAGGTCATAATAAGGAAGCTTAAAAACAAGGAAAGGGAATTCTTTGAGTTCTAGGAATCTGCCGAAGACTGGAGTATATTATTCCGATGTTGTTCGTGTCTGCTAGTATTATATTGAAAAACATACCCTGGAAACTGGTGACATTACCGGTTTCTTCCTGCTATTCCCAGTCTGATACAAAACTCTAATTGAATAATGTGCCCCTTGCCCTGGATCTCTCCAACAGAAATAACTCTGTGTTTTCTGAAAGATATAATTCCCTGCCTGTTAATATATTTGCCACATTTCAGACATTACGAGCACTTCTGCAGTTATTTCTGGAAACGGTATGTTTGCTTATGACCCCTATTACTGAAGCTCTCAGACTGGCATAGTTTTGAGTGAAGACCTGTTTTGTCACCTTCTGATTCTCTGCATCAAGTAGCTGGGGAGCACGTAGGAGGTATTAGGAATCACCATGTATGAAGGCCACAAATGCAATAATGTCGAACTGTTGGGAGCAGACTATTTGTAAGTCAGTTTGTAGGATATAACACCAGTTTAAAATAGTTATTTGCACTTGATACACCATGTCACATTTGCTATGAAATATAAAGAAGAAAGGAGAGAATGTCAATCTGTTTTATTGGGGTCAAACTTAAATGAGTTCCTCTCTTCACTGTGTGTTCAGTCGTGTTGCTGCAGGTATCAGGCAATCAGGACATTTCAGCACTGTTTACTTAAATCACGTTTGTAAGACAGAACAAGTGCCTGGTGAAGAGTGTTTTTGTGGCTCCTCTTCCTTGGAGTTTCCAGGAGTTCTGTTTGCATCTGTTTTGTCTTCAGTAAACTTCTTTTTCTTTAGAACTTCACAGGAAGTAATCTTGCTGATGCTGACCTTACGTTTTGAACTGCCCTTACTTGTTAGAGATACCAGCACTGTTTTAACAGATCTGTTGTAATCCCTGGTTGGAGACTGGCTGACTGGTGCCCTCACTTGAGGCCAAGTAAAACTCTTTATAGCAAAACAATGTATGGATATATTCAGCATATTTATTTAGTGTCTCAACCTGCTGAACCTTGTGTTTCATATTAACCTGTGGAGAATGAAATATTTTATGCAATCATATAAATTGCACCTTAATCAATGAGGTTTTTTGCTTCAGATCTGGTGTGATTGTAGTTAACCACTGTGAACTGTAACAGTTTTGGGACTTTTCCTGACCACCTTTCACAGAAGACCTGGGAGACCAACTGATATGGGGCATGTATGTCAATATCTAATGGTTAGGATAAGGATTGACTAGTCAACCTCTTCCATTTTCTAGATGCTCTTTAGGTTACTAGAAAATAAGGAAGGAATCAGTTTGCCTCTCCCACTTCCTAGGAATGTCTGTGCCCTTTTGGTTTTAGATATCCACAAATTATTTGTTAAAATTTTAGAATTTTTATTTTATTTTTTAACTTCTTTGGCTGTACGTTTTTTGAATAAAATATAGAAATCTGTCAGAAATACAGTTTTAGAGGATGGATGTAGAAAAAAGCGGTGCTTTCTACCCTTTCCTTCCCCACAAACAAATTAAGAAAAGCCCCTAACCGACCAAAATAAGTTACCATGCAGGCAATATTGCCAGTCCCAGCACTGAACATTGAAGCATGTTTTTGTTCCATGTGTGAAGCTCTTTCCCTGTCTATAAGTAAGTGAGTGATTCCTGAGGTTACATAAAAAAGGAGTGAGGGAAGGGAAGATGCATCATAGACTGAGATTCTTTTTGAGGACATTTGACACTTTCAAGTTAATTAGCTTTTGTAAAGAGATAAGACACAAATGAGCAAAGTTAATGAGCCTTTTTGTGTCCTGCTAAAGGAAGGCAGGCTGAATTTAAGTTTTAGGGGTTTTTGAAACTGATCTTGAGTTCCTCCATTTTTGTTTCTCTTGACATATATTGCTCTTCCAGACCTACAGTTTGCCAACGTGTTAATCTACAATTTTGGTTTTGTGAGAAAGAGAGATTTGGTTTTAATTAAACTATTGATGGGTCTCATTAGATAATGAAAAATAGTTTTAGAGTCTGAACTGCAAAATGCACATAGAATAACATAAAACAATAAAGTATATTATCATCCTAGTATTTTTACTTCAGCAAATTTTATCATGTGATTAAATCACATATTCTATACATTTTTTAATTGTAAATTTGTATTTACCTATTAAATTTTTCAATGCTCACGAGGTTTAGGTTTAAAACTTTTCCAAAATAGTCATCTGTCACAAGGGGTTAAACCTCTTGGGTCATATATACCAAAAGCACTGATGAAATCCAGTTGGTCTAGCTGTAGTCCTGAAAATAAAGTGGCCTGTAGCTGGCTTGGCTTTGTCATTGTTACCTGTCAAAGTATCCATTTTTGATGTGACATGATATGCTATTTTGTCTATTTTGTATGACCTTTCAAATGTCAAAAGTTATTCTAAAGCTTTTTACCTATAGATCCAATGCTGTGAATATATTGCAAAGATGAAGGTTCATCCTGTGTTGCACCAGCTAAGATTCAACCAACGATTACTCATTTCTGGTCCTGTAAGAATGGGTCTTTCCTAATTTTATCCTCACTTCTTGATTGGTTTGTAGACCTTCCAAACAGACCTCTCTTCCAGATAGTAGGTCACAGTAAAGATAGTCCCAAGTCAAGCAGTGGCCAAGTTTCTTGGTTAATGCCTTTGCTAACAGAAAGTGCCAGCATAGAAACAATTAAAATTAAATCTTCTTCCATTTTTATTCAGACAATCATGTAGAGAAATGGGAAAAGTAATTTTATATTTGAATAAATTGAAATGAAACATAAACAATAAAAATTCTTTTTAATACACAGTGTATGTGTATTAAAAAAACCAAAAAATTATGCTCTGAACCGGTTTGTTGAAGTGCTGTCTCATCAGGATCAGAATCTTGCTCCTGGCTTCAGTGGAAAATGAAATTCTCTGATATCTTTTCCTTGTTTTTTATTTATAAGGACACCATGTCCGGACTCTTTCTTTCCTATTGCTTTGAGCCTCAGATCTTCCCACAGTGACTTATGGTACCAAAAGATCAAAATGTCTTGCTAGTCTCTTTGACACAGTCTAACTCTCTATGTGAGATACTCATTGTTCTGGACAGAACAGGGAAATGTAAAGGCAATGTGCTTTTCACTACATGGCTGCAAGCAGTATGGAATGTTGGTAATTAGCTTCAAGGGACCTGTCCAGATTCGGTTTTATTTTGAAATAAATTAATTAAAATGAGTGTTAGTGATCTCGAAGGGGTTAGAAGTACAAATATGGACTAAGAGCCTATCTAAGATTATACAATCAGTCAAGGCTTAAAGTTATTTGAGCTGCGAAGTGACTGTCCAGGAGCAGAGCAGGAGGGTGGATGCAAAACTTGACTTGAGGAGAAGAAATAACTAAAGGAAAAACAATATGAATTAAGGATCAGAATGAGTAGAAATGATGAGAGTAACAGTCACCAATTCTAGTAAAATCTTCCAGTAGTAAACAGAATAAAGCTTTTAAGCAAAGGTGTCCTTTATAACATGCACTGTTTTTACCTTGTTTCTTTTTGAGGGATATAATTGAAATCTCCAGGTATGTGAAAATTACAGGCTGTAGTTGATAATTTCCCTTCTCTCAGGAAACAGTGGTGTACTTCCTGCCATAATGGATCTGGGGCTGTCATAGAACTTGGGTCCTGCAGGGATCTGAAACTCCTGTCATCACTCTCACAGATTGGTGCCTCCCTTTTGCTTCTTGAAGATAGAAAATAGGGCATTATGTATTTTAAAATAATTTTTCTTTTGTCTGAAGTGTTTGCTGGGAGTGGGCACACAGAATATACCCCTTTATCTGCACCATTTTGTAGTGCATATGGATTGCTTGAGAGCTTATCCCACCTTTGTCAGATATTTTTTATTTACAAATGGTTGGCTCAGTTTCCAGTGTGTTTGCAGAGACAGAGAGCCATAGTCAGTCAACAGCTGCAAGTTTACTAACAAATATGTACTTGGACTCATGCCTAAGTTTACTTCCTCAGGAAATTACAAATGTTACCTGTGAGTAGAGGTGATGTTTTCCTCAAGAGTGTTGTAAAGGGACAGGTTTCACAGAACTGCAGAACAGGTCAGGCTGGGAGGGACCACAGTGGGCCATCTGATCCAACCTCTGCTCAAGCAGGGTCATCCTAGAGCACATTGCACAGAATTGCATCCAGATGGTTCTTGAGTACCTCCAGTGAGGAAGACTCCACAACCTCTTTGGTCCCCGTTCCAGTGCGTGCTCACCCGCACAGTAATTAAGTTTTTCCTCCTATTCAGAGGGAACTTCCTGTGCATCAGTTTTGAAAATCTGGGGAAAATAAGGCTTTTATCAAAGAAAGTGTAATGTGTATGCTTAGTAATTTTTGTGTATCTTTTGTTGATTTTGGCTGTGTTCTTATTCTGTAATTGGAAAATAATGGGGGCACTGAGAGATTAAGATCCAGAGCCCTAAATGTATTTAAATCCTGATACCACTGAAGTCGTTAGAAATTAAAAGCTTGGATAGAAGCCAAATGGTTAAAATCCTTTGTAGGCTACCTGTGTGATTTAACCATGCTTTTACATAAAAACATAAAACTTACTTTTGCATGATGTTGAGCAACAGCTTAAACAAATGCGATGATAAAGGACTACTTTGGCACTGTAACGTATATATAATGAATATTAAAATTTGAAACAAGTTTGTGCTCACCATGACTATATTACATTTTTAAGAAATACTAATTTAGGAGAGGGAGATCCTCACCTCTTCATGTCCTAGAAGAAGTACAGTGATTGCTGTCCTGACTACCTATTTTTGAGTCTTATCCTCTCTCTTGGAGATTTCCCTTTTATTTCCACGCTCACTTGAATAGTTGGAGTTGAGATTCTTAGGGCTTCAAAGCTGAATGAAAATGCAGGCATGCTCTTGGCACTTTTTGTACTGCCTAGGCAGGGAAAATAGCCATAATTTAATGTATTTTTAGTCTAGATCAGAGTTAAGCAGACTGCCAGTCTTAAAGAGAGTTTTAAACAGTGTTTTTCTTAATTTAGAAGTATGCATTCATACTTAGTCCAGAATTTTTTTATCTCAGTCAGTAAACACATGTTCCATTAGAAATATTTTTTTCCTTTTTTCTTTTTTTTTCTTTTTTCTGAAACATATAGATCTAAACGGAATACTATGATGTTTCTTTGAATGTAAAAGTGGCGATCATTTATGGCACTTGGAATTGTCTGCCCTGTATTTTCTAAATCCTAAAAGTGGTGTCAGTGTAAGTAATTTTTAAATGTAATGTTTTCCATAAGCTGTATGTATACAAGGTGTATTATTCATATTATTACTTTAGGACATGTACTTGTAGTCCTTAGACTTAATAAAAAAGTGAACAGCTGCTGGAGGTAATATATTGTATGTTTTTCTGTTAGTAGCAAAGACAAATAGCTTCTAGTAGCATATAGTACATCAATAACTTTTACAATTAATTGTGTTGCTTAGAGGCAAAATCACATCCCTCTGAGTCAAGGGCAGGTGGATGGATAGGTAGATGGATAGACAGATGAAAAACTAGATTAATTCATTTGATGAGTGACACACTTCGAATAATACAAAGAAGGGAAGAAATGCAGAGCAAAGGATGCAAACTGCATCACTCACATATTTCCCATGTTCATTAAAAAAATTGAAAGGAAAATTGCTGTAATCTGTGCGTACATGGTAAGAAAACAATTTTAGTAGAAAGAATGAAAAATGTTTCTGCAGGACATTGCAAGGTAAGAAAAAAATCCCTGGGACTTTTCATGCCTTGCTTCCTGTTATGTATTGGCAATATTGTTGGTATCTGGAAATGGAAAATAATAAGCTGAGATTTTACATCATGTTTTGACAAATATTTTTAAAAAGACTTGTTTTGTCAGCTTTTAAGATGTCTTGGGCACGTTGGGGGAGAAAGAAAATTTGGATTCACTTGGACCTAAGGAATTTCCTGAAGATCAGAACAATTAAGAGCAGTTGAAATATATATTAAGTTAAAAAAGAAAAAATTAAAGAAATTTTCCAAGAATTAGGAACTGACCTTGCTCGAGAGCTTGTACGGTGAGGAAAGCAAGTAATTTCTGAGAAACAGAGAAAGCTTGTGTTCAGTCTTATTCCTCATACTTGGATTCCTGACCCAGTGAAGGATTGTCTTGATTTGCCAAGGTTCTTATATTTCTACCAATTTCCATGGTTATGTGGCAGATGTTCTAGCCTAGTTTTTGAAGCAAAGGAGAAAGAACATAGGAAGTAACTTGCAATAAACTCAAAAAAGAGTGGAAAGATCCACACTGTAAAGACATTGTAGTGTTTGGTAAGAATGGTGAGAACAAAGTGAAAGTGGAAAAGGACAATAAAGGATGTAGAAGTTTTTTTTCTTTTTCCTGAGTTTCATGGTGGAAGAGAAGATTACCAGGTATGGAAGGAATTATATATGGGTGAGCAGAGTATCTCTGTATAACAGACATTAGATTTATATATTATAATATGTTGTATTATATTGTAATATTACATATTATATTATATTATATTATATTATTATTATATTTATTTCCAAGAGATTTATATCTATAAAATCCACTAAGACCCCAAAAATAAAAGTGTAGTAAATGGAGAATGTTCAGCATTTTTTACTGGTGGCATAAGCTGTAAAGGATTTAGAAGAAAAATATTAGAGATAAACATTCTTATCCTGTAGGTAGGAGAATAACTAAGGAGAATGGGAGAAACTTCAATTTGTACCCAACAGATCTGGTTGCATGGTGTGGTTAGTAGTCTGGTCTTACCTGTGATCAGTTTGCCTGCAAAATAAGTGAAATATTAATAAGCAGGCCAGAGTGTCTTTTCAGTACAGCCTGTCACAAAATGAAAATTGTTGAATGAGATTTGAATGGTGGTTAAATGATCCCTGCGTGCAGATGAATATTGGGATTATTTTAAATCACATTTGTTTTCTTTTTCTCTTTAATTACTGATAGTTGTAGATACTCGGTTTTATTCTGCTACAAATTTGGAATTATGCTCATCCATTTTGGCAAAATTTCACATCAAGCCACAGGAAAGAAGTACAAATTGTTTCTTTTTGCCAGACAATAATTTGGAAGAAACAAGAATTCTCAACCTTATTTACTTGTAAATTGGAATATTGTACAGCTGGAATAGTTTGAGGAAAGAACCATTAATTGCTAGAGAAAGAAAATAAGAAAGTAAAATGCTCTGTCAAAAGAAACTTAAAAAGAAAGAAATAATAAGCCATTTATATTATGAAACAAAAAGGTGATGAAATTTTTAAAGACTGACTGAAATGACACTACAAAGAAACAAAACCATGAAAAACATGGATGAATAAAAAGGTTATACAGAAAAGGAGGAAGCTAGAAAATATATATTGGAAAATATATAAAAGTGTGGAAGAAGGTGACTAGAAATTCTGAAGGCAATTCTAGCTTGGTTGAAGACAAAAGTGACGAATGGAGAAAGATGGAAAAGATTAATTTGAATTTTTTCACAAGTGGTTTCCTGGTGCAACTGCAGGTGTTTGTTGAATTCCATAACTGGTGTAGTAATTAAATTTCATTATAATATTTGGATGAAACAAATGATGATATTACATAAATATGCAGTTGAAGAACACTAATAACACATCAAGAGTTCATAGTATATGAGTAGGGATCCTGAAAGTAAGAGGACGCTCTGTAGTGAAATTGTGTAATCCTTGGATAAAGATATGTAGAATAAATGAATGTCTGGAATTTAAATTACTTGCTACTGTAGTTTAAATCTTAGATAACTCCATTGAAGATTAAGTTTTAGATGGAAAAATTTTGATGATATCACCTCCTCCACATCTTAATAATAAACTATCTCTCAAAATACCTTTTCAGAAGAGAAAAATAATTTAAAATGCAATTTTACTTGCTGTTTTTGAAAGTGTGTAGTTTGAATCATAATTATATCTGGACATGTGTTTAGAATCCAGACACCCAGATTACATTTCGTATACTTTCTTCAACAGCTACAAGTCTGATTGAGATAAAGATGTTTTAATGTGGGATTCATTCGAATAGTGAACATACAAATTTGAGAGCAGACAAATGTTTTGGTACTTACTACTCAGTCTTCAGAAATTAACCTTTATGTTGTTTAATTGGAGAAGTATGGAAAAGAAATTACCAAGGAAGACTTAAAGAACACGATGGGAGTTAAAAAATTCCTCTGTCACCTATCCCAGACTTGTACATTCCCATAATTATTTAATTAACCAGTAATTTGGTATCTCTGCCTTGTTTGCTTCTCTATTCATTTGCCAAAGAAAAGTTTAAGGAGTCATTTACTTTCAAAAGTTGTGAGCTTTGAGACAGGACCTGGAAATCTGTATCTTACTCTCTTAGTACCAGCTAATGTTAAACCAGTCCATATGCTGGTGCTCCTGTCTCTGTTCAGGCTTGTCAAATATATTTGACTTCGTCCCTGCTCTGTATAATTATGTACAAGCCTCCCATTTGCTTCCAGTGGATTGTCCCAGTGCTCTTAGATTGTGGCTTATACTTAACTCTGCACTTCCGACTCCTCTTTTCTTCCCTTGGAGAATCACATTTCTCTCTTCTCTCTTTTCTTATCTTGAGATACTCTTTTGAAAACTTATAAGAGTCAACTAGTATGTGTTTTGACAACAGCCTAAACCTTCTCAGGGAAGAATCCTCCAAAGGGAGCCTTTCTTCACAGTTTCTCTTTTTTCTGTTTTCTGTAGAACTTATGCCATGTTAGGGAAATGGATATGTCAGACGGATAGCTTCTGTAGCAGAATGAGAAATACTAGAAAAAAAAATAAATTGAGGTATCTTTTGTGTGCCAAGGCCTTAATTTTAGTCTTAATCAAATGAAAAGGCTTGTGAATAGCTTATTGTCTCAAATGTTTGTTTGGAGTAGATTTGCTAATGCTAAGCAAAGAGGATTCCAGAGGGCACCCTGTTACCTTTCAAGGTTGTCTAAGGAAACCATCTTTCACTTGCTTTTTGGGTTCATTGGTACATCTGTCATTAAACCACTGTGGTTATCCACTTAGTTCTCCTTGGTGATACATTTAGCTTTCTTAGAAACTTTTAGAGATTATTTTTGAAAATGAATTATCACCAACACAAGTGAAACTCTTCTTAATTCTCAATTCTACAGTTTGCATTATTGCTAGTGTAGTTCTGTTCAAGTATTTAATTTTAATAGCTTATTTTTGTGTGATAACATCTTCCTTTTCATGCACCATGTAAAGAGGCCCAGATCTGTTCTGATACCATTTTTTTTTGCAGCAGTATCCTGTACAACTTTAACAGGTAACTGAGTAAATATAAAACTTGAAAAATCTCACACTGTAAGCTTGAACATAATCTAGTATATGCTGCACAGCCATCTAACCTGCAGCCCACATGTAGATATTAGAGTGGTGCTGTGTGTTACCCCTTACAAAGAAAACAGCATTCTGAAACTCTGTGACCTGCATAAAATAAGAAAGTTTAGGGAGGATAATGGTGGACACTTAAACAGATGATAGTTGTTGGTAAAGATGAGTGTTGTCTTTTTCCTGCATTGGTAATGGTTCATAAGATTTCATTGTAAATCAGCCCAGGAAACAAACAGTAGGTGCAGGAAGGCCTGATGTGCTTCAGGGGTTTGATTAGTCATGATTTCTTCATGTTTCTGAGCAAGCAGATTCAGCTGGTGGTGCTGTATAAGCACTACTAAATCTGCCCAGAAACACATTTATGTAAATACAGAGAGGTAATTAACCCTTATCAGGCAAGTTACCTGCAGCAAATCCTCACCTGCTTGTTATAAAAAATGAAAGCCAGAATTTATCTTCTGGCTTTGTTTTGGAGCCCTTGTTTTCTTATACTTCTCTCATTGATGCTAAATATCCCACTTTTTCATTCTAATCAGGTTTGTTACTTTCTACTGCTTTGATGAATGGAATAGGTAGTACAACGAACTTGTGCTGTATTCTGATAGTCTCAAATGTCTTCCACAGTAATTCTTGTTTCTGATCAGCTCTTCAATTCTTTTTACTATGGTCTTGATTCTACTTTGAAGCCTTTTTGTCCTGGTTCTGTCCCAGAGCATTGGGGGGAGGTGTGGCCAAGATATCATGTTGTTCAATACCACCTTATGTCATTGCCAGGGTTGGGGAAAAGGGGCTCTCTCTCCTGCTTCCAAGAAGGAGAGCGTTCCTTTCCGATTGGGAAGAAGGTTGGTGTGGTGAGGAAGAGCTGGTCGGTATTTTGTTGTGGGCTTTCAGTGTAAATAATTTCTTTGTCTTACACCTTTCATTATTAGTATTGATGCCTTAAGAGGCCTCCTAGAAACAGAGACTAGACAGGAGTAAGAAAATAAAAGTAGGTATTTATTTGGAAGGCCTTCAAAGGTAGCCCCTGGGGAGCCAGAGGCTGCTGCCAAGATGGACCCCAAGATGAATGTCACAAGTTCTTCACACTTTTATAGGTTTGGTTCATTTGCATGTCAGGGTTAATTCTCCAGTTAAAGCTTCAGTTTAATGATGTAATTCCCTTCAGCTTATCTCCCCTTAGAGACTCTTTGGTTTATACTTTTTGGGCGTAGGACAGTCTGGGTGTCCTTGGAAAGCAGGCCTGGAGAGGCTTTGTTATGTCTAACCAGCACGAGAGAGCAGCAGAAATTAACAGGCTACAAGAAACTTCAGAGTTACACACTAAGCAGTACAGTGATCTGAAAAATATAAAAGTTAAAACCTAAGGCATCAGTATTGTGGCTATTCATTTTCTTATCTCATTGCTGTTTCCAGTAAATTGTTCTTATCTCAACCCATGATCTTTGCCTTGTGTTCTTCCAGGTGGAGGGGGAGGGGAAGTGAGTAGCAGTGTGGGGTATTTAACCAGCAGGACTATTAAATTGGAGGATACAATTACTAAAACATGACACTTTTCCAAAAGGAATTTTCTGGTTTTACTTTTCTCCATAATCGTAAAACACTTCTCTCTTACAAGCTTATTTGGCTACAGGGCTAACAAAAGCATAAAAGAATGTATGAAAATCAGTATGTTTAAGCAACGAGACATTATATAGAAGAAATACATAAATATTGTATAATACAGGTAAGGAAATGGCTAGTTTTTGCAGCTGCTTACTGCTACAGTATTGGAAGACATAAAAAGGACTTCATCAGTGTGAATGTGCTGACTGAATATAAATCCTGCGTGTGTGTGGGAAAGGGCATCTTATGAATAACTGAATGTTAAGAGTTAAACAGAAACTAGAAAACTAGTTTTGTTTTTTTTAATGTTTGATCTCATTAGTTTTAATAGAAAAAAATAAGACTGTTTTTTATATTGTTTTTAGGAAAAGATACACAAAAAGGAATTAAATATTAATTTAGATAATATTGGAACGGTATTTATAATTTTCTATAAATGTCTATGTAGATATTTTTCTAAATTTTCTTTATTGTATTATTTTGAATTTGTAGACTTTGAACTGTGAGTTTACTGGATTATGACAAAATATTGCTATTTCTTCTACTACTTTTGTTTTCCCCTTTATTACGGGTAGCTAAGAACAGTGAAGTGTTTAATAGAACATAGGTTTTTTTCTGTTCTCTGTGTGTCTCCATTTCATCCACTTCATTATTCCACCAGATTTAACTGTGTTTGTTTTCTCAAATTGACTGAAGCTCAGATACTCTTGTCCTATTGAAGAAAGCCCAAGTCTGCATACAACTTCAAGATGCACAAGTTGGTACAAATTAGTCCTGGATGATGCTCAAACTGCTCTTCGTTATTTTTGGAGCATTGTTTCTCATGTGGTGACTGTCAAACACTAAATGCTTGTTTATGAACGAGTTTCTATTTATTTTGAACTTGCAATTTTTATTGTTTGTCAAAATGTTCTTTCATGCAATTGTAAGAATAAGGAGAAATATATTCATACTATGATCTTAAATTCAATTTCAACTCTTTTAAGAGCCAGTTTTATCCTTAAATATTAAACTTTGAAGGCCTAGGTCATAGTATGTATGATAATTGAACACATGCTGTATTTAGACTGTATAAATATAAATTCATATGTACTCTTCTTTGATGTCACTGAAGCTTTCTTACTGGTACTATTGTCCAGTTGGAAAATTATTAATTTAGTAAACTGTTTATGGAATGATTTGTAAACTTTTTGTTGAGATTATCTGGAATTTTGAATACCAGCTATTTAAAACTTCTATTTGTTATTGCCTTCTCCTAATTAGCAGTGCACACCTCACATACAAAAGTTACCAAGACTAAGCCTCAGAATTAATTTCCTGGGAATATTTCTGTAAAGCACTATAAAACTTCAACATTATAATTGTTCTGCTGTTGTTCAGCTTTGTACATTTGTGTTCATGTATTTTTAATATGTTTGCTAACGTCTTTTTTTTCTTATATGGTGTCTGAACAGCCACTAGCTGCTGCTTATTTTGATTGCGTATAATTTTCATGAGTAATTGTGATCTCAAGCTCCTCTCTCTCTTTGGCTGTAGATGGTTTTTCAAGCAGAAGAGTAACCAGCATGAATTCAGTGAGCTGGCTCTCATTTGGTAATTATATTCCATGTGGTTTTTGTTTTTCATTGTTTGTACAGAGGTAGCTGAAATTTACATTGTGTTTCTTTTATCTGTTTTTAAAACTGTATATACAGGGTATCATTATGGTCTGTATATTGTCTAGAAACGTTCAGCTTAATCTCACCAGTACAGCTACTAATTTTAGTCTATCAGAGGTCATTCTCCAGAGATTTGTGCATCTCTACAATGCAGAACATTCTTCCTTAAAACAGTCTGAAAACAGAAAATTGAATGACTAGATGTTTCTGATCTTGCAGTGCTTAGGAAACTGCTGTTTATGCAGCAAAGTCTTATGGTATGAAAGTACTTATGGTTGGCCCAAAGAATAGTATATTATAAGTCTCTGATCTTTGCATCCAGAATTAAATAGTTACTCAATAAGCATTTATCTTAGATCAAGTGGGATTGCTCCTGTTAGTGGTGGTAGTCAGTTTATCGATAGATAAACCAAACCCTTTTCAAGGCATCAGTGCGGTTTTTGAGATTCTTCTATAATATGAGAAATGTAACATGTCTCGTTAGAGAGTTAAATGTTAGAGAAAATGGAAGTTCTGTTTGATTGTGAATTCATAAATTATTTCCAGGTGAGAGACTTACCCAGCCTTAAGCTGTGAAGAATTGCAGTATGTATTCTGAAGGACTTAGAACATACTTTGCGTACTTTGGAATGGAAATTGTCCTACATTAAAACTTTCACCTATCCTGTAAATTTCTTCCAGGCTAACAGTTCTACAGACATTGTGATTCATAAATTCTGCTGTGCATGTTGCTGCATACTTGCAATTCAGCTAGAATGTCCTTTTTCAATCCTAAATTAAAGAATAAAATCCAGCCCTACCGAGTCCACTTTAGGTGGTTTTTAGACTTGCAACTAAAAGAGGTTACCCATCTTGACTTTATCTGCTACATCATTACATGGAAATGTTTAAATCCCTCCCTCAAATAAACCCCACCCTAACAGCCTAAACATCTTGATATTGTGGATTTAACTTCATATTCTTAGTAATCTTAATGGATTTATCATCACTGGTGAGCTCTCTGTAAGAGGTAACTCAAGATTTTTGTGCACCAAAGAACTCGGTGACCTGTGTTTACATGTTTGCAATACCTTGTTGCAGTGGCTTCTCTGGTGTTGACATCTGAGTGGCATGTCTTCCACAGAGGAGGAATAGAAGGAGAAAGAAGGAAGAGAAAATGAGGAGTGATGGAGACTTCCTTCTTATCACACTACTTTTCCAAAGTATGTAAAGGTTTGTGGGTTCTTTTTGAAGTTAAGCTGTATTTTGTGCTACTTCCCTAAGCAATGAATTTGGAAATTGTATACAAGGGTTTGTAGGGAGACAAGCTTTGGTATTTATGGTGGCTTTCATTTCCACAGTGTGCACAACATTCTATTGTATAGCTGGAGCATCTGTAGCTATTGTCAGTCATTATTTTGCTACTCAAGATGACATCTAGAAAATTGTGTGAGGCAAGGTTATAATTTCATCCCTGTGCCAAACACAGGTGGTAGTGCATTTTCTTGATCAAAATTGTTCTTTATTCTTAGTAGTAAAATAAAGGGGATCAAGGAAGGTGGAAGGCCCTGCAGTAACCTAGGATGATATGTGCATATTATCCCAGGAGTCTGCCTAAGCCAACAAGTTACCTCTGGCTCTTTGTGGATTTGTATTCTTGATTAGTAAGAAAACTTCAGTTTTTTTCCTTTGGAGGTATATCTTCAAAATGCCTTTTCTTCCCTAGGAAACTATGTAGAAGGATGTGATATATATTATTGCTTATAAGCAGACATTAAAACTGCTAGGAGAGTAATTATTTGGAAAAATTACATAGTTCTTATTTAGGGAAATAGTTTTTTCAAAACTTACAGTTATTTCAAAAATTAAAGAGATTTAGTACATTGCTTATGGGTTGCTATAACAAGCAAATTTGCTTCCTTCCCATTTTAATGTCAAGGTATCTTTTTCCTCACATTGAAGTAGACTGTGGTTTTAATCACTTATCTGTAAAACTACCTTGCTATTGTATTATATTCATTAATGTCTGTCCTGTTTCTGGCCAGGACAGGGTTAATTTTTGCAGTAGCCAGGAGGAGGCATGGCTAGGACACAGAAGTTATCTAATACCACCTCATGCCATTGTCAGAGGCAGGGGAAGGGACTCTCTTCCAGTGAGAAGAGGTTCCTTTTGGTTGATGAAACCTTGCAAAGGGAGACATCAAGTCTGTCTGTTGTTGTTTAGGGTTTTTTCCTGTTAGAATTTTCTTATACCCTCTGTCATTAGTATTGCTGCTGTTACTGTTTGTTTTCTTATTTCACTGCTGTTTTCAGTAAGTTGTTCTTATCTTAACCTGTGATCTTTGCCTTTTTTAGCCTTCAATTTTCCTCTCCAGCCTGCTGCAGTGGGAAGGGGGAGGGGAAAACCGAGGAGCAAGAAAAACAGGCGTGTGCTTTTGGAGAGACTCGGTGGGTGCACTGAGTTGGGGAGTACCATTCCTCAACCACGAAAATATCACAGTATTGAAATGAAAAGTACAGGTGTTGAACATTCTTCTGTTGCTGTTAATCATGTGGTAGCCTTTTTACTCATGGCTTACATAATTAAAATTCCTTCTTTCTGTTTATTTATCATGATAACCATTTTATCATCAAATGAAAAGAAATACGCTTGTCCCTTTAAATAGTGCAAGGCTTTCTGCTCAGTAAGGTCTAAGGCAATAATGTTAAAAGGTGTCTTTTCACTGGCTTTCAGAATTTTTCTGGGTGGGTTGGAAGCAATAAAAGTTTAATAAGCTAGGGTGCCAGAGAACAATAGAACTTGTATCAGCCTGTGTGATATATTGTACAGATATTACTTAAGGTTTATCTCCAGACCTATGAGAATGTAAAATGTTCTTTGTCAGTTGAGGATCTTAGGAAAACAAACAGACACAAACCAACACCACCAACAAAAACACGGTTGTGCAGTTTGTTCCATCTAATCTAGTTTTGACAATATTGTACTGGAAATGCATTTTTAAATTCTTTTAATGAATGGATAGAAAGCAAAACAGAGCTCCAGTACTCATGAAAAACAACCCCAAACTGCAGCAGTATGCACTTGATGTCTTAGAGAAAATTAGAAAACATTTCACTCCCATGTAATTTTTTGAAGTGTGGCTCAAACAATTTTGCATTGGGTTGGGTGACGGTCTGGAAACAATTGCTGGCAGGTAGGTGACAGCAGTGTATTTGACAGCAGATGTAAATTTGTAGATTCACACCTGAAATAAATTCCGAAACCATATTTGCAAGAATATTTTTACATCTGAATTTGTTCTATATATATTTCTTGTATCAAATGTTAGAAGCTGTCGGACTCCAGGACTCAGTGGTGATTTACATAAGCACTGTTTTTGCTTTAAAAAGAAATTAAAATATAGCCCCTCACATGATATCAAGATATCCACCCAATTAAAATGATTGGCTAATTATAATTAGATTAGGGAGACCTGGGTGACTGGTTTACAAAAAGGATTAGATGAATTAAATATGTTCTGGCTAATCTGATGTCCACACCTACATTAGATTAAATCTCAAGAAAGGCAGATAATTATTTGAGGATAAGAAAAGGTGTCTTGCTAGTTAAAATAATTCAATGTTCAGTCTAAGAAACAAATAATTCTACTGGATTGAAGAACTAACTATGGGAATAAAAATATCCTATGTATTTAAAATTAGAATACATAACATATATAAAAGCAGTCCTGTGCTGGGATGAAGGCAACTAACATGATGCTGTAGGTGATCAAAGCCTTTTGAATTTTTTACTTGTTGCATTGGCTTTAGAAAAAGATCCTGATTATTTTTGGAGTGGGCAATAGCTGAAAGTAAAAAAACCTGTTAATCTTGGGCTCAGGTTTAGTGTATTTCCTCACATCACACATATTATATGTGCAATGTGTTCTTATACACAAAACCAGAGTCAATACAGTAGAATACTGTACAGGGAGGAGATGTATGGAAGCCAGCTCTACAGTCATCATTTAGCAATAGAGGCTTTTTAGGCACGTTTATACTGTTGTTTTGCTGCTTACATTTGCTGTGTTAGTAGATGGGATCCAGATAATTCTTTCGTTCCTCATGAATGGTTTTGATATAAAAATGTTAGTCTTGAACTAGTCCTATCTCCCCAACTGATAGTTGAAATAGATAATACAGGTAAACGTCTGGATGGTTCAACATAAACAAAGAGAAGTAATACGCTCAGTGAACTGTAAAACTCTGTTTTTTCATTGCTCTTAAAGAAACATTGTATATTGCATCTGTAACAACAGATTAGATCACGAATTTTCCAAAATCCAGAAGTCTGGGCTGAAAGGCATGGTCTACAAAAGTTTTATTTCATACCTCCTAGTTAGTCTCAATGACAGCAAGCATGTTCCAGATTCTTTCAAAATGAACCTGTGTTCCATTAGCTGCAGAATTAGAAAAGCTTGAATGAAAACTACAAAAAGTAACAGTGCTCTGGAGTCACATGTGCACAAACAAGACACCCACCCACGTTAAATAGGTCAAAAGAATTTAAATGCACATTGCCATACTGTATAACTGATAATGAATATTGTTTCAGGCTATATTAATTTTAAGTACTTGTAACTACTAACTCATTATATCTAGATTAGGGAGTACTCCTTTATAAAGAGATTATTTGTATTTAATGTGCACTGATTAATCATGTCACTGTATCTATTTTTAGAATAATTAGATGGCTCACAAAGAAGTTAATTATCTGGCATAAAAAAAATATAAACTTCTGATGTGCTATAGGAGAGAAGGGTTTTTTATATTAAACTAGATTTGTTCTGAATATTTACTTGTCAAAAATTACAAATTGTGCTCATCCTGACTGGTTTTGTCTCAATCATGAGTGATGGTAATTTTATGAGGTTTGATATGTAGAATCTGATAGCATTACTGCATATTAATTTGCATTCTGAATTTGTTCTATAGTGAAAAGCTCACCAAGAGAAAGAATTCAGGTACTTGCACACTGTTATTTGTTTCATTTGTCCAATCAGAACATCACAACAGAAAGCAGAACTAGACAGAGGCTGTACCATGTTAGTGCCATGGCAGTCACTGGGAAAAGGGAAAGCAGACTTCCTGAAAACTTGTATTGATTTGTCCCTAGATTACAGTGCTTTTATTACCTACAAACATCGAAGGGTGTAGGGGCTGCTTTTCCCCCTCCTGCATTGACTGGGTTTGACCAGTTGAATGTATAATTAAGCCATCCCTGGCTTCCTTTTGAAATCTTGGATGCTTGTTCCTGTCAGATAGGCGGTTGTTCTGTTCCCTGTAAATCCTAGCTCTAGACTACCTCTTCTTCCAGTAACATGGCAAATATCCTTCTTCCAGTCTTTTTTCCTGTATGATTTGCAGTAGAGTCTTAAAAAATATGCAGGTCAGTTCTAATAATTCTAGTTACTGCTATTTGGTTGTTTTTATGGGCAATAATGAAAGCAGGGTGGAAAAAACCCAAAAGACTCTTTCTCTGAAAAAAGGGAGTTTATAGAAAAATGAAGTTTAGTGGCAGAGACATAGTAGCATCTTCTCCAGAGAGTAGTAATATCATGTACACACAATCATCTAATAATTTAATAATTGTGCCTTATCACTTGCTGAGCATACTTGCAATGTAACACTTGCAGTTACAATTCAATAAACAACTTTTGTTGTGGTTTATACCAGTGATTACTGTATATTAATATATCCAGAGTTAATTATATGAGCCAGAATGCTTCAAAGTACATATGGTGTGTTCTATGATCCTAAACTTTGAAAAAGTGAGAAAAATATGAACCTAAATAACAAGTTAATCTCCAGCTCTTGCAACTAACCTGAGATTTGACTAATAAATGGTAATTGCTTACCATAAATTCTATGACAGGATTTTTCATACAATCATAGAGTTGTTTAGGTTGGAAAAGACCTTTAGGATCATCAAGTCCAACCATCAACATACCACCAGTGTCATATTCACCATTAAACCATGTCCATTATTGTCATATCCACAGGTTTTTTTGAACACTTCAAAAGTGGTGGTGACTCCACCACTTCCCTGGGCAGCCTGTTCTAGTGCTTGATAATCCTTGTGGTGAAGAAACTCAATACCCAATCTAAACCTTCCCTGGCACAACTTGAGACCATTTCTTTTTGTCCTGTCACCTGTTATCTGGGAAATGAAACTGCCCCCCATTTCACCAGAACCTCCTTTCAGGCAGTTGCAGAGAGTGATAAGGTCTCCCCTGAGCCTTCTTTTCTCCAGACTAAACACCCCCAGCTCCCTCAGCCGCTCCTCATAAAACTTGTGCTTCAGATCCTTCAGCAGCTCCATTGCCATTCTCTGGACATGCTCCAGCACCTCACTGTCCTTCTGGTATTGAGGGGCCCAGAACTGGGCACAGAAATTGAGGTGTGGCCTCACCAGTGCTGAGTACAGGGAAAATCACTGCCCTGGTCCTGCTGGCCACACTATGACTGATACAAGCCAGGCTGTCATCAGCATTCTTGGCCACCTGGGCACAGGCTGGATTATGTTTAGCCACTGTTGACCAACATCCTCAAGTCCTTTTCTACCAGGCATCTTTCCAGCCACTCTGCCCCCAGCCTGCAGAGCTGTAGTTGTTGTGACCCAAGAGCAGGATGTGGCACTTCGCCTTGTTGAATGTCAGGCTTTTGTTCTCATCCCATTGTTCCAGCCTGTCCAGATCCCTCTGCAGAGCCTTTCTGCCTTAGAGCAGATCAGCACTCTCTGGGCCGGGCCATCCAACCAGTTTTTTACCCAGTGAGGTACTGCACTTCTCTGATGGTGTGTTTAGAATATCAGCACAAGCACTAGATTGTTATGTAAGCAGTGATCAGAACATGTAGGCTGCTAGGTTGGAGCACATCACTTATTTAAAGACACAGGATAATTACTTGCGTAGATAAGCACATATTTCCTGCAAGTTTGTGTTATATCACGGAGCTACTGTTAGGTTTCATAACATGAAATCAGCCTTTTTGGTTTCAGTCTCCGATGTTCTACCATTTTCAAGGAAGGTGAGGCCTCTTCTAGACTTGCCATGTGCCCACATCACTGAATAATGTAAATTAAGCAGCTTTTATTTGTCTCCTTTCATGGATTAGTCACAATTTTTTCATAGACGGGCGTTCAGGTCCTTCAAACCATCAACTGAAAAACAGAACACAGGAAATCAGTAATATTGACTCACAGTCCTAATCTAGGGTCTGAAATATCATTTTATCGGTTTGCCTTACAATTATTGACTTTTTCTGTGTGTCTAGAATGTTTTTTCCTTTCTTCCATGCAGAGAGTTCATGAGATCAGATTTGTAAATCATTTGTAAGTAAAAAAAGGGTTCTTTCAACCCTTAGAAATGTACCATATCTAATATTTGCACTAATGCCTGCTGTGTGACAAGTGTCAATAAACAACAAAAAAATAGACTACTTTTCTTTCTTGAGGAAGCTAAATTCACTGCTATCTGTGATACCAAGCGACTTAGGTATATTAAATGATGGCAGTGCTTTGAAGGTGCTAATCTACTGAGGAGGTACTGATGTTGTTAATGTCTCTCTGAGGTACATCATTGTAGATTAACATCAGACCTCTGGGAGCTGTGTTGATGACACAGTGAGGAAGAAACTATTAGCAGGGACAGTTGTCCTCCAACAACATACATTGAGCATTGCTGTGATCTCTGAGGACACAGGGAAATGAGTCCTGTTTTATTATTAAAATTAGGCTATAAAATTTCTTTGACTTTATAAAAAAGCATTTTTTTGTTCCTTAAACAGCAGGGTTTAATTGTTTGTATTAAAATGAAACACTGCTGTTAAAAGCCAGCAGGTAGTTTTAATAATGTGCATCAAATCATGTAAATATAAATGGATACCCTAGGGTATGAGCTGTAATCAATTCATCAGAGATTCCTAATAATGAAGCAATTAATTTGATATGAGAAAAGATATCACTTGCCTTCCAGAGCTGACAAGTTGCATTTCAGTTCACTCCCCCCTCACTTCTTCCTTCCCTCCTCTTGGCATAGCTGAGTTTTTACTCACAGCCACGTGTCAGACTTCCCATCTGTCAGAGTATTGGTGCTGCCTGAAGAGACACTACACAAACACTCATGTCTAAGCAGTTTAACTAGAACCAGATACATGCCATGCACTGTTAAAACTGTATTCAAAACTGTTTGCCTTTTGTGTCGTGGTTTTCCAAAGTAACAGTGCCTTTAGGAAGGGAAAAAAAAACTAACCCAAGCCAACCAACAAACCTAAACCCCAGAAAGTAGTGCAATTGCAAGATATATCACAGCTCTTGGTAAAGGAAACAAGAACATGGAGGAGAATCCGATCATATAATTCAGGTGGTAATGAGATCATTGCTATTTCAAAGCTTACACCATGATAACATATAAATCCAGAGACTAAATCCTAAAAATAAGATGTGATAATTGAGTACAAAATGAAGGTGTGAAGAATTAATGCTAATCTTGTGGACAAATACAACTGCCACGTGGAGCTGTGTGCTACGTAGCAAAAGCTGCTGTGCTAAAACAACTTGTGGTTTCTGTGGTATAGTAATATATTCAAGTATTCCCCAGCTGAACTGGAAATAGGCATACCCATGGCCTCAGCCAACCTTTTTTATATCAGCAGTGAGAGTGACTTTGGCAGGCGAGCTGACTGTAATTGGCTGTGCTCAGCACCTTAGCAGATGTGCTCAGCACGCATTAGGATCAGAGTATTTTGTCTCTATGAAGCAAAACAACACTGAAAGCCACTGGAGGTTTTGCTTGACTAAGGTTTCCAAATTGGCCGCTGGGTCTGTTTTCACTCCTAAAAAATATGGCATTTTCCCATGTATATTTTTTTTTCTTCTAGAATAGTCTTAGCCTAGCTAGTATTTTGTGTGCTGAATTGGAAATATCCTGAGGGAAATATGGCATGTGATGAATTAGACAGGTTCACCTTTGCAATTGTACGGGTTTAAGAATGAGGTAGAATGATTAAGGTGATGTTAGGTGGTGCAGCAGTGGGAGTTTATTTTTCTTGTAAAGGACTGATTATAATATGCTCCCCAAGGAATTTATTTTCTGAGGAATTCTCTTTTAATTCTACCACCTCACAGGCATGTTCCAGCCCGCATGGTGGTAATTATCATAGAATCACAGAACATGCTGAGTTAAAAGAGACCCATCAGGATCATATAGTCCAACTCAGCCCTGAACAGGACATCCCAGGAGTCACACCATGTGCCCGAGAGCAGTGTCCAAACGCTTCTTGAACTCTGTCATCCTTGGTGCTGTGACCACTTCCCTGGGGAGCCTCTTCACACTCTGGGTGAATAACCTTTACCTAATATCCAAGCTAAACCTCCCCTGACTCAGCTTCATGCCATTTCCTTGATCATGGACACAGTTATGGAAAGCTAGAGATTTATACTTGCACAATATTTTTGTAATTTAATCACACACTTAACAATTGTGTTTCTGTGCAGTAATAGAACCTTACAGTTATTAGTAGGATTATTATGTTGTTTAAAACTAATCAGTAGAAGAAGACAGCTCCAAATAGTACATTTCCAGAAGCACTATATCTTATAATGAGTAATGTATAAGGTCTTAAGATTTGAAGTCTCGGAATCCCTCTTGTCATTTGGGAATCCATTAGTACTTCTTCACCAAGCAGTATACTGGATTGGTTTTCATTTTGTCTGCCTGAACTAAAGCTATGAAAAAAAAGGTAGCTGAAAGTGCATTGCCAGATGGATTGCCTTTGAATGTTCCTGGATCAGGAGATACAGCCTGTCTCTAGCTAAAAGTAGAAGGAATATTTTCAGTGAAGTTTGGTCATAGTTGGAAGAAAATGTCCAACAATTTACTTAGTTAGTAATAACAGTGAGTGAAATAAGTGTCAGTAAGAATCAGACTGTAACCTGTATTTATAAAATCCACAAAGAATGATTTTACATCTCCTGGATAGCTTTGCTAAATGTCAATATGAGTAGAGGGGACTCCACTTATAATGTCCAATTGGCTGATCATATTTCTTGTTACAGTTCTTGAAAGGCTCGTGTCCTTTCCTTATGGCTCAGTTCCAGGGCAGCAGGCTAATGAGGGACAGATTATTGGTTGCAGAAAAATGATCTCCCAGAAGCATCAATCTATCCTCGTGGCTGGATCTGTGAAGCTGATTTCACTCCCAGCACTCTCTGGAGACTCTTTTCTCTGTGTGTCTTTTGAAGGCAGAACTAGTTTTCTGGCCTTCAGCTAGTTTTTTTTTTAAAGGGAAGTTGTTTAAATGCTAGATTATAGATGATAAATAAATAAATAACCCCATTTACCAGATCTAAATAAATTGTTGGATATTATGAGAATTTCCTCTTGTCTTGTATATGAACTTTGTTGTACGAGACTTTTTTTATCACAATATGCAAATATTTACAATCGTATTTTCTGCAAGGTAACGTTGCCTGCATACACTTATTCCTTGACGTCCTTGCACTGAGGACCTAACTTTCCCCTCCATTAATTTTTCTGAATGAATTTACAATTGTTTGTGTTCAGAGGGTTTATTTTTGCCCGTTAACCAAGAATGTTATCACACAGCTTTAGAGAGCAGTGAGTGCCCTTGCAACCATTACTTTTGCTCTCTGAAGATGACTTTATGAATTGAGCTGTACGGTCTTTGTTCTTTTTCATTGGCTTAACTGTTTCCTAAAATATTTACTTTGATTATAGTGGATGTTATTTTACTTGGCTATGAACTTAACTAGAAGTGTGGGAATTGGGCTGAGTTCTTTCTACCTCCTGCCTCGTTCCTAGTTTCTCAGCTCCTATCTCATGTGGATTTAACACTTTTCTGTTACCCTCAGAGGCTGTGAGATGCATTAGCACATTAGGGTCATGCAACTACCTACGTAAGTGTTAGATAAATCAGAATATGTCTTCACAAAGTCCTCTTATGCCTTATTTGAATTTTGGAAGTGTCGTGAAGGGAGAGAGACAAGACAGTATTCAGGAGACAATTTTTTTTTTTTACCAGATCTGCCTACAGATTAAGGTGAAACTGATGAAGAAGAAGAATGTCTGTGGATCCAAAAGTCTTAACATGGTAGTTTTCAGAATTAGAAATGAAAAAGACTTCTTTAGATCCAGGAAGAATCTTTATTTGTTTGGGAATTTTGGATCACTTTCAGCTATTTTTGCTGGCTTTCTTTATCTAAAGAGGTGACTTTCTCATAATATAAACATAGGATGCCAGAACAATTTTTCTTCAATGATTTCATCCTTAGTAGAAACATTTTTCAGTGGAAATATACCTTCTTGCTTGCAAACTAATAACCAAAATAACTAAACTTTTAAAAAACCCACAGCCCAAAAAGCTCTCAGAACTATTGAGGACTTTCAGGTTTATACAGATCTAATCATAGTTGGTTGTTGTTATTTTTACAATATATCCAATCCCAGCCTCATATGTGTGGAAATACTTCTCATTTTCCAGATCTTTTTCAAAATCAAGGCCAAGGAAATGAAAAAAAAAAAAAAAAAAAAAACAAACTTTGAGGCAAAAACCCTTTCAAAATCACTCTAAATCAGAGCTTTCTTGTTGGGAGTCCTAATGAACTCAATACATTAGAACTCATAACAAGACAGAAAAAAAAGTAAAGCTACCTGCAGATACAGCTGGGAGTTTTACCTCAATGTGGCAGGTTAACATCACCCTGTGAATGATAATGGATTCAACCTGAAGCTGGGAAATTCTGTAATCTCTCTTGTGACTGGGAAATCAAGAAGGAAAAACTGCATTGCTGATATAAAACAGGCAGTGTAACAGCTTTTACCGATGGCAGAAAACTCATTCTCACACCCAGGAGGTGTCTGGGAGCTGACAGCATCTGTGTCAGGTCAGGTATTTCACAGTTCTGTGTTTCCTTTTTCTTTATTGTGGTGTTGCTCAGTGTTCTGAAAAAAATCCAGTTACCTATTTCTTGACTAAAGGTTATATTAATGGTTAATAAAATCATAAAGGTCATAGAGGGGTAAAATAGTTTCCAACAGAAAGAATACAGAGCATCAGATGATGCAGGTGTAGTGTTCGTAACAAACTGATAGTAGTTCTTTAACTTACACAGAGCTTTTAAGTAACCTCTACAACTCTTTGCTTATTATGGATACTTAGCACTTAAGAAAAACAAATAGGTAATTTTCTAAAATAATAAATCTACAATTTTTCTTCCTATGCTGACTAACAATTTGCTTCTGGCTCAAGATTTCACTGAGCTGCAAATTGGAAAGTATTTATAGGGAATAGCAATGCCTGCTTTCTTTCTTTGTTCCCAAACTCCTGCCTAGCATCTTCTCCTGACCACTGCTGGAGACTGAGTGCTGGGATAAGCATGTCTTTGGCTGGATGCTCTTTTACAGCAGTATTGCATCTGTAAGGCTCGGACTCACCAGGCTGTTGGACAGAGGGTTTGGCAAGGTCTACATCAGCATGTAATTCCACGAAGTAGGACAGGATCATTAGACAGGAGCTGAGACCCCTACATCTATGGTTTTTCTTTGCACTAGATTTAATCTCATCTTCTGGACTGAATATACCCCTCAAGTGTGTGATCGTGATGTATTTGACACAGTAGTAGGGAGTGGATAGTGGTTTGTGTACTCCTGAAGCAGAGCTTCCAGCTTGATTTCCTGTAGAGGTAATCTAATTTGTGCTCACCCAGTCTATCCAGTGTGCTGAACCAATGCACAGCAAGTAGGCACAGCAAGGGATTTGTTTCAAATTTACACTGGTGTTCTGAAACAAGATATTAATGTAACTTAGATCTGCTTTGTCTCGGCTTCTTGCAGAAAGACATTTCTTTCCATTTGTATAGCTGGTAATGGCTTCTGTTTTGGAATGACTCTTATATGATATGTGGGGCTGACCTGATGGCACAGCCATACAAGCCCAGTAATTAGTTAATTAGCATTATTAATGTGTGTTGTTTAATAGGCATGCCTGCAGAAAGAAGATAATTAGCTATGTTGGATAATGTTATAGAGCAAGTTTGTATCTAATGTTGCTGAAGTCCATGCTTTTTCTTGGTAACACAGAAGAGATTTCAGTATGAAAAAACTCACTGAAGAGTCAAGAACAAATTTGAAAATATGATGATGTGTATGGTTTCTGCCTGTATTTTTGAATTACATTTCTGTGACATAACAGAGAAATAAGAGTGATACAGACACTGCAGACCAGATCTGCAGAAGCTCATTTACATTTAGGTGGAACAATGCTGCTGTCCTGAGGCAGTGACAGCAAGATCTTCAAGGAGGCACTGAAGTGGAGGAAAAAAAATATGAGGCCATGAACTCTGGGGAGACAATGACCAGAGCAAATTTCCTATGGCTTCTCTGCAGGTAGAAGAGGCTGGAATTTCCATCAACATTGCAGAGCAGGCTGACTGGTTTGGGAATTGCACTGATAATCAATGCTTGTGGCATTGGGAGGAAGAGTGTGGGTGCCACTGCTTTGAGGAGGAGAGCTGGTCAGTTATGTTTTGCCTTTGCCAGCAGCTCCTGGTGAGTTTTTGCAGTCATTAAAGCTGCAGTATGAAACTGGTCTGTGGGATCTCATCACACTGCAAACAATGGCATCAGGCTTATATGGCTGGAAAGAATGAAGGGCCGAAGATTTAACTTGTAACTTCTGTTCTTTTGTCTTTCTGAGATACCTTTGTCCTTTTGAAGGAAGGTTTTGGGGAATTTTAATTATGGAAACAGTCATGTGCAGACATTCTGAGATTTTTAAAACCTGGAAGGAAACGCTTGTCCTAATTACCTGAAATAATGGGAATTATTAGGAGCAAAGTACTTTGCATTTTTTCTACACAAAATCACATAGCTGAAGCAATAGCTAATGATTTTCATCATCATCAAAAAAAGATAATGTCATGGCATTTGTTGTCCTTCCACCAATGAGAGCATAAACACCATCAGATTCAAGCCAGAAATAAGTATTTTCAATTTGATAAACCAGTGTAAATAGGTGATTAAATTTCAGCCATTCAGATAAAAATTCCTATGCAGAAGGGATTTTGTTTCTTTTATTTTCTTATTTTTAATAATGATACTATGTTTCATTCTGAATTTTGAGAGAATCAGAGCTAATTTAAGGAAGACATTTAAAGGCTTCTGTGTGGCACATCACTACTACTTGAAATCTTTGGCAGTATATTATGATTTATTTTATGTAATCTTAGATTGGGTACAACAAATGCAAATTCTGACTTCTGGTTGTTGTTTTCAGGCTGTTTTTTGTAATATAAAATAGTGCTAAATTAAACAGAGGGCTAACCATGTGAGATGATAAATCTCACCAATCACTTCAAAAGACTCTGCAAAATACTTTATTTTACATTGAATACATTCACCAATCAAGACAAATGAAAACCTTCGACAACTAATGAAGTCAGTGAGAGCTGAGAGTTTCCTCTGAAGATATGTCTGGTAAATTTTAGGTTTGAGTTTCCTCTGGAAAATCATCCTACTGTAAGTCTGTGCTACAGCGTTTTTAATGGTTAGTCAAAGACCAAGACCTGGCCTTAGATTTAATCAAGGTAGGCGTTTGGGTGTTGATCCATGATTTACAGGAGGTTTATGTTCAGTTTAAGGGGAATAAAATGTTCATCAGTTTTAGGGCCTTCAGTTGGATGATGTGAATAAGAGTCTTCAGGTACAAAACATTTATTTTTATATAATAAATCCTCCTATCCTTTATTCAGCTGCACAGCCAGAATTTGCAACAACATCCAGGATGTAGCCCTAGAATAACTGTGGGGTTTCTTTAAACTCAGAACCGAGACATATCGCTGCCTTAGTCTAAATAATACCTTGTTCCTGAAAGCTTTTGCACATTAGACGATTACACTCTAATGATTATAGCTGTACTTTACATACGAATACTGTCATAATGTAGTGGTAAAAGAATAAGTCATGCATATATAACTCTAACTTTCGAAAAATAACCATTTACAAGCTTATTACCTCATTTGATGCGGGAATGACTCTTCTTTTGCAGTAATGCTCCTTTGAAGGACGTAAGATAACACCCACACACTCTGTTGGGCAAACCCATAGGTAAATGCTGGGGGGTTGGTGTGTGCTTCTGTATGGATTGTGACCATATGGTAATCTCTTCCTTTACAATATGTGATAATCAGCTGAACATTAAATGCATAATAGTATTGTGGGTCTGTGTAATGGGGAAGAATGAAATACTTTTGTTTAAATAGGTAATTTTTGGCTTGTTACTGAAATTCACCTTGCTTTTAGTGCGGTCACACGTTTTGGGAATGTATTTCTGGATGTTTGAGCATGACTGAAACTTTGCAACTTTTTGGGGTAAGTATTGTTCTGCTAGGAATTAAATTCTTTTCCATCAGCATTTAAATTATAAAAGAAAGGAAAACAACAGAAAGTCTAGTCATTGCTGAAGCTGTAACTGCTGTTTCATGGAAGAATGGATTTTAAATATTTAATGCTAATAAATTTTGTGTTTCTCTGTTAAAAAGGGCATATTTAATCTAAGCCTGAGGAGAATTTTTAGAAAAATACCAAGAGAATCTTGAAAAATTAATGTTAGAACAGGGCTGTTAGGAAAAAGGGAGGCAAATGTTTTTTAGAAGTTATTAGAACTTTTTGCCCCACTCTTTTTTTTTTTTTTGAAAATAATGATTGTATTGGACATGCTGCTATCTGTGTCATTAAAGAGATGAATTTGAGAAGTATGGGAATCAATTTGGCTGAACTAGAGGTGTTGAAATGGCTCCCAAGTCTATTAAAACTTTCACACATCCACATTTCCAAACTAATAGTTGACATCACCTGTCCCATCCCAACAGAGAGCCTGTCAAGAGGAATGAGAACTGGTGTAATGTGACAGCTGCTTTTAAGTGAGAGAAAGTGCTGCTGCTATTGCTCCCCTTGATTGTAGAAGATGGGACACAATGGGCTGCATGAAGTGCAAGAAATGGCCTTTTCTGAAGAGAAACAATTAAGGAGACAGGCGTGAACTGGCTGCAGGCATTTCACATTTAGTGGTCTAGGAAAGAATAGGTAACATCATAATGGTGAGGAGGAAGGAAGAAAAGAATGAAAAGAGGAAAAGGGTATGTAAAAAATGCAAAGAGAATAGTAAATATACATAAATACAGTAAGAAGACATTAACCTCAAGGTGTCACCTCTGATTAATGAGAACCACATTGCTGGAAGCTGAGAGGATACACGTGGTAATATGTATCACTGTGTGCTATGTACATTCCTTTCTATGCTTTTCTTGCAGTTTTTGGTCCTAGCTGTAGTTGGAATAGGGCATAGAAATAGATGGCTTCATGTGATGACCCAGGAAGGGCATTCTTTTATTCTTTCTGTGTTTTTCCATAGTAGTGAGGAGACAGAAACCTGAAAACAAACAACAAAAAAAGAGGACAGCCTTATCATGAGCCAAATGCATCCTTAAAATTCAATTTCACGTTTGCTGCCTGAGGATGTGATTTGGAAACTGGCCAAAGAAAGAGGAATTTCTTTCTGGCAAGTCTCAGTCTAGCTCTGGTCTAGCCTCAGGCAAATTATATCATCTTGCTACATGAATGACAAACACAGAACAAAAAATACAGACCAGTCTCACCCAAGATACTGAGGGGGTGCTTATATCAATGGTTATGTGAAGTGTATGTTGCATGCTGTATAAAAAATTATTGCCATGATTCTCAGCTGAACTCCTGATAAAACTGTGATATGCTGGTGGGAAGGCTTCTGGGAGTCTGCTGTTAAGGTCTGCCTGCCACCAAAGTGGAAGCAAGGTGCCATTGTGGCAAGTGGAGTTCAGCTCTCTGCATTGTATTGTCAATCACGCATTCATAAAATCGAGTTTTTTCATGGCCTTAGTTAAAAACATTTCTGGAGTTCATTTCTCTTTGCTGTCAGACCAAATAGCATTCAAGGTAAGGAGTTTAAAATAAATTTCATTGGGAGGAGATGGGTCTATTCTTACACTGTCTTTTACAAATATCTTTATGCGCAGGCATCTTTATGTTCTTGCATCTGTGAGTAATATAAATTATTTAATGTATAGAACATTTACCTGCATGCATGACATATTTTAAGCAAATGAGATTATAAATGTTATGTACATGTACGCACACACACGCTAATAAAACTTTGTGTTCATTTGTGGAAGAACGTAAGTGTTTCCAGCCTCTATCACCTTGTGGTATTCTACTAAGTTACTGCTCTGGGTAAGTGCTGCACCTGGGGAGGAAGAGCCCCAGACACCAGTGAATGCTGGGGCTCACTTCCTGGAAGGCAGCTTTGCATGGAAGGACCTGAGGACACCAACCTGGATATGAGCCAGCAACACGCCCTGGCATCAAAGAAGGCATTGGCCATTCTGGGCTGTATGAGGAGTGTTGCCAGCAGGTCGAGGGTGCTGATCCTTCCCCTCTGTTCAGCACTGGTGAGGTCACACCTGGAGTTCTGGGTCTGGTTCTGAGCTCCCCAGTGCGAAAGAGACATGGATGTACTGGAGAGAGTTTGTGGAAGGCCACGAAGATGATTAAGGGACTGGAGTATCTCATAGAAGGAAAGGCTGCAAGAGCTGTGGCTGTTCAACCTGGAGAAGGGAAGGATTAGGGGAAAATTTTTAGGAATGTCTGAAGAGGGAGTGCAGGGAGGATGGAGCCAGGCTCTTTTCAGTGAGTGCCCAGTGACAGGACCAGAGGCAATGGGCACAAACTGAAAGACAAGAGCTTCTCTCTGGACAGTAACCACTTTTACACTGTGAGAGTGATTGAGCACTGGCACAGGTTGCCCAGGAGACTTGTGGAGTCTCCATCCTTGGAAAAATTGAAAAGCCATCTGAACACGGTCTTGGGCAACTGGCTCGTCAGTCTGTCCAGTCACAGTAAAGCATGTTTAATCAGTGAAAAAGAAGAGCTTATGAATAAAAATAAGTTGCCTTTGATTATTTGGAACAGTGCTCATATTTCTTCTTCAAAAGGAAGATATGCACACACTCATGGCTTCTCTGATTACTGTGGGACACAAGAACACAAAGGAAATAACTTATGGTCGTGTACTGCAATAAAGATAATCCCTGATTTTTATAAGGCTAAATTGGCAATTTACTACAGTGGGAAAGAAGAAATGAAATTTTCTGTAAGCTTAATTCAAGGAACTGAAAAGAATGCAAGTCATAAATATGAGTTTATTTTTGAACAGGTATAAAAATTCTATAGATGATTTTACATTTAAGGAGAATGAACCAATCTGAGGACTCCTCATTAACTTTCAAGGACCATTTGGCAGGTAATGGAACTCATCCTCTAAAACATTTATTCTTTTTGTCTTATAGACACACATGCCTATCTCTGAACAGCACAATTCACTGTAGGAGGAAAAAGCTGTTTCTTTTGCATAGAAGCCAGGAGGAAAAGCAGCAGAGAAATAAGACAGGGAGAGGAATAAAATTGAGGCTAGAGAGAGAATATATAGAGTAAGCAGAAAAGAAAACAAATAAATTCATTTGCCACAGAGAACAAGGAAAATTAAAAACTACTGGTGGCGTACACTTTTGACCTGGAAAAAAACCAAAAAGATGAAATTCCAAATTTACAGCCTTGCCTTAAAAAATATTCATCTTTTGTTTTATTGGAAATCCTGTAGTGCTATTTAGCTAATTTTTTTGTGTGGAACTACGGAAAACTTGGTACTGGTTTGTGTCTCTCATCTGTCTCCCTCTGCCCTGCAAAGGCTTCGCATCCTT
The DNA here is from genome assembly GCA_013397865.1 of Struthidea cinerea. Classification (NCBI taxonomy): domain Eukaryota; kingdom Metazoa; phylum Chordata; class Aves; order Passeriformes; family Corcoracidae; genus Struthidea; species Struthidea cinerea. The sequence continues at coordinate 46,789 of VZTI01004539.1, forward strand.
TTGCTGTGGAAAAGATAAGCCTGTGAGTCTGTGATTTACTAAAGCTGACATTGCAAAGATTGGGAGACTTTTCAATGGAAAGAAATGGGTGCTGTTGTTTCATGTTTTGAAAATATAAATGAAGCAAAGTTGGAAACCTGACTTGAGAACTGAATATATATTGAGAATTTATACTTTGAAATATACGGACATAAGACATTGGTTTATTTTTTGTAAAGGAATTCAAAATTCTTTATTTATCAAGAAAAAGTTGCAGAAAAGGGGTTTTATTTTTTTTTTTTACTATACACAACATTGTTCATTACTTGGAAACACATAGTCCATAATGTTTTACTCAATGGAAAGCTATACAGTGGTTTAGTTTCTCCTGCATTTTTTCTGATGCCCCTGATTTCACCAACTCCTTTTGCTGGGCAGTGCACTTTAGTTTCAACACACATTGAGAAACTGGAAGAAAATATAAAGGAGTATGCGTCTAACTCTTTGAGATGTTATGAAACTGTACTGCGTATTCACAGAGGATGCGTATATGCCACTTATCTTCGATTTTCTGTTAGAACCCATTAAAGAAGTATTGTTTCTATTTATTTTCATTATTTTCTATCATCACCCATGCAAACCAGCTCTACAGCTAGAGATTACAATTTGCAGAACGATCAGCAGAAATGGAAATTGGTCATCTTGTGGATTTATTCCTATTGCAATATATTTACATCATAGGTATGGAAAGTGGAAATGAGTCAGTCTACAAACACACTGAGTGCTCTCAAGTACCTGCACTTGACTTCAAGTTTTCCTGCCTAGATTCTGTTTTCTTAGATAATTGACCTGAAGTGTCCTAGCCTCTCTTAATGAAGGAACTAAAAATACAAGCTACTCTTCCTGTTCATCATGTGTCTCAGTTTGCCTTCCTGCCTGCTCCCCTCCCCCCGACACCTCCTCCCTTTGCAGGTTGTTTCCCCAAGTGCCAGTGGAGATCAGCACAGGAGGAGCATCAGCAGGACTGAATAATCATTTCCCTGGCCTTTTGCCTGTCTCTAAAACAGTTCATGGTCTAAAGTTGCAGGATGAACTTCATAATTGACATGTTCTTTGGAGAAGGCAAACGTTCAACCTACAGCAAATACTGCCTCTGCAGTTGCACTGAAGTGAAAATATGATCTGGAATGATATAGGTTTGATACGTTTAAGTAAATGAGGATATTGTCTCTGATATTTTCTGTTAACTGCCTTTCCTCTCCAGAAAGAGAAAGAAACAGGTTATTTGGTCTTGTAACTCACCACAATAAGAGTGTTATCTGACTGGGAAAAATGGAGGAAAGGTGATTTAAGCCTTGTCTATATCTTTGTGTGCTGGGCAGAGGAGTCCTTGGGAAATAATCTACAAAGTAGAAATTAGAGACCTATTATGAATGGGTTTAGCAAGAATCTACTGTTTACTGTTCTGTGTAACTATCTCTCTTCAGGCTGCCTCTTGGAGTCTCACACCTGCCTGCTAAACACTGGAAAACTATTTAAAATTAAATAACTTGCTGTATGCCACAAATCAAGTACAGATAATATCTTGTCTTTGGAAAGGAACTCAAAAAGTTTTTTATTTCATCCTCATGCTTTCACATAGAAATAAAGACAGGCAATTTCACTTGTTAATTCTAAAGAAACTATTTGAAGACAAAGGTAAACTCAGAGCTCCATTATTTAGTCCAAATGTATCAAATACACAGAGTAGTCACCAGAAAAAAAAAAAAAATCTGTTGAATGGGTTAGAGATGGGAGTTCTAATTTTTCTTCTTCTTTTGTCAAGACCCACTACAACTTATTTTTTTACAAAGTATGATGGGAATATGAGTGAATGAAAATAGTACATAATGTTCCATTTAAGTAAAAAGCAATTCAACTAATTAATGTTTAGCGACTTGGAAGGTTTATTTAATATACTGACATAAGGACTTGTATGATGCAGAATTCTATGTCTTTAAAAATCCCTTCAAGTATGTCCTGTACTTTGTACTCTCAGAGAATAAGATTTGCATGATGAATGCAGAGGGTACATTTGAATTGCAGTAACATCTCAATACCTCATTTCTGTTGGAGTAAATGATAGTTAAATCACATTCATAAAGTGCGTCCAGTCAGTGTTCTAGCAAACACCAATTTCATGGTAATAAACAGTCACAGTACCTCACAAGCAATAGGCAATGGGTAAGTTTGGCTCTTTTATATTTATATATCATTGCCTTTGATTCCCTCAGGAGTTCAAAATTTATGCAGAGTAACATTCTTCTTTTCATGGTTTCTCCTGATGCTCTTATAAATTTTGTGTTTGTACAATTTCAAAAGTCTGTTGGTTCTGAAAGTTTTGGTCTACTTTAATAAAAGCTAAATGAGCCCAGCCCAGTCTGTATAAGCCTCATAAACTTAGATGATCCTTTTACCAAATGCTTTTGTGACTCTGCATTTATTCAGTGCTGGTACTAGAAGTGTCATTTAACTGCCTTATAGTTCCTGGCCCACTCAATCTGATATATGTTTAAAACTGGGTTGATGGGATTTAATGCTTTAACTTATCCAATGTGTATTTTTATTGTTGTTGGAAATGGATATGTTGAAACTTCCATGAGCAAATTCTTTCTATTTTTTTTTTTACTTCAAGAAAATTGGAAACAAAATGTATGATTTATATAATTTTTTTGTACTTTAAAAATAGAATTATATTCTTTTCAGCCTCACCCTGTTTCACACAGCATTGACTTGTCTAATAAATTAAGACCCCATCTCAAATCTGTTGAAATTTTTCTTGTAGGCTTCTTAAATGGATACTGTATGAGGATTCTGACGTGTACTGACCCAGATGTGCAAGCAGATGTATTTTCTTAGATCTATATGGAGAAATTTATGACATTATTCATCATAATCTGAGCTTTTTAGTAACAGAGCATGGCCTTCTTTTAATGTGACAGACTGCATAAGGGAGAGACAATAGGAATAAAGAAACACATTTTGTAGTGGTATTTCTATCTTTGTAACAGGCAAAAATACCAGGCACAATGCAGGTGTGTTACCTCTTACTGTGTCTGTTAAGGAAAACAGAGAAATACTTTTGATTAACTACTTTTTTGTTCTCCTGGTGACACGACTGCTGAGTGCAGACATGGCAGATGCATCATGGACATAGAGAAATTAAGTGAGTCAAGGTGAGCTCACCATGTGTAGCTGGGTACTGTCCTCAGCTGTCCTACTGTCTCCTGCTACCTCCTGTCTGCCTCTTCAGTCGTTGTTCTTCCTCTTGACCTTCTTAATGCCTTGTTGTCATGACTTGGCAGTTTCTGATGAGACCACAGGGAAGAGGATGCACATTTTAAACAGTAGGATACCAGGAGAGGAAGAGTTAAGGCTTTTAAAAAAGCAGGTTTTTAAACTAAAACCTATAATTTGCTATGATTTTAGGTAGAAATTTAGGCACACATGAGAAGATCCATCAGTTCCATATATTATAAGAAGAGTGAGGCAGGTAGAGTTATCTGTGTGCCTTAAAAAGTTGTTCAATGTGAAAATATTCTCCTATGCAAAGATACGTATAGCTTGCATTCCTTTTTTTTTTTTTTTTTTTTCGAATTTCAGAGATGTTGGAGTTGGTTGGTTTTTTGGGGGTGGGGGTTTTTTTTTTTTCTTGTGTTTTTTTTTTTTTTTTTTTTTTTTTAACTTGGGACAGCCAATTCACGTATGATAAAGTAAGTATGTATAGGAATTCATTCATGCTTATTAGATATTTTCAGAATTATGGGACTATAAAATAACCTAAAGCATTTGCTGTGGATTTTCATCTTAAATTAGTGTGTAGTGTCTTTATTCAAAGAAGAGGGTTGGCTGAATGCATGGTTCATATTTTTGCTGGTGCACTGAGATTTTGGCTGCAAACTGAATTACTTATTCATTGTAATATTTTTCCATTGCTTTCTGAGCAATTTTGTTCTTGATCAAGTTTTTATGATACTGTGCATTATCTTTATCAACATCCTAGGAAATGCTGACATTTGTTCCCTCCCAGATGAAGGTTTTCAGACCTCGCTCTCTATCTGTAATTGATTTATGAATTACCAACCCTCTTGTAGCATCTTCAGTGTTGCCCTCTGCTCCAAGTTCTCACGAGAATGTTTTTTAGTGTTTTTACCATAAATGACTTTAACTGTTATGGGCACTCTTGTATATGCACTCTTGTACATTATTAAAGGGGGTGAAACAACTGCATGGAGTTTCATAAACAACCAGCCATCATATACAAATTTAACTGATAGATTTTCTTATACCTCATGTGTAATCAAGGTGTTTGAGCAGCCCTGCTGAGTATCAGCAGGAAAAGAACCTCAAAGCCCCAGTTGTGATAACTACTGCTATTCAATTTTCCCCTACACACTTAGTACTGTGCTTTTTTGTCCTCTTGCTTTGTGATGGTTCGCACTTTCTTAATTTATGGAGGTGTCAGTGAAACTGGCCAGACTGCTCCTCGGTCTGTTGTTTAAAGAAGGAGAAGTATTTCTTTGCTCCTAAAGATGAAAGGATGCAAACATAAAGGCACACCTGTGTTCTATGAAGACATTAGTACAGTCAGACCATAGTGTCTCGACATGTGGTGCATATTGCACTTAGATAGCAGTAATGAAGAACAGAAGCTGAAAATCTGGTATTTCTTTTGTCTTGGTTGTATTGTTGTCCCAGCTGTAACTTGGTAGGATTGTGTTTGCTTTTCAGTGCCTGCATTATCACACCTATTGCAAACAAATCTTTCTTTTGTTTCTTTACTTACTAGTCCTAGAAACTTGTATTTTCTGCTCTCTCTTTACCCTATGTTGTCTCTTCTAGGGACACCACAGAGCCCCCCCCCCCAGATTACAGTTTCCTTCACGCCTTTCAAAGGTTACAATTCAGCTGCCATTCTTTGCCCAGTCTCCTAGTGTCTTCAAATTCAAATTCTCTGAATCTGCCATGGATGTGAAAGGCTGTGAATTATGATGCAATAGAACACTTATGAAGTATAAGGCTAGAAGTCAAGTACCATTAAAGGCAAAAATGCGTGAATTGTTGTGCCATAAGTCACTTAATAAAATATTGTGTGATTCTAAGTTGGCCTGATGCAATTCTTTACTTAAAAAAAAACCCAACCAAACAAAAAAAGCCCAAACCCAAACCATAAAGAAAGTTCAGGAATAATTTATTTTAAATTATTTTAAAATTACTTTATTTAATACAAATTAAATGGGTTAAAATTATGATATATATGTACTCTATTTTAGGTTAACACGAAGTCTACAAATGGATTTAGTTGAAAAGGAGTATAGCTGTGCATTTTTAAAGCTAATAGATTCACTGCGTTGTGCAGGATGAGTGTCATAGAATGATTTGGGTTGGAAGGCACCTTAAAGATCATCCAGTTTCATTTCTCCTGCCATGGGGACACCTTCCACTAAAGCAGGCTGCTCAAAGAAAGCCCCATCCAACCTGACCTTGAAACTTTCAAGGTCGGGACATCCACAGCCTCTCTGGAAAACCTGTCACAGTGCCTCACCCCTCTCACGGTAAAGAGTATCTTCCTCATATCTAATCCATACCTACCCTCTTTCAGTTTGAAGCCATTCCTCATTTTCCTATCACTACATTCCATTGTAAAAAGTCCCTCTCTGGCTTTTGTGAATGCCTTCTGTAGGCACTAGTAGGCTGCTATAAGGTCTTCACAAAGCCTTCCCTAAATTATTTCAAAATTGCTCCCTTTTTTCTCACAAGCAGAAGTATATGAGGATTGTGAGCATCTAGTCTGATGTAAGTAGTAAAGACAATAGATCCTGCAGTCTTTTGTTACCATTTCTTCTTGCAGTGGCCGTTCAGAAGTTGATCAAAGTGACTTTACAGTATAGAAGTGTGTGGTAATTTTCTATCAGGAAAAGCATTATTCTAAAGAAAAATACTTAGAGCTGTGTAAGAGCTAAACCAAGGTGAGTTTTTTCAGTTCTAAAATGCTTTGCACTTAAATATTAGAACTTGGACCCTTTTTGTGTGAGATCCACACATATGTGTGAAGCTAAGAGGTGTTGACTTGTGCTCCTCTTGGAATGGGAGCACTTATATTCACAGTGAATGTCTTCCAGTTGCTGACATCCAGTAGATGGTGGAAGCATGATTAATAGTCAAAGAACAGTTTTTCCATCTGAAACAGAGAAATCTTTATTTTCACCTTTTTTCCTTTATCTTAAGAAAAAAGTAATCGAAGTTTATAAAACTCCATTTGTAGGTGTGATACCCAAGACTCATTTTCATGAAGGTACGTCCTGAATTTTAAATATTAAAGTTCTATTTAAGTAGTATCCTTCCCCTTCTGACATTTGGATTTAGATTAAAATGGTTCCAAAGTTTGTCTAACAGCTTGTCAAATGTTCACACCATAGAAGTAAGGGAATATTGTCACATTACATCTAGTTGTTCTGGTTTTGCCTGCCAGCCTGTGACAAGGTCAAAGCACAGCACAAAAATCTGAGTTACAGATAGAAACAAGATGTAATAAATTTCTCAATAAAGTTGCCTGAATTTGAAACAAATGGTGAAAATAGATTTTTTTTTCATAGCTCTGGCAAAGTAGACAGTGGTTCTTGCATTGTCCCATCACTGGAGCCAGATTCTGAGAGATGCCATGCACTTAGTATTCCAAGATACTTGAATGTCCTTTGGAAATTTTTTCAGATGTTCTCCATGTCTGTCCTCCTATGGATGTATTTTCTGGTCAATAGATTTTATCTAATTACTGAGTGTGGAGATATGATTTCTTGTGGTGGGCTTTTAAATTACACAGTTCCACAGCTATTGTCACTGGTAATCCTATAAACATGCCTTCAGTGCTGCAGATATAACACATATGTTGGGCTGTTCCTTATTTTTTCTTTCTGTTTGCTTTTTGCTCTGGGCTTCTGAACACTCATTTTCAATTTGGAAAGGTATTGTGTTGGTACACCTGGTGAGTTTTCGCTGACTACTCCTTTTATGCGTAAAAATGCAATTGCATTGGCAGCTCAGAACTGAGCTTTAGGAAAAAAAGTGCAAAGCTGGAGGAAGGCAGAAGTACCCAGAAACTTAAAGATGGAGATGGGGTTTTAATGGAATTTCAAAATTGACTGACTTAGTTCAGATCTTGCTTTTGAGACATTTAAAGGGAGTGACACGACTGGCCTATTAGGTAAGTTATTTATAACATATTCAAATTATATTTTGCCATGTATGAATTTTCTGCTGTCTTGTTATAAGAATTCACTTGGCCGTATGCTTGTTTTTTACTGTGGAATGTATATTCTTTTTTTTTGTTCACTAGTCAGCCTTTCTGGATTCAGGAACTTGTCCTGAAGTCCCTGACAGGATTCAATATCAACAGAATACCTGTATTTTTTGGTTGCTTGTTAGAGGACTACTGACAGCAGATGAGATGATAGATGTGTGCGCATACAGCAAGTAGATCTGTGTAAGATTTGTCTCCTTAGACACTGGGTTAGAGAACAAACACCCCATCAGAGACTGCAATTCTCTAGTGGTTGCTCTTACCCCTTAGAGAAATACCCAGCTGGCTGACAGTTCAGATGGACACAAAGCACATTCAATTCTGATCTGTGCATGGGCAAATTTGAGTTGTGGCATGTGCGTTGGGTTGGCTGGATAAATGAGTGATGTTTTTGATTCCTACCTGTTGAAATACAGCCCTGGTCTTACAAGCTCAGCTTGTAAGAAGACCACTTACTTTTGTGGGGTTATTCATTAGGGACATTTTCTCCCTCTCTTTCTCTCTCTTTCTCTATCTCCTTAGAGAGCTCAATAAAGAATGGTTTGGCATTAAAAGCAGGCTGTTTGTGAATCAGACACCTGAATAATGATACTGAAGTTGTTATTTTTATGCAAATATGGCTATTAGGATGAGGATGAATCTACAAATTAATGAAGCCTGATCTAGGAATAAAAATTAGTTAATCCAGAAAAAGCTGCAAACAGTATTTTTAATCTTTCAAAGGAACTGCAGGCAATTTTTTTTATTGTTTTCTCTATCTTCTTGCTTTCTCACACTTCTTCAAACTCTTTAGAGAATAATTTGACTCTCAATGTCCAGTTGAGGAAGCACAGAATAAAACAATACAGTAAAATCCAAGTGTCTTACAGTCTATATGAACTAAAATTGTGATTTTAATAAATTGTGGTACATCAGTCACCTCCAGATCTAATCTTGTAGCTTTTAACAGTAGTTGCTTGTGATGAAACTTACTGTCTGTGGCCTAAGCCAAATTGGAAGAATTCATTCATCTGTTTCTTCAATACAGATTCCTCAGTGTGAGCCTTCAGTTCCTTGCAGGTGATAAAAGGTTCCCTTGAAAAGCATGCAAAATTTATCTACCAGTAGAGTTAGTGAGAATGTTGCTTTTAACAACTGAGGGAATAGTACTGAGAGCATCTGTCCTTGTTTCAACTAGGGTAGAGTTAATTTCTTTTCAATAGCTGTTACAGTGCTGTTTTTTGTATTTGGAATGACAATGGTGTTGATAACACACTGATGTTTTGGTTTTTCTGCTGTTGTGTTTATCCTAAGTCAAAGACTTTTATTCCCCTTGTCTCATACTTTCCCTGTGAGGAGGTTTGCCAAGCAAAAAGCAAACTGTGAGGGAGCATAGCTGGGACAGGGGAACTGAACTGACCAAAGGGATATTCCACACCACAGAATGTCATGTCCTATGAAGTATGCAATATATAAGCTAGGGGGAGTTACCTGGAAGGGTGGCCAATCTGGGTTCTGGAAGGGAGGTCTGGCATCAGTTAGTGGGTGGTGAGCAATTGCATTGTGCACCAGTCATTTTGGGTTTTTTTGTATTTATTATCATTATTAGTATTATTTTACCATTGTTATTGTATTTTACTCTGTTTTCTATTATTGAACTGTTCTTATCTCTACATACAAGTTTAACTTTGATTCTCCTCCACATTCCACCAGGCTGGGGTTGATAAAAGGGGAGGTTGAGCAAGCGGCTGCGTGGTGTTTCATCTCCAGCTGGGCTTAAAACCATGACAGCACCTTAAATTCCTTCCTTAAATTCTATTTTATAGACCTCTGATCATTCCTTCTTTTTCTGTCAATTTCAAAAGAATCTAAGACGATCAAAAAATGTCTGGCTGTACTTACCCCAGTGTTAAATTTTTAATGATTTCTTCTGCAGGCTGCTGTTTATTGGAGCCCCTTGTACAGGTAAAATCACTTGAGAGGCATATATGAAGATGGCAATAGTAATGGTGTGCTGTTCTTCTTGAGATATCTGCTTTTACAGCATGTGCTAATCCACTCGCCTCTCATTTAACCCACATTTTCTTGGCTGCCCAGAAAGGAGGATGATGATTATTCAATACTCTTTGCTGGAACTACCAAATCAGTATTTAAAATATATTGGTCTTGAATTAGTTACAAGCTTGAATAACGTAGTCTAGCAAGTAGTTAACTTTTTTTTAGCGAAGCAAGCTCTTTATGGTGAACTAACTAACTGTGTAACATACCATTCATATACTCTTTATGATGCATTTTCAGTCATGTTCTGACAAGGACTTCTGCTGGAGCAGATTTTATTTAGCTCTCCCTTTCCTACTTAGTGAAAGTACGAATTCTTCTGAATCTTAAAATACTATTATTGCATAGTAAGGTTGACCCACTTTAGGTGTTTGGAATAGGAGATAATGATAGCAGACACTCATGATGTTTTAGCAAAGATTGGTACTTTCAGCTCAACTTTAAAGTATGTCTTTGAGTCAAAAACTGATTCTTAAGTATTCCTGTCTTTCTTAACAGACTGGGTATGTGTGCATGTGCGTGCATGTTTTGTTTTAAGAGCTGTATTTGTTTCTTTGGTATTCTTTTTCCCTCAGCTGTAAATTAGGGATGTTTAAATGTAATACTCTGAGGTTAAAAAATTGATAGATATTGTAGTTAGAAATTTTATTTAATATATTCATTTCAGTGTTCCTTTGTTTAATGCCTGTTTTCATATCTGAATTGATGTGATAAGATTTATCACAGGACAAAACATCAACTGCTTTTAGTTGAGTGGGTTCATAACTACCTTTGCTGCAGGGGTTCTGCAGAGGTCAAATTGTAGCACGACGACACACCACACATTTTGTTACTCAAAGTTCTTGTTGAGGGGCTTGATGTCAGGCAGTTGTGGTTGCTTGAATACTTTTCCTAGCTGAATCACTTTGCTGCCAGAAAACCAGTACATTTTCTTGTTTCTAAGTATAGCACACATATATTTGCAGTAGATATGAGGAATGCTGGGTAAAAACTTGACCGATCACATTTGAGACCAGTGGGTTAAAACTAATATAGGTGCTAAGCTGAGCAGGAGAATGGAAAGGCAGTTCTGCTATGGAAGGATGTGAGAAAAATCTGGCTTGCATCTAGTGGAATAAAGATGGAGAAAATGTATGTTGATATCCTAAATTGTTCAGTGCACCAAATACTGAGGAAGAAGAATTCCTTAGGCAAAATAAAAAATTTAGGAGATAAATAGATATAAATTAAGCATTAATACATTTTAAGCTGAAAATTGGGAGAAGAAATATGGTAGTAAAACAAAAAATAATAATTGTGGAAAAGTTAATTAGGTATGAGTATCTGATATGATGTCTAAAATTTCATTGGAATGAGTTTTGGTATGCCTTTCCATCTTGACTGTCTGCAAACATCATCTTTGTTGAGAAGCTCTGCTGTGTTTCTCCTGAACTCATACAGAACATACAGAATTCATATGGAACTCATACAGAAAATAATACATAGAATGCTGGACTCTCTGGAGGCTCTGCAAATACTAGTGTGAACAGAGTCCCAATGAAACACTCACTTCCAGTAGTGAGTTGTTTGCATCTTATATCTTACTTTGTAATAACTTCATATGACACCTAGGAAGAAATTTAGCAATAAATAACAAACAGCATGAAAAATCACTGCAAAGGAGCAAAATGTCATGGAAAGAATATTCAGCTGAATGAATGGATAAGCAAAAAATTTTGCTGGTGAGCGAAAGACATTGATTATGAAGTCACAAATAAAGTTTTAAAGGAGACCTGTTCCACTGCTTAGGCAGTGCTTAATTGGTTTTTCTCAAAGCAACAAATTTACAGCCTGGATTTATCGGAGTATTGATGTGGCTTCCTGCAAAGGAAGTTTGTCTTAGGTGAGATAAATGACACAGACAAAAATGGGCTCTTTCTAAACGTAGTGTTCCAGTAATTTAAAAATGATTGTGTATTTTGCCATGTGGGAACAGACAGAAGCAGGGACTGTGATGAAGATTATTGATTGCTACAGGAGTGAGTACTTCCTAAACAATTGCATCAGTGAAAAAAAAATAAATCAATCAAACATGTTGAGAATTTGCAAAGAAAAATACCATCTCTTATTCAAAATATTAGCAAGTTCTGTCGACTTGAGAGATGGCACCTGCACACACAAGTGTTGCTTTTCATGCAGAGCATTTGGTGTAATATGGCTCTCTCTGGTTATAGTACTGCGTAGCAGTGATACTGACGTCATGTGATACTGAACAGTTAAGTATTCCTAAATGCTTTCTGTCACAAGTCCTTTCATTTACCCCCTAAAGGCATAAACAAGCCAAAAGTAAAAACCAAGTCTTTCCCTATGTATTATAGTGACTTTCACATGGGTTTTTCTTTTTAAATACTTAGTTCTGATACAGTCTAAGAATTGCAACCATTTACTTTACACTGGGAGATTAGATGACCTGAAACCATGGATCAGCTGATAACATGATTTTGTTTCAAAGTCAAACTCTTCCCTTTTGGGTTTCATACTCTTCTGTTATCTTAGACTCCTCTTCTTCCTTTTGGGTTTTGTCTTCTGTCTCCTTTATTTTTTTTCCTCCTGACTTTGAACTGGTGGGTTTTAGTGCTTGGGTTTTTTTTTAAGTATTATTCATGGCCTCCTGACTATACAATTTAATACTTTTGAAATCCCTCTACTCTGTTCTTAATTTCATCTTTTATAAGCTTCTTGATACCTTCTCTTTTACTCCTGATATATCCTGGTAGCATCTCTTTTTTTTTTGACTGACTCATCCTAACAAGGTTGAGTGGTGTTTCCCAAGTGATTAGCTTTTTTCAGTGAAAAATGCAGTTTTAGTCAATACAAAACTTTTGAGGCTGTTGCAAAATTGGATGACTACTTTAGGACCTTTTATTTAAAAAGTGGTTCCTCAATAACATTTGTTGAAATATATCCAAATTATTTCTCTGGATTCATCGGAGATGTAACAGCATGTATACAAACAGCTGGAGGAACTATCCGATCCTTTTCAGAAGCTTGATGGAGTCACTGAATTTACTAATTCTTCCAGGTCTAAGAAGATGGATAAAAATTGAGAAAGAGAACTTTGAATGGATTTTTCCTTTTCTTTCCCGCTGAAGCTGTTCTGTGTTAATAATTATATTCTTACACTTCAGGATGTAACAATGGAATGGTTGTCTGTGAGGTCAGGAACATCTGAGTTCTGGAACCCATCTGAAGATTATTTAGATAGATGCCATAAAGTGGGACTGTTTAAAATGGAGACAAGTGTGCACCAGAGGAGCTGACATTTCAGAGTTTGGGGAAAAACTCTGAAAGTGCACAGTGTGAATTTGTAGCCCGCTCTCCAGAGGAATCATTTAACCAGATGTTTATAAAGTAGAGAGAACATTATGACTCTCCTCTCTGGAAGTTTCAGATGCGGGTGTGCAGGTCTATCTCTTTGTTCACCTAGTGCTCCACTTCAACCAAAAAACTTGAAAATGTGATGAAATATTTTTTCTCTAAATTTATAGAAACTTATGGTTTCAGATGTGAAGTATTATGTCAAATCATACTTTCAGCTGTGCCTGAAACACATTTTCAGTACTTTGGCCATTAAATAAGAAAAATCAGTCATCCATTGAGCATAATCTAGACCCAAAAGATCAGACCTGTCATCATCTTTGTCAAATTCTTCAGGTGATTATGTCAGCAGCAGCTCTGTTGGATTCATTAGAGCTTTAGCCATGTATTATATCAAACTCGGGTGTCTGGAAAGAAAATTCATCTCCTTTAAAAACAGCAGTAGGCTGGAAATTGACTTTTAAATCTCTACCTGCATCTCATCTCTTGGCTGAGAGATCCCAGTGTGCATGCAGTAAATATAACAAGATAATTTGTTTAGTAGCTAATTTCTTATTTTTCAGAAGGAACAACTTTGGAAAGCTTGTTGTTATTGCTATGAAGCTAAGCTAAAATATTATCCTGTCTTCTATTGTGAATATACAAAAAACTTTCTATAAAAATATATACAGGATTCTTAAATCTATTTTTTTCTGTTGAAAAAAAATTATTCACAGAACTTGTAGGAGAATGGATTTTCTTATCTAGGTTGCTGATGGCATAAGCCATAAACTAGCAAGCTATGTTCATGGGTCAGTGAATACTTCGTGACTGGAGATATATGAATGTCTGCTGAGATAGGACATCACGCCCTACTCTCATTCTAACATCATTCAGTTGTTTTGAGAGGTGAGAGATTTCTATTTGCCATATCATCCCTTTTTATTATTTTTAACACCAGCTTTCTGAACATGCTTTTTTCACCCCACCCTGTGTCCTTGTTCTTTTTTATTTGCCAGAAGAGGTGACTGTGTGGAAGGAAAGCTACAAAAATACGACAGTGACAGGATGTTGATACAGACAGTAGTTTAGATAATGAGATGCTCTCACCGTCCTCTGCTCCTCTCTCCTGTGTGCTTTAATAACAGGGTATTATACAAATAACTTTACCTATGTTACCTAGAACGTGGTGTGTAATAAGCCTCCCTCTCCCTCAGTAAATCTCAGGGAATTTCTCACTGCCAGTCCTGTGACACGGACCTTTGTTTATGCAGTCAGGTAGATTGAAATAACTGCCTGTATTCTGATATATTTAATTTGGTTACCAGAATATCTGATCATATTTGGATCCATATGTGTCTCATGGGATCCTCCTAGGTTTACACTCCAGATGCTTGCTTTTTCTGGCCACAAAACAATCAGAGTTGTGGCTGGTTTTATTTTCTGTTGCAATACTTAAACTACAGAAAATGCTTTTTTTCTTTTCTGTTGTGCTTTAATATATTCCTGAACTGCACAAAAATATGTTAATTACCTTTATGAAAGTAAGAGTTCCCAGTCTTCTCAAAAGAAAAAATGCAGAATAGCTGGCATTATTAATATAATAATAGATTTTTATTTAGACATCCATCAATCACAAAAACAATGAGAAATTCACATTTAATACTTAGCCTCAGATGAGCAAAGTGCTAAGCACTCACCCTTTTCATTGTTAATTGTAAAAATTTTGTGTTCTTATAAATTCTTTTAATGGAGAACCAAAACAAGGAAGGCAGACTTTGTGGTGGGTGGATGGCACTGAGTCAGATGTGGACCTCCAGTACCATTAAAAACTTGCAGATTGTGGACTTCAAAACCGGTGTAAGCCTCATTTTTTACACTGGAACCTATTGCATGTTATATATTTGCTCTGTTATTGTTAGTTTAGGTAGGTGGACTCTGCTTTACACAAGAAGAATCATGATAGGTGTCCTATTTAGAAGTCCTTGTAAAGTGAAGTACATCAATAAATATTTTTAAACTGATCATACATTATCATACACATGCACAATTATTTGACATAATGGACTGTGCTCATTGTCAGCTAGGTCCAGACGTGCAAGAATGAGGCAGAATTTTTAGCCTTCGGGTTTATTTTTAATTCTGAAGAGTTAAGTCTCTAAATAAAATGAAATAATTTATAGATTATTTTAAAATATTCTGAATGGCACTATCATCTTCTAATCAATGTCTCTGATAATAAATGGTTCTACATTAACTAAGCTAGCTTAAAAATGGCTCAGACAGCTGTTTTTTCATCATATAACTGACACTTTCTGAAGAAATATCTGTTGCCATGTTGCTAAGTTTCCCTTTTAAATTATTTTTGTTCAGTCTCTGTTCAGAGACAGGGCTTGTCAAATTATAGAAGCAGAAAACAGTATGCAAAATAATTAACAAGATGATACATGCAAGTATGGCAAGTTCCATGTTCACCCTCAACTCTTTCCATTCCTTCCCTTTTTTCCCCCCTTCAGTAGTGGTTTCATTTCAGCAAGAGGAATTTCCGTCAATTCTCCCTGCTTTGAGAGGGTTTTGGATTAAAACTCCATGTAAGATCTAATTGCTATTTCTTAGAAGGGACACCTGAACTGACACATGGAATATGAGTGTCCCATTTGAAATATCCCAGACTGGTATAGTTCAACACCTGAAATTGAGCATTTAAGAACTACTCTACTCTACACACTCTATTCTGTATTTTAAGTATTTTGCTTTTGTATTTGCAGATGATAGTACCATGCATATGCAGTCAGCTCACATTCTGGAGAATATTTTGTTAGCTAATTAAGGTCAAATATCTAGGCAAGATCCAAGTAATAAAAGATCTTAAAGGAAGGATTTCTGCTGACTTTGGCCAAATCCCTGAACTTTTTATGATTGCGAATTTGTCTGATTCTTTTTTTTTTTTCTGTAGATTTTTAATGCAGGAAAAGTACTTGGAAGACTGTGACATTTTCTGTGAAGTTAAAGTTTATAATTTTTATTTTTACATTTGACACTTTGAAATCCATGTTTTTATGAAATTCATCTGGACTGTCATAAAAATCTGAATGCAAGTAAGGTAAAAGAGCTTGCTTAAAAAACTGTAATTTTTTCAGGGAAAAGGAGTAGCAGGAAGAGGTATTGCATTCTGTGCCAATTGCTCTGAGTTGCAGGAAGAGGAAAGGCAAAGGGGGAAAGGGGGTGGGGAAAATGAGAAAGAAGATGTATTTAAAGCTACTTGTGAAGCACTCAGCAAGGGAGACCGGAAGGTGATATTTTGGACTAATTATCCAAAGCATAAAATTTTGTAGTGATGGGAGACATCAGCTAGAGCAGTAACTGTTTGGAAAGGATACAGCCTACAGCAAATTTTTGCAAGTTCCCTGTAAGAGTTTTCTCATACAGAAGAAGCAGGAAGTCTCCAGGCCTTTCTGTCATTGGCTAACTACTAATTTTAGACTTACTCTTGCCTTTTCAAGTGGACAATTTGAATCTATTTTTAGAAAAGGCAAGTGGAAGAACATGAAATAGATATGTAAACCCACAGGAAAAAAAAGCCCAACCCAACAGACTTTAAAAAGACAACTTTAACAAATAATAATAAAAAAAAATCATCTGTGAAGACAGCACATTGATATGTGGAGTTCAGAGTAGCTGACACTTCCCTAGAGTATATTAATGGTTTAATTAAGCGCTTGCACTCCAGAGTAAAGAAAAGGAAACGCACAGCAAGGGAAACTAGGTAAAATGGTAAACTACATGCATGATGTAGGAACACAGAAACAAGCACAGAAAGACTGAGGCACAGTTGTAAACCTGGCTGTCAGGGAAATGAGCTTTATAGAGCCTCACTGCTAAATTGGAGGGATACGTTCAGTTCCAGTGGCCCTTTCATAGGACTGGTGCCATTTAATACTTTCATTTACAAGTTGGGTAAATTAAAGGAGAGCCTGTTTATTAATGCACAGATTATGTCTCTCAGAATGAAGAATGCCGGAACAGAGCATTAGAATTCAAGATGACATTGACAACTTAAGGAAATGTCCTAAAATATAGTGAAATCCATTAAGGTCAGCACAAAATCTCCTAAATGCTAAAGCAGCACTAATCAATAGTGTAAATGCAGGATAGCTAGGTAGCAGCTCTGCCAAAGTGGCTGCATCAGAGCTGAACTGTGAGAAAGATGTTGCAGATACAGAAAGGAAAAGGTGATACTGTATTGGGAAGAGCTGATAAGACTATCATTTTCAGATATCTGAATCCATCCACCCACTGCTAAGGCTACAGTTGCAGAACTGCTTTCAGTTTTAGGTATTGTTATGAAAGGAAAGCATCTTGGGTTATTGAATTAAAGACTCATCACCACACATGAGCACAAAGAAGCACAGAAACATGGTTATAGGCAAGGGAACTCCAGTAATCTGGATAGAGGCACGAGTTGCTGTCTGGGTCTTCCTAGGTCTGTCACAAAGAAACGACAAGCTCTTGGGCCAGCATGGAACCCATCAAGACAAGACAATGGGATAGGTTCTTCTGAGTACCTTTTTGTACTCTAGGGGGCTATTGCTTAGGACATATGGGCCTTGTTATGGGATACAAGGGGAAGGGCGTCTCAACATTGAATATGTCTTACTAAGGGATGTTTAAGGAAAGAACCAAAAATGGGAAAAATGAAGGAATCTTTGAGGTTTGAGGAGGAATAAGCTTGAGAAAATTGAGAGGATAATAAATTGATACAGTTGTGTATAAGGAAGTTGCTGACCACTGTGCTTGCCTAGCTGTGCCCTAAGCCTGATCAGTGCACTCTGTACTGTCTTCCTGTCCAGCTCAGTATTTAAATATTAAAAAAAACCTGTCTATTTTCAGTGCACTCCTCTCTATGGAGGTTGAAGTGCTAGGGAGTTAAATTGTACCATGAAGGGCCTGTGTGGTTTTGGGGCCAGTAGCTGAAGACACCCAAATGTGTCCATACTGTGTGGATGTCTGTGCCAGTGTATAAGCACTAGTGAACACCAAACTGGAGTAGTCAGTGAGTAAGATGAAGCTTGGGAGTCACCGATTGGATTGGCCATGAGTCTGGAGAAACTCGAGCAGTCTGGAGGGACCAGGATGTCCAAGCCAGCTGTTGAAGAGAGCATGGCCTCTGGGGTACAGCTTCAGAAAAGGTCATAAACCTGGGACAGCAGCCAGAGAGAACAGGTTGCATATGTTTGTTTCTGAGTGAGGCAGCTGGGAGGCCAAGGGATCAAGGACGTGGGAACTAGACAGACAGAATGTCTAAGGCCGGTTGCTGAAGAGATACATATTTTATATATATATATGTCTGTAAATATATATATTTTCTGCTGGGAAGCTTTCACCCATATAAGGGAAGAAGATAAAGCCATTTGTCCTCTTTTTGTTTGTGTGAGTGCTGCTGCTCAATGTTCCTGTATCTGGGTGGCCAGTTGTGTGAATCTATGTGTGCACTGTGTGTATGTTTATTCAGAATACACTCAGACACCTCACTGCTGGCTGTGCCTGGGGTGCCTGAACTGATCCACCAGATCCAGCAATTTGTGATAAGTACTTTTGGAGAAACTTGAGAGACAGACAATGAGAATTGTAAGAACTGTGAAGAAATGAGTTTTCTGGGTAAAAAGAGAAGTAAAGGAGAAAAGAGCGTGCTTTAGTATGTAAGAGGAAATACAAAGGGGAGAGAAATGATCTGTAGTGCAGATTCAAGTACTTGGAGTAAAGGAGTTTTAGTTTAAATATTAGGCCAAGCTACCTGATAGATAGGAAAGCCAAAACTCATGTGCTTTGCGTAGGGAAGCTGTTAAACTTCTGTCTGCAAAGTTTTTGTAAGAGTAGGTCCTACAATCTTCAGTGAGGAATGTTGTTGTTGAACCTGTCTTTAGCTGGGGAGTAGTTATGGTTTCCTTTGTGCTTTCATGCTTTAATCTTATTTCTTTTATAAATTTCTCTGTTTAGATTTAAGACTGGAACTATCATGTTTTATCATACTGGATGTGTACCTGGTGATAGGAACTTGAAGGATTTGTCCTGATCAGCCTCTAATGTCCTGCAGCAAATGATGACTTGGATGAATTCCAAGTCCTCTGCAGGTGAAGGGTTCAGCCTCAGACCCAAGATTTTAGAAATTTTGGGGTTACAGTGGTCTCTCACCAATGTATGGCACTACAAGCTTTTTGTATAGAAAGCTAACAAGTCAGGGCTTGAAGACAGATTTTGAGGTTGACTAACCTTTTTTGCTGACATAGCATTTTTCAATGTAAATATAATTCTTGTTTTGCCATTTTTTTGCATCTCTTTCCTTGGATGAACATTTATTTCTTTTCAAGGTGCCCTTATTCTGTGTGAATTGGCTTGAAGCACTAGACAGATGTTTCTTGCTCATTGATGACAGATATTTAGAAGGCTGAGGGCTATCAAGGCAGGATTCTTCCAACATCATTGGTACTTATCTGTCTCATCCGAGTAGCTGTGCTAGTGGTTCATGGTGCCCTGCTATATGAAGCAGTAATTATTTATTGATTTATTTCACTGCAGAAAGCCCTCCACATTCGTTCTGTGAGATGAAAAAGGAATCTTTTAACCACAATGTCAGAGAAAATATCTGAATGATAACTCCAGGATAAGCCACAGCAAATGGGCCCTACTTCTAGCAGTGGACACAGGCTGAGGCAGCAGGCTACTTTGAAGTAAGTTCCCTGGGTGGACTCCTTTAGAATGAGGGGAGAAAAGATAGTTCTGGTTCTCATGGGAAAGAAGCAGCTGTGAAGCTTTTGCAGGATGAGGGCCCAGAAGTGAGGCGAGTGCCATCTGAATGAGGAAGAGTGAACAGAGTTGATGTTTGACGATGGTAGTCCTGTGGGAACAAATGCAGCCCCAGAAGCACAGGTGGTCAGAGATGCAGGAAGGGGAAGCAGGTGTGGGGAGGAAATTGACAAACTTCTTGGCCTGGTGTTGGTTGCTGTAGTACCTCATTAGGACACTGCTAATGCAGGAACTGGCCTCTGGAGGGTAGTTCCTCTTACCATGAAGTTTTGCTAATGCTGCCAGTCTGGAAAGTATTTGGTAGTGGCTGACCTTGGACTGTACCTGAACACTTTACAGAGTTTGCTTCTTCCATGTCTGCTGGTCACATTCATCAGGGCAGTCATCATTCCCATTTTCCTTCTGCAAAGGGCCTGAATAGAATTCCTCCTGGAGATGGAGTCCCTTCTGGTTTGGTAATGGGCACAGTATCTAGAATCACTGGTACATGTGAATGAATAGCCCCTGCTGCAGCCCACAGTGGAAACAGGAGCTGTAGGAAACATAAAGCTTAGATAAGGAGAGACAACAGGCACCTAAACTGTTACCTGCAGCAAAAGAACAGAAAATAATTCAACATATGATCTATGATTTTGTTTCCAATCCCTATTGAGCACACTTGAAGAAGAAGAAACATGGTCACAAGCAAAGGACACAAGAATGGAGGCTTTCTATATGTCCCCACTTTCCTGAGACAGGTTTCCTTTCTGCCATAATTAAAATAATGACATGAGACAGCTTCTTACTTTACTTTACAGTTTTGGGAGTATCAAATCTCTGTTCTGCTTTGAGAACATGGCCTTGCTGGCACAGTCAGAAGGTGGGCCAGGAAACGTGGGAGGTTGAGCTCACATCATAGTCTAAAACAACTACAAGTAAAAGGCAGCATCTTTTGCTAAGACATTATACATGCACATCTTAAAAGAACTATGGGTATTAGAGTATCACTACACTGTTCCATAGGAGCAGCTTGTCAGTTCCTGCTCTCTCACACCACTTCCTCTTAACAGGGCAAGTGACATAGCTGTGGCACACTGAGGATTCAAATGTGGTCAGTGAAGTAGATATGGATATCATTTAAGTAATCCTATTTTGTGTTTTTTAGGGAGAAATCTGAGGCAGAGTGAGACTCTTCCAAGAGCACCACTGTACTGAGAAAGCAACACAATAAAGAAGTTCCTGGCAGAAACCTCACCTAGTGTTCCATGGGAGTCCTCAGAGGAAGGACTGCTACTTATGCCAGTGAACTCACCAAGGACCTGCACCTTGTTCACTAAGGAACAAGGAGGTAGAGGAGGACGGTTTGGAGCTTTTGCTCATGGTCAGTCAAGATATTATTGTGGATTTTTTTGAGTGTGGTTATTATTGTAAGTGCTGCATCAGTAGAGAGCAAAAGATGTCTAGTACAGACATCTTGTGGATGGGTACTTGTCTTACCTCTGGGAGCAGATTTTTTACTGCTGCTGAAATGCAGGAGATAGTGAAGGAATAATAAAAGACATTGTAGTGTGTGGTCAGGGATGGAGATTCAATCGGTCAATACTTCTTTGTTAATACACACTGGAAGGGATTCTTCTCCCAAAAATGCATGAGGAGGGTTTTTTATGTGTTTCTTGCCCATCAACTAGTCTGGTCTGGGATAAAAACTATCCTGACTTAATGCAATTTTATATATGATCTGCATCTCTATAGATGCCAGACAGGCACTGCAGCAGCTGCCTGCTTTCTTATATGATACTGTTTAGATTTTTACTTAGGGGAGCATCTCAGTAAAGTGCTACTGAAGAGCTCTCCTGTTACTGCAAAGTCTCTGGGAAAAGGAAGTCACCAAAATTCTCCATTAATTGCATGAAAATCCAAGGCAAAATCCAATGTACATCTCTGTCTTGATTTTCCTGCCATTCAAGTTGAATAATAATCTTTTAACTTAAATGTTTATGAGAATGATGTGAACACTTACAGTACAGACTGTTCAAGGCTCTCATGTATAGGCTCAGGGAGCATGCACATACTGCTCAAGAACTATATACAAACTAATTTTTCTTTAACCAAAACTGTAAATATACTCATACATTCGAGTGGCATAAAACTGGTGTCTTGGGGTGACTACTCTATGCCCACCAATCTTTTCTGTGCCTTTAAACTGAGCCTGAGAGGGACAGAGGGAAAAAACAAAAAAACAACAAACAAACAAACAAAAACACACAAACAACAACAACAACAACAACAACAACAACAAAAAAACCAAAACAAAAAAAAAAAACCAAAAACAAAAAAAAACCCAAACAAACAAAAAAACCCCAAAAGCACAAAAAACCAATTTTCAAAGAAGTTGTTCCAAGGACACCTAGATACACTCCTCGGCTTCTGCGGTCCAAACTAGGACAACTGGCATATCTACCTCAATGTGCAATGTGGGTTTCTATCAGCTGAGAATCCCATACAGTACATCC
Source organism: Struthidea cinerea (assembly GCA_013397865.1). NCBI lineage: Eukaryota > Metazoa > Chordata > Aves > Passeriformes > Corcoracidae > Struthidea > Struthidea cinerea. The sequence continues at coordinate 68,773 of VZTI01004539.1, forward strand.
TCACAGTAGCTTTACTGTTGCTCAGATTCAGAGCTTGACAAGTCAGCCTTTGCTCCAAAGGCTCTGGAGGTCAGCGTCATGGGAGAGAGGGCACCTGACAGAAATACAGAAATACAATGTTCTCTTTGGAAAGTGTGTGTGCTTTTGTTCTGTTACCAAAGAAAATGCACCTTCCCTGAGGCTAGCGTTGCTATTGGCAGTCTCAAGGGAAAGGGGAAGTTCTTGTTTACACTTTTTTTCCCTGAAGAAGGTCTCTCTGGCCGAGCAGGATGCAGAAGCCCCTCCTGCCATGACTTGCACTGTAGTCACTTTGTGGGGAGAACAGATGAGTTCAGCATACAGGTCAGTTCATCCTTGTGCTCAGGAGCAGATCTCCATCCTCAGGTAACACCTCTTCCGAGCTGTCTGGCAGCGCTGCTCTCAGCAGCGGTGTGTTTGTTGACATGCACACTGGAAACAATAGCAGACTGTTGGGATCTAAAAATATTTATTTGCTGCCTTGCAATGCCTCAACCTGTCAAGTTATGTTCAGATAACATTAAAGACTGTCATACAGCGTGCAACATGACAACAACATTATAGGATCAATAGAATTCCTCTTGACAGGACACAAATGGATAGGCCAAACAAATGGATAGCAGGTTTTTTTCTCTTCTCTTGCTGCTAAAGTTGTCCTGATTCTAGGAAAGGGAACGGCTTCTGGATTAAAATCAAAGGAAAGAAAGAAGCAAATCTGAAAGTGTGATAAATACTTTTGAATATGAGAAAGATTTTTTTTTCCTTTTTAATAAGTAATGTTAACTAATTTATTGACTGAATTCTTCACACAGTCTTGGTAGAATATAAGTGCATTTTATGTATGATATCAGTCTCCTCTACCAAAATGAGTCCATTTCTGTGCTGAAGAAGGTGACCTGAGGTTGGCCAACTTTTATTCTGCACTGAAATACCCTTGGTATTGTGGCTTCAAAAAAATAAATGCTGTTTGGTTATCTAATTCCAATGAAAATTTTGTGTGGTTTTGGTCTATTACCACAGGAAAATGCATCTCCCCAGTTACTAGGACGGTTGATAGTCTCAAGGGGAAAGAAAAGGTCTGATTTACACTTTATTCCCTGAAAAATGTCTGTCCAGGTAACTTGCATCAATTTAGGAAACCAGGGTGTGTGAGCCTCTCCTGCTGTGGCTTGTACTGCCATCTGATTTCTTACTACACTGAAATCCCTATAAATTCTCTATAAAATAGTATTCAATTAGACTTTATGAAAAAAATAATGCAAGTTAAATAACACTGGAAATTCCTATGGCCATCTGTTCATTATGCATGAAGTTGTTAGCTGTTTTTAATCCTAAGGATTCTGCATCTTGTTGAGTCATATTATTTAATACATGTTATAGTTCTTCTAGAGTGCTTATAATTGTCTGAGTAGTCTTTATGATGCTTTTTATTACTTCATTTATGTGTAGAACTGCTTTCATTCTTACTGTCTATCATGAAATCAGAGCTAGGAATTGCTGAATAAAATCCTCACACAAAAGTAGAATGAATATTGCAAATAAAACCAGATAATTAACTTTTCTCTTTTTACAATCCTTTTTATTTGTGGTCATTCAGAAGAGTGACATTTTTCTTTTTTCCAAGCAATATTTTTGAAAATCAGAATTTTGCCACTAGGTATAAATATATTTCAGTGAGCACATTAACATCAGGAATGCTATGGAGGCTTCTCATAAGTAGTCATGCAGTATTTTACCATCAGCTCCATTTTGAGCAGAAATTCAGTGTTGAAAGATCTTATTGTCAGAGACTTGAGGTAAAATGCAAATTTTAGTGCTTTCTTGGTTCATCAATGTGGCAAGATATGGAAATGGAAAATTTGAAGAAGTGTAACAAATATATAGATTATCCTATTGGTATTTTGTTTAGTACTGGTTTGAACTGGCTGAGCATAAAAGAAAACATTTATTACTTTGTAACTGAAACAACAGAAATAATAATCAAAACGCCACACCTCTTAATAATTATCCAAATAATTATGTTCATGGAAACTTTCAAGAATCTGTTTCAGAGTTTTTCATACTAATTTTTATTTTTCAGTGATTCTCCTGCCAGGAAAGTAGCTCATGCACTGAGCAGTAGCACAGCTGTGTTAGTTGGCAAGCCAGTTACACAACCCAAGCAATGGCAAAGCAGTGATTTTACAAATAAACACAAGATAAATGTTGCATGAAAACTCAGGCATTAACTTTCAGAAATAAAATATATTTCTAGTGGATCTCCTAGTTTTTCCTTTTTGCTAGGCATTGTTTACATTTGCCAAGTAGTTTTGGTAGATAGGGATGCCATTCTTTTTGCAGTAAACTGATCTGCAAATCTCCTTTTATTTTTTTAATCCTTCCCCCTCTTTCTCTCTTGTTTTTACTCCACCGTGGTTTTCTGAAGAGGAAGAAGAACTGGCTATTTTGCCAACCTCCATTTGGATATGAGCCAAAATCCACCAAAATCAGTGCGAGGCTTTGCATTGAATTTTGTAGGTACTGAATCATGCCTCTAATTCTGTGAAGAGTATTACAACATAAGTAAGTTAATCTGTGTTAGTACAAAAGATGTATCTCATATTTGCTGATATATTTTCAGTAAAGAATGAATGCATGTTCAGCAAAAAACCTACAGTTTAACCTTGCAGCAGTAAAATGTGACTACAGTACTCTTCCAACCAGCTAAAAGGGAAGTTTACATCTGTTTATTCAGAAGTAGAGTTTTGTGAAATAAGTAAAGAGTATGAAAATAGAAGAAAATAAAAAAAATACCAGGAAAAATATCTAAGAAAATAAAAAATAAATACTTTACTACAGCTGCTTGTATTGTTTTATGAGCATGACTAACTAGTATTTGAAGGCGAATAGCTTGAAATGAACTCAGATATTTTATTGAGCACTGAATGTTTCTAAAGACTTCAGAGGGAAAGTCTCCTTTAATTGATATATCATAATCATGAAACCTGCTGTGTATGAGGCTACCAAAAGGTGATTTGGAAAAGTATTGCTTCGGCTTTTTCAGTCAGAGGCCTGTCTGAAATTATTTGATTGTCTTTGAGAAATAAATGGAACTCTGGGCACTAGTGGGTTTGCTCCTGAAGTAATGTGTATTCAGTGGTTGAGAAATTAAGGCATTGTACAGGAAATTTGTCTCGCTTACTGCCAGGCTTCCAAATACACAAAGATTTAGGGAACGACCTGACAGAAACCCCCGAGTGACAAGACAGATAATGATTAAGAGATGAATTAAGACACATGAGGCCAAACTGTTCTCCTGATTACTCCAATGGGAATGTCCAAAGGCATCTCTGCACAGGGATTTGTGGACAGAATCAAATTTGCTCTGCCTGTGTTGCCACATGCATTCAGGCTAATTCTGCCTTAAAAGCTGGGAGACTGTGGGTTTAACATGAAGTCTGAAGCTTGAGGTGAAATCTATTATTATTTGAGGCCTTAGAAGTATGTGGTGGGTTTAGGGTGTTTTTGTTGTTGTTATTGTTGTTTGAATTGGCTACATCTGCTTAAGTTTGGAGGATTAGAAATAAAGTCTTCTGTCTCCAGTGTTATGTCCCTGTCTAATTGCTGACTACCACCTGGAAAGGCAGAATAGAACAAAAAGCGACGAAATGGAAATCTGAATTTTCCTACATTTCAGACCTGTCTGTGGCTAGCAGAAATAGGCATGCTTGTTCTTAAAAAGAAAAACAGCAACAACCACGTGCATATGTTTTGCTGACCTTTGTTTCTAACTCTTAATGCTAAGACCTACCATAATATTATAAATACTCTATAACTGAAGAAATGCTCTCCCTCTGTTTACTCTGAAGTTATGCTTGGAGAAGAGTTCCTGGAAGACTTACAAAATTTCTGCGGGCAAAGTACAAAAACGAGTGGATTATCCCTAGCTTGATTTTCTTACGTTACTGCAAATTTTGAATTACTTATTCCAGATTTACACTGGTATGTAAAATAGAGGGAAATGAAGCAGAAAAACATTGCTGTTAGTGCAATCGCTCTCGTGTTGTAACTTTATGTCACCACAAGATCTGAGAGAAGTGGTTGGTCCTTACAGACACTGTCCTTTGACCACTTCTTTAACTGGGGTAGAAGATAGTTTAAGACTGTGATTGAACAATATCCCTCAGGAGCTGAATGCTGACTTTTATTAAGTGGTTATTTTAAAACTAAATGTTAGCCTTAACATGTTGCTAAGTTTCTATGAACTTTAACCATTGCAATTTCAAAAAAAAAGCCTCCTTAATCTCAAAATAAGGGATGAGCAGTGACCTGGCTTCAAAGAAGGAGTTTCCATAATACTGTCAATAAAGGAAATTAAATTCTCAATCACAGGATGTAACAAGGTCTTCCAGTCCTGCATGCCTCCAGGTGAGAAGAAATAATGCTATTAGTCTGCATAATCACCTCTTGGTTTCCATGTAAGGAGGGGTTGGATTTTTGTTCTTTGAACATATGGAGAGAAAAGATGAAAACAGAAAATGGGAGAGAAATGAATGAGAAAAGCAGTAAAGATATGGTTTTAGTGTTCAAGGACTCACAGAGGTGTTTTTCAATGCCAGGTTCTGACAACAGCTTCAGCAGCCACTGTTTCACTTCAGATTCTCTGTTTCCTCTGTGCTTTCTGTTCTGTAAGGAGAGAACTCCTCTGAGGGTCAACTATTTTGGGATCAATTACTGAATACATAGGAGAGGGAGAACTAGTGACAGAGAAGGGACAGATTAAGAAGGGTGATATGAGTGAGCAGAGGAAAATATGACTTAGTTGTGAAAACTGGGAAAATTGAGGGGCTGTGACAAAAAGTTTGGAATGGAGTGAATGTTAATGGACAGTAAGGGTGAAAACCTAAGGAATTAGCACAAGAACTGAGAAAAAGTGGGGGAAGGAGAGACTGATGAATAGAAATATTACCAGCTTTTGAAAACCTAGGATAATGAACAGGAAAAGAAGTAGGAAAAAGGGAAAAATCAGCAAAGAAATTTGAGTGAAAGTAATGAAAGTTAGAAAAAAAAACCCCAATTCTTGTTAATTTTTTTTGTAACTGTCTTTTGAACAGTAAAAATAGCAACATATGGTGTCCTTTATAGGATGCATGAAGCCCTTCAAGATCATTATAGTGAAGGTTTAAAAGAAGAGCTGGACAAAATGAAAAGGATAGAAATATGAGAAGTGAAAAAAACTTTCCTTTTTTTTATAACATGTGTTTCTGTGTAGGTATACTGACTTTTAATAGCTGTAAAATGTAAATAACAACAATTTTTGACTGAGCACATTATCTTCTACCTGATCACTAGCTGTCCTCTTGAAAACATGTAATTTTGGAAAATTATGCTCAAATAGGATGCTGTCACTGACATGAATGAAAAATGTTCTGCATCATGATGAAAGATTCAGTGCTCCTGGGAAAATGAAAACTGAGAAGTTGTGCAAATTGTTAATGTCAAGTCTGACCACACCACTTAATGGTATAATGGTGACTGATTTTAGTATGTTTGAAAATAGTATTATGATATTGCTGGGACCAGGGATGTCTTATTCATGAAAAAATTTCCTGCCTTCAAAGTATCTTCAACATAAATTCCTTGTCTTATGCTTCTCATGGCTAATTGCATAACTAAGAAATGAATAATTAGACAAAATATAAACTGTCACATTTCTGTGATATTCTTTTTTGATTGAAGGATTCTCTCATTCTTCACAGTGATGATGAAATTCTTATTTATCTTTTCTGTGTCCTTTTTTGCCAGTATTAAAGCTGTTTTCAGACCAGACCAGAAGTCACTTTTTTCTTTTTCAGGGTTTGTCTGCTTCTTCACAGGTGCCTATTTATGTGACAACTTCCTGAGTGCCTGTCCAGGTATTTTTCTGCTCATGCAATCTGTTTCTGGCTATGGATTTCCATCTCAGTTGCAACATGTAGCTGTTTGGAGTACAGCTTGTTCTGTCTGTCAATGGACAAGGTATTTCAAGAATTATCAGCTGCAAAGTTCTTGTATGAGATAACACCTCTTGCAGAAAAAAGCCCCACTGACAGTAAAATAAAATACATACAAAGGCTGCAAAGGGTTTTCTCTTTGAGCTGACAAGCATTTACATCACAGTCTCATGTCCTTTTCTAAGGCAATGCTAATTCTACAATTTGGTAAACATTTCTATGTGATGACACCATAAGCATGATGACAGTGGGTCTGATTGTCTGATAAATTTAGGCAAACAAATTTCAGCTGAGCTTAAATCTTTGTGTCTCGATCAACAGGTCTTACAGTTGACTCTCAATGTTGCTTTTAGGATAATTTTTATCAGATTTGTTCAGACAGTAGATGCTGAGGTCTGTATTTTGCATGACTAGTGACTAACATCTGTGCCTGCAAAGTATAATGTATTATAACTGAGATATGCCATAGGAAAGAAAAGAGAAATCTGGGCTAAAATCAGAATACTTAGCAAGAAATGCAGTTCTTCAGGCCATGCTCTGAAAGAAAATATTTTGGATGAAGACTATTAATTTAAATTTCACTGGGGTTTTTTTGTTGAAATCTCATGCATTAATGGAATGTCAATGATTGTAGTGCAAAGACACAAACCATCCAACTGTAGATTTAAAACCCCTGCTCACTTCTTTAGTTAAATCATTTGAATAGCAAATACACCTAATTGCCTCAATATCAGGTTTGATATGGAACAAATGACACATGCCTGAGTGCAAGATATGGCATTAGATCTTCCTGTCCTTGTGGGTTAAGTAACAATTATTACTAAGAAATCAATTTATCTGTAACTGCATGGAGTTGGCTTTTAGCGAAGTTTTCAAGACTACTTTAAAGAAGATAATATATTCATTGAAGAATGGATTTACTTCTACATTTTCTTAAGCTTCTCTCCAGGCAACTGCCTGACAATTTAATAATGAAGAGATATTATTTCATGTTCTGCATTATTATTTTTAGCACCAACATTTCTAATGATTGTCTTTTGTAATCACCATGTGAAGAGGTTTCCTGAAATATCTGAAAGTAATTTTTTTTATTGTTTTCTTTTAAGATGGAATTTATTTCTTTTGCAGTTCAGAGTAATTCACACAAAGTAAAAAGTTATTTTTAACTTTCAGAACAGCAGGTGCTTTTCTGCAATACTCTTGTTTGTTAGCCAGACCATTTTTACATACTCAACAATCAAAGGAAAATAAGTTTATTTTACTTTACCCTATTAAATTCTTGAAGAGTCAATGGAGGTTTTATTTTCACCTTCCATAAGAATCAATTTTATTCTTACAAATTTGAACAGGGCCATCCTCAGAAAAAAATCTCCAAATAGTAGCTTTTGGTGGTGCTTGTCATACTGAAAAGAAAAAAAGTCTTCCCCATCTCTCTTTCTGAACTGTTTTCAGCCTTCTTCAATTTGTTTTCATTAGTCAGGCATCTTTTACCACATTACACTTGACCTTCCTAGATTTGCATTAAACCTTTTATATAATAGCATTTCCATATATTTATCTGACCTCTTTTTTCTTCACATCCTGATAATTGTGAAGGTCTAGAGACTATTTTCTGGGATTTCTCTTAATCTCTCATATTATGTTTCTGTAGTCTCTTACATAGTTTTTATTTTTTTTTTAATAAAGGCTAACCTTCACAGAAGCCCATTTTAAAATCCATTATGCATAATACTATGACAACTGAAAAATTCTCTTGTATATAAATTATTATCAGGAAAAGACTATATTAGCGAAAGAAGGCTGTAATTTTGCTGCTGTGCTTTCAGTCTCTACTGTGTATAAGTAATTGCATTTCCTCTGTATGATCATTGCAATCTGTAGAGAACAAGTGAAAATGGACAAAACCTGAAAACTGACTGACTAAAATTAAACCTTTAAATCAATGTCTAAACATCTATAAAAATCTCCTAATTTTTAAAGCTGAAGAGCCATATCAGAATTCATGAACAAAAAGCTATCTCAAATTAGGGCTCATTTGATTTAATGCCCTCTTATTATGAAGAAGTGAGCGTTTCAGGATACCAATTTTTATCTGTCTAAAATACTGATCTGTGCTTCTTCTTAAAGATGTACTTATGTGGTATTAATCAGACCTATCAAAAGAAAAATGTCAAAATAATATTATTGAGAGATATTTTTAAAAGTGACACTTCAATCTTCACTGATACTAAACAAACAAGTGTTTTGATATTAGTCATTCAGTAAATAATAATTAAACCCTGGTGACTGGCTGTATTTGTCAGGTATGGATGTGCTGCATCAGGGAGCAGTGTATTCACTTTTATACCTTGGGGCATGTGAGGTTCAGGCCCACAGACGTTATCTGCCTTTTCAGCAAGTCCCACTGGGATTCCTTTAGTGAGGAACTAGAATTTTTTTTTTCTTTTATTGTCTAGCACTGGACATCTGATGAGAAAGCAGCTGGACCATTCCTTCGCTGTTGGCGTGTGCCTGGGTCAGTAGAAATATTGAATAGACAACACATTTCTGTTTGCTTTCCATGGATTCCAGCTTGCACTTGGTACTTCCATCTTACTGCTCCAGGATCATGGACTTAGGTGAAACTGGTGTAGGTGTCTCATGAGTTTAAACTCTGCTGTTCAGTCAGGTCAGCGTTGGACAGGGAGTGATAGGTATCCTATGGTTCATATGTTGAATGTCGTGTGATGACTCATCAGTGAGCAATGCACAGTGTACATGTTGGTCATAGAGTGAAGGAAAAATAATGTGAAAATTGACTTCACAGCTAATTTTCAAAATACTCTCATGCTTGAAAGTTCATTAAAAAAAACGATTATCTGAACTTCTGTGTATTGTTTTTTGGAAAAGTTGCTCCTTGGGAAAATTGGATTTCTTCTTTTCTAATTTTTGATAAAACTTTAGGTGGAAGTAAGATAGATAATGGGGTATGAAACAAGTTCTGTGCTTTAGGGAGCTCTTTATTCCCACACAATATATAGCAATGGAATTGCAGGAAGATTACAAAAACACAATGTAAATAAAAAGTAAGTGCCAAATCAGAAGGCAGAAAATACTTTTCTTAATAGAAAAACTTACCAGGGACCAAATCAATTGACATCTTGAAGGCAGCTTGTCTCTTTATTCTGTATCTAACTGAAGATGTCTCAGACTAGACTTTGCATAAGCACGTTGTAATTGCAGAAACAATTAATAGACCCATGTGAGTTATAATTGGAACACTTGCACTGTTCTCACAGCTTTTAAAGTGCAGTTGGGATAAAATCTCTTATTTTAATTTAGCTGTAAATCAGGTGTTACTCTTCACAATTTTAGTTCTTATACATCTCCCAGGCTGGGATTTAGACTATTTTAATCCTGTACTGCAAGGAGTTTAAGTAATTGTAAATGTCACATTTATTTCTGGAGCACTCACTCCTGTAGTAGTATAAATACTCAAAATGTGTTCACAAGGAATTAATGTACTCAAATTTCAATCTGATCAGAGCTACCAACAGAGTATAGGAAGTGCTCTCTCTTTTTCACCCTACAACTTTTCTCTGCTTATAACAAATTTGGGCATTTTTGGGTAGACCATATAATAATTTTTCACCTGGGTTGATTCAAAGAAAAATGTGCATTATTACACAGATTCAGTAACACAGGTAATAGGTTGAAAGGGCCCAGGCTGTATTCTAGTGCACCTCATATACTCAAAGTCATGTTGCTCAGGATCCTGTGTCCAGTTGAGTTTTGCATACCTCAAAGCATGAACACTCCACAACTGCTTTGGCAGCCTTTTCTATTGCTCAGTCATGCTTACAGTAAATCAGTTTTTTTTTCTTACACTTAAATGTAATTTCTTGGTTTTCTTTTTTTCCCTTTTTTTTTTTTCTTTTTTTTTTTTTTTTTTTTTTTTTGCAATTTATGCTCAGAGGCTCTTGTCTTGTCAAGGGCACCACAGAGAAGAGTCTAGCTTCGTCTTTTTTAATATCCATCATCAGGTATTTACACACACTGGTAAGATCCCCTGTGAGCCTCCAGGTTAAACAAACCCAGCTCCCTCTCTGACCCTGTGTATCAGATGATCTGATGACTTACATGCTTTTGTGTCACTTCACTTGTTTCAGTCCACTAATACCAAGCTGTTTTCCTAGCATGATGTGGCATTTAGACGATCCTTCTGAAGAGATATAATTCTCCTTTTTTGCTTACCTTTGAAAAGTAGGAGAGATGAAAGGAAAATCTATAAAAGCAAACAGTGTTGCAAGAGGAAAAGATAACCTTCCAAAATAGGCTCTCTAATGCTACTCTAGGTAAATATCAGTCACCAATCAGAGTGAAAACCATTGTGTGAGGAGGATGATGTTGAACTTCCCTCCTTCCCTGGTCCTTTAGTTAGTCATTTATCAAGGTTTAGATCCTACAAAGACTTACCATCTATGTATATCTGGAGACTTACTTTCAAAGCAGATGTACAGAAGATGCATGCCTGTAAGTTTTCTCACCATGGAAGAAATCAATCAAACCTTGTCATTCTTAAGGTCAAGAGCAAAATTCTTGGTGAACTGAGAGTAGCCAGCACTTCCTCTTGTTTTCTCCTTTACTGAACCAGCTATTCTCAGTAACTACTAGAAACAATGTTACTTCCTTTTACTTCTTTTGAGTGCCCATTTATATACCGCCAATTTTATTGCTGTTAAGGGTTAACATCACTAACCTTTCAGGCTGCCACTGATTTTTTTCTGAGTTGCTATCATCCCAGAGTTTTACCACTGGAATTTCTAGTCCACCGATAGGGAACTGGGAGGAAATTTTTGTCTTTCCCAGAATATGCCCAGATGGGAGCTTGGTAACTGGAGAGCTTATTAAGCTCAATGACAAAGCTGCTTAGCTCCCCAGTCAAGGGGATGGTGGAATTGTAAGGCATCTGGAAATCATTTGTCTTATTTATATCAAAGCTTTTTATGGAGTCAGCATTGTGCTATAGAGCATCCAGATACTGAAGAGTCAGCGTTCCAACATAAGACTCTCCTAGTAAAATATTTTCAGCTGAATCTACCACCTCATTGCATTGAGATAGAATTATTACAGAAGTGTATTTCATGAACTGTGCAGTTCATGAGCAATGAAATTTTAATCCAGCTGCACAGTAATTTTCAGAACTGTGAGGATTTCATCTTAACTTTATATCCCCTGCCACCTTGAATCCTGGCACATGCCTGTGGAGAGAGATCAATTAGATTTAATGTTAGCTGACAGGGGAAGACGTGAGAATAAGAGGAACAAAGTTAGCTAATCGGGAAGTTTAGGGATTAAACCAAACCTTTCCAATGTTCTTATCCATTACTCTGTGAAAGAGAAAATGGTATATTGTGCACACAGCTTGAATACGCTAATCAGCAGTTTCCTGGTTGAGAATTGCACTAATGAACATAAATTTCAAGTGACATATTAGCTGGAAACATCAGTGTATGTGTCTAGGCCAGACAAATTCATTCAAAATGTAGGCAATGGGAACAAATACCAGCTGTATCTCCAGCCCTGCACAAATAGCTAAATAAATAAAATGGCTTGCTAGGCGTTTCCAAGGTGTCCGTGAGCATCACCTGTTTTGAGTCAATGAGGTGGCTGTCAAGGCATGGTGTTCTCCAGACGATTTACTGAGTACCAGCAGGTGCCCAAAACACATCCTCAGTGCTCTTAGTTGTGTTGTCATGGGCAGGATGACCATTTTTAACAGAGTGAGCAACACATCAGTTTTTAAAATGAATCTGGAAACCCGCACAGATTATACACCCATTTATGTGACTTTCACCTCAAAGGGAACATAAAAAGCTTTTAAAACTCCTATATAGTTTTTCTTGAGCATATGCAATTATAATCAATAATTGTGACTTCTTTCCTTGCTCTCCACTTCTCCAGAAACCCACCCTTCCATCTCCTTTATCATGCTAATAGAGAGTTCAGCCAAGGACTGGCTGATGTTACACATACGTGAGTGGAAGAGCTGTAAACTGTTGATGTACCAACAAACAGCAGTTCTACTGACCCAGCTGTAGAACCTGTTCCTTACTGTACGTGGGTAGAGACAAAGGGGAAAGCCCGGGGTTAGCTTCTCAATCAATATATTGCTGTCTGTTCGTGCAGCCCAACTTATATATCTTGTTCCTACTGTTCTATTTTCTTTTTCAAATCTATCAGATTTTTTTTTTTGCCTCACTCATCTATTTCCTCCTTTTTTTTCCCCCCCTTTTGTATACTGAGTCTTAAGGTGTGGTTAATGCTTTCTGCCAAAGCTATTTTTCATTCTTTTCTTGAACCTAGAAATGCTGGTAATGGCAAGTTTTTTGTTTGTGTTTCAGGTATTTACATCAAAAATACAAGTTTAGATGTGTAAGTAGGTCAGCTTGCGGATACATTGGTGCTTATTGATAATTCCTGATGGACTGCACCATGCAGATCCTGCCTTTTCCCTATCTCCGTATCTTCAAAAGTTGTCCTTTAAAAGTGCCAATTTAGTCTTGCATTCCTTTTACGAATGATGCTACTTTTCAAGTTTGTGGGAAGTTTCTCATGTAACTGAGGCAGACAGTTGGGAAGGGTGGGGTTGCTCATGGTTCTACTCATAGCAGCATTCATTTCAGAAATGTTTCATTTGGATTTTTTATGGGGAACCTAGCATTTACATCCCAGCTTTGTATGCCCCTATAAATTTTACTTATACAAGAATGCTCCTGTGTTTGCACGATCACGTGAATTTGTGTGTGTGTGCAAACCAGATCCCAGTCAGGGCATGTCTGAGCTTCTACTCGACTGCCTAAAATTGGTCTACAGGATTAAGTCATCCAAAAGTATGGGACAGTGATTCTGTAAGCTCTGATGGGTTGAACCAGGCTGGATACCAGGCGCCCACCAAAGCTGCTCTATCACTTCCCTGCTCAGCTGGGCAGGGGAGAAAAACTATAATGATATACATACTTTTGCAATGCATAAAGCCATCTTCTTTGTCTCTAAAGAGCAGAGTTTCTTTTGTCCAACAGCCTGTGTAGTTGCAGACTAGGAAATCTGTGACAGGGAAAAAGGGAAAATTTTATTTCCAGGACACATTCCCTATATAGTTCTCATAATCAGAAAAGACTCTCTTGAATTGTAGGGTGAGCCTGGAGCACCTTATTTTAAAAATATTGATTACTTTGTCTTCTGGGGATTTGTCAATTCCTTTTTAAACTTGTTTTTGTGTTTGGCCTCCACATTCCATAGGAATGTGCATTGCAGTTACCCTTCCTTTTGATGGAAAAGAAATTCTGTTAATTAAGAAATTCTGTTAATTTGTTTTAAACTTGCTGTGTGATGATTTCATTGATCATTCACACGTTCTTGTCTGAGAAGAAACAGCAAAAATCATTCCTGGCTTAGTTTCTCCACATCATTCAATGCTTTATTAACTTCTAACATATTCCTCTTTTTTTTTTCTTTTTTTTCAAAACTAAACTATATAGTTTTCCACACATCTGATCACTCTTATATTTTTGCTGTTTACCATCACTCTTCTAATTCTTTTGCATATTCTTTGTCCATGCTGACCAGAATTAGGCATATCATGGCTTCAGCAGTGTCAGATTGACACTTGTGATTGCTATTTCTTTTTAAACAATTGAAAATGTTCTATTTGCCCTTCTTTGGTAGAACTTTGAATTTTTGAAGGGCTCAGGATGACGAGATATCTTTTTAAATCAGTATCAGTAGAGTAGGTCACTGTAGATGTTAATGTTTTTTCCATGTGTGTTATATGCACTTTTCTATATTTAATTTAATCTGCTCCTGCTTTTATCGCTGTATTATCTCTCAGCCCCACCAGTACTTCTTTAAGCTTATATTTTGATGATCCTGAATAATTTCTATCTTCACAAGTCATCCTTTTTCCCAGATCACATATAAAGATGTTGAGGTGAGCATATATTGTAACTGCCCTTCTTCCTCCACAGAGAGACGTAGTTATATAATTTCACCCTGAAATCATTTTTAAAAATAAATTAAATTAAGAGAGGCCTTTCCTTTATCCACAGGCAGCTAACATTTTAAAGAAACATTCATGACTTGAATTTTAAAGTTTTATGAAAACTCAAGTACAGAATATCTGTTGATTGTTTATAAATCATGATGAATGAAGTTTTCTTGGCACCCTACCTCCCTTTGGCAGTGTTTCAAATGTGAATGTGCACGCAATGATATTGTTGTGGGCTTCTTTGTCAAGCCAAAATTTTGTTTGAAAGTAGTATGAAATGGAGCTTGCAGGGTATTATAACTTCTAACTTGTGACTTTTTGTCGTGTAGATATTCTTAAATTTACCCGCAGTACTGATTTTGGAAGGCCACAGTATTAATACATGATGATTAAGCTAAGACACACTCAAGTCAGTAGGAGCCTTTATTCACTTTTATATGTTTTATATTTCCCTTGCTAAGGTGCAAGCTCTTGTAATCTTCCTTTGTAAAATTATGTCAAAAATTTTGGTGCTTCCTTACTGAAAGTCTGCATTTCAGTTATAAATTTCTTATTGCTGAGTTTTAGTGTTTTGTCTTTTAGCAGATAACTGTCCCTAAAAAAAGTAAGTTGCTTTAAGAACTTTACCTCCATTGTCTTAGAAATAATGCAGTTGCTTCAGTGGAAACTTTTTTTGGAGTCCACTTAAAAAAAGGAATACAGAATCAGATAGCCTCAAAATGAATGACTGAATGAAAATTACAGTTCTATTGCTTTTTTTATTTTAATTCTTGAATCTGAAGAAAATTTCAAAGAATATCTTGATTTCACTTATTGCCTATACCTGCATGTGGAAAGAAATCAGGAAAAAGATGCAAACATCCCACTGAGCAAAGCTACGAATAGTGTTAAAAAGGCAATTTCAGCCGGGCAGCAGGCATGCTGGCAAATGCCACACCTTCTTAACATAACCAGACAGTCCTAACTTGGTTTTGTCTGACTTTGTTGGACTGGGGAAACAAAAATATTAACGTAAATGAAAAAAAAAAACCTGAAAGAAACAAACTAGTATAATGGCAGGTAGGATATTAAAAAAAAAACAGACTTTTTTTTAACCATAAGAAAACTTTTTAAAGATCCAGCCTTAAACCATCATCAATGCATATGAAGCATATGACAATATTTAGTCTCAATGAAACTTAGGATTCAGTAGGGATTCCATTTTATGTGGAGACAAGTCCATGTGTTTGTTTCTGTCATGTCCCTCATTTTGTGAACTGTAATTTGTTACCAAATATAGTTAATTTTTTCCGATTCTAGATTATTGTTATAGATTCTAACCACTATTCCATATAAAGTCCATGCTTGTAGGGACAGCAGGTGAAAGCAATAATTTTAATTTTCAGTGAGGAAATGGGATTCATACAGCAACCTTGGCTGGAATAATCTCTTGATTTTTTTTTCTCTGCCTTGTCTGATATTTGACAACATACTTTAGAATGATGGCCTGTTGAAAGAAGTGGTTCCATATGGAAGACCAAATAAGAATGTGATATAAGGAAGCATGATTTTTTTTTTTTTTAAGTTGTAAAAATTTATTAAAAATAAAAGGAATACAGTGATTGCCATTAACATTTAAAGAGTTTTCTTCCATTGAACTAATAGCCTTCCAAGGCTATTTACTGAGTGAGTTTTGGATGTTTGCTGGTTGGTGGGAAGAAGTGGGTGCTTGTGCATTACCACAAACTCATCCTTTCAAGACGCAAGAACTCGTGAGGGAGTTATGTAAATAGAATACATAGCCTGGGTTTAATTTGATGTTAGCATTGATCTTCTGAAGGCAAGTTGAGTACATTTTCCATGTATCTCAGAAAATCTATATGGAGCTTGGGGTTTGGTGTGTCCTACAATAAAAGCCAATGAAGAACAGGATGCCTTGTTCTTTTTTTACACAAGGCACAACAATCTGCATTTAATAATTTTAAAGTACAATCATATTAAAAGTGTGATTGTTAAGGTTGTAGAATTCTTCTAAACAAGCATTTCTTTATGACATCACGTAGCAGGTACCTTTTAGTTTTGTGTCATATTAATGACACATGCTTTTTCCAACAATGTTTATGATTCCTTCCTGTAGCTGAGGATCAGACTGGGTTATAATATTGTCTCTTTCTGTCCTTAAGATACATAAATCTGTCAATCCCTTTATGCTCTAGTCATATATGATCTACGGTTTCTGCTGAGTGGAAATGCTTAGAGCACAGCCAGATGTGTTATAGGTGATTTAAAGGAAAATGAGAAATCTCATCAGAAGTTGTCAAGGGACCTTTATGGCTTTGGTATCACAGGATTGAATTGTGAGAACTTTTGTACTTCTTGTGGGTGCATTCAAAATCTTCTAATCTTTCAGGAAGCCTCTCAGCATTGGTTTCCCTTTAGACCTGGTATCTCAGAAACATAATCTCCTTTCTGTAGGCAGTTCAGTGTATGGCCATCATGAATTTTGGAGAAATGTTGTTAGGCACTTTTAGTGTTAGGAAATCTTTTGTAAGATGCGCTCATCCCCCACTTCAGCTTTCAGAGTCCTTCCTATCTGAATTTGTCTGAAGCTCAAATTGAGATCAGTCATGGTGTGCAAGTCCAGACCCTACTGAAGGCAAAAGATTCCTGAGAAAAGTTTGTTCTGCTCATGATGGCCCCAGACATGCTCTTCCTGTGCACGTCTGTACCTCAGAACCCTTTTCTCATGTTTAGTGTGAATCAGTCTTGCAGCGCTTTAAATACATAATTCATTGTTCACAGGCACAGAGAAAAGATTGTTCTGTTCTTTGCAGCTGCCTTTTGTTTTTGAAGCTGTTATCACTGTCCCTCCTTGTCTTTTCTTTAGTCTCACCCCATTCTTTCAGGTTTTCTTTCCTAACTGCCTGTTTATACACCTGAATAGGATATTTATCTTTTCTTCATGCTATTGTTGATTTCTTTTTTGGAAAGTTTCTATGCAAGTAGGTGATCCTAGACCTATAGTTTTGTGATTGATTATTCCTCTCTCAGCTAAGTACTCAGTTTCTCTTATCCTAAAACAAATCTCTCAGAAAATCTGCTCAGTGCATCTTTTAATTTTCACAGGCCAGCAGCCTCCCGGTTGTGTTTACTACTGAGCTTTGCACCTCCTCTGTAGTAGTTTCATCAGGATTGTATTTCTCTATTTAGCTTATGACAATGCCAACCAAGAGCAGCAACAAAAAATCCTTTATTTGGTCAGTGCATCTTCCTTACCCAAAAGTCATTATATTTTATTCTAAAGAGAGACATTTTTATTGCTGACTGTGGCCGATGCTATTTCAGATGTAAAATGAACTGCAAAGCAGGGAGGCAAAAGGTAAAAATAAGAAAAACAGAAAGTGTAGAGGACTGGCTTGGTATTTTAAGGAAGTGTGAAAGTACCACATTCTCCATTTTCTTACTCAGTGAAGAAAGGTTTTGACACTGGCATGGCCTTTTAGGCAAATTGTTTTCTCTCTTTTACTGCATTCTCTAAAGCAAATGTTTGC
The DNA here is from genome assembly GCA_013397865.1 of Struthidea cinerea. NCBI lineage: Eukaryota > Metazoa > Chordata > Aves > Passeriformes > Corcoracidae > Struthidea > Struthidea cinerea. The sequence goes on from VZTI01004539.1 coordinate 86,319, forward strand.
ATGTGAATCACTTTCTTGTCTTTAGAGGGTTTTCTACATACCTTAAGACCAGCAAATTTCCTTTTCAGCATTTCTTGGTACGTTGTTCTAGGTAATATGCACACCTATTTGACCTTTGTCATTTTCTTTCAGATGGCCCTAAGCAGTAGCCCAGTTAAGAATTCTCTAACCACCATAACAAATAAACATCACACAATAAAGTGTATTTCAGCATGTAATGAGATTTCCCAACAGATGATGTCATTTAAAATGAGCTATATTACCATGCGCTGTATCACTAGCTGGTTAAAGCAGCGTTTGCATGCCTTGTCCGAGGAAAACAATAAAATAAACAAGGACAGCCCTAGCTAAACAGATTGTAATTCCAGTACTAACCCACGTTTTCATATCCAAGTCATATTAATTAATTTCTGGAAAAATTCATTCAAATATTAAAAATGCAATAATTGAATAGAAAATTGGGGTGTTTTATTGTGTGGTCAGTGACACATTATCTCTCTCACAGAAATGGAATAGCTTGGCCTGTACAGAGCAACACATGCAATATTAAGGTGATACAAATCTGACTTCCATAGAGTTGCTTTAAGCCTATTTACACAATTTAAGCACAGAACATTAATTTTGAGATCTATTTAATTAACTGAATGCCAAATTAAGTTTCCTCCAGCAACTTTGACTCTGCGAACACAAGGTAGCTCATACGCTAAGGATTTTGTTGCTTCTGTTGACATAACTTTTGCTACAAAATTGTACCGTGTTCCAAAACATTTTTATTTAGAAAACATTCATGTCTTGAAGCTGCACATTGCCCTGGTGCCCTTTCACCTCAATGGGCATTTCATTCAAGCATTTTCAGAATAGGTTTAGAAAATGTTTCACTTGCAGAGAGCAGTTCGAATAGTGTTTCTTCTGTCTCAAATCTGATGCTGCTATATTTCCTTCTCAAGTGAAAGACTTGAGGATGTTGACAGACATGTAAATGATGAAAAAGTGACTACCATTGTGATTCAAAATAATAAAAGCAAAGTTTTCCACATAGGCTTATGTGGACTAATAATTTCATCTTCCTGAATGGATGACCAAATTAGTTAAACATCTTTTGATGTTGTTAGACTCCACATGAGAGGAACATCGTCTCTTTTTGGCATTAGCATCAACACTGAACATTAGTTATTCCAGAAATTCAGGAAAGGCAAGTTTAGGTTTTCCATATATGCAATGTACATTATGCATCATACACTGTTCTTTTCTTCACCTGAAAGGCAACAGTGGAGTTAAAAATCTATTTATTACAATAGGGATTTGGCATATTTGCAGTGATTGAAGGAGGAAAAGCTATTACAGCTACATTTCTTAGTAACTGGAAAGTGTTAATTACAGTGATAGTCCTTTCTTTCAATGTGATATTTAACAATTTTGCTAAATAACCTGAATAAAAATATTCACATTTGTATTCTTACATGCCAATTTTAAATTCTTTAGTAATGCACATATATAAAGTTCTTAAGATGGAGTTTAATTTCTTTACACATCCAATTTAAAGTCCTTTCATGAACAATTCAATGGGGAGAATATCCTGGAAATTCTTTGTAAGAATTTAACTAGAAGTCATGTCAGGTTTAACTAAGATGATATCCTCTAATTTGCTTGTAAGTCACCATACTTTTCTTCTGCTTCTTGTCAGTGGTATGTAATGAAGGTTGCTTAAATATGTGCTACTGCCTCTGTGAAACTGACAGGGTGGAACAGTAAATACAATATTTAGGTAACTTAAGCTTCTGTGTCTCCTGAGACATGAGGCACTGTTGTCTTACTCTACAGTGTTGATTCCAATTTGGCTTTTCAAGATGATACTGTTTCTGTATAACTTTAGTGGCACCTCAGGTTTCTTTCATCTTGAAAGATCAAGTTTATCATTATTGCTATCTAATTCATCTCTAGGTGTTTGAGTCTTTTGTAGCTGGCACTAATCCCCCAAAGTGGGGAACTTAGTTTTCTTAATGTGACGTGTTAATGCCAATATAATAACACTAACAGTAGGGAGGCCCAGATTCACGTTCTCATAGTGATTAACAAGGATTTAAAGTACTTTTTCCTAAAAGAGATAATTATTACCACTTACAATGTTCTGTTAGCTCTTAATTGTTTAGCAAATGACCCTAGGTACCATTGAGGCACCTCACAGTGTCTGCAGTAAATCCTCTGAGAGAGACTTCATACGCAGTACCTCCAACTTCAAAAGAAACAAACCAAAATATGTTTCACCTCTAGTAACCAGCTCTTCACATCTCCCTGGCAGACTAGTGTCATGGCCTGGAAGTGGGCATGATGTTCTCTATAAACCCTTGTTGGGCTGACCAAAGGCACCAGTCCATGTGTCAGGGAAATCTTATGCTTTATTGTATAAATTAACTCCAGCAACTAACCTGCTATTTAGTCATAGAAGTGTTGACTAATAAGCTCCCAACTCTTACAAAGAACTTTAACAAGCTCCCAACTCCACAACAAACTTCAGGTACGGAGCAAAAGATAGAATATGATTGCTGCACTTGCCAGGGTAAAATGAGGGAGAAGGAATAAAGGCAGAAAAGAGAGAAGGATAAGGATCACCAGTCCTTAGATCCTGCATTCTTCCTGCTGCTGTGGGTGATCTGGGTCTGGGGCTGACAAAAGACAGAGAGCAAGAGACTGATTTACTTCCTTTTATACTTTACCTGATATACTCCTCTTACATAAAATAGATTTTTTGCACCATTTGTGCCCTATTTTTTGTGAGTGCAGTCTGCCCCTTGGAGCCTTCCCAGAACAAGCTGGGGGAAGCTGGGGTCTGTGGTGGTCGTGGAACCCCTTTTACTGAAGTACCTGGAACTCTATCCTTCTCACAGGCTCACAGAAACAGGCGTGTTGAGGCAGAATTGCAAGCCTAGAGACTGAGAAGGAAGTTGCCTCAGAACAGCTCTGCCCCACCTCCACAGGGCTCTCTCTTCCACTCACAACTTTCCTGTTGCAACAGCTGGAATGTTTGAGACAAAACATGTTTATGCCTGGTCCTCCACAACTAGCTAGGAAGTCAACAACCTGCACAGCTCTGATGTTGACCAGGGTAAGTACCTACCAGGTCACTATTTATTTGCTCCAAATTGTGTACCCCTCTCACTGACAGATACATTGTTTACGGTGGTTTTCAGCCCTGTTTGTGTAAGTTCATCCTCCTGTTTTTAGTGTCCAGAGAAAGTAAATACCTGTGTTTCAGAGGGTTGTGTTAACTCACACTTATGTGCAGCAAATACACCTTCTCCCTGTCATTGCTCACAGTGTAGTTTTGTTCACAAAAGGCACATTTTATGCTATAAAAATGAGAATTGCTTTTCTTACTGCAAAGCTTCTTGCATATATTCCTACTCGTTGAGGCCTACCTCAATAGCACAAAGTGTGTAGGACCAAATGAGTGGGAAAGCATCTGGGTTTGCCCCGTGGAAGGCAGACGTGCACTACTGCTTCATGCTAGTATGAAATATTTTACTTTAGGTCCTCCCAAAGCCAAAGGAAGTCATTCAAGAAGAGAGAAGGTACTAACACATTCTGCTGGCTCAGGGCCTTTGTGTGGGGACGTGACTGCACTGCTGACCACATCTTGTCAGTCCTGCAGGTGTGCATTTGCTAAGAGACAAAGGATTCCTCCTGCCCCAGTCTATACTGCTTTCTCAAGAGTGGCAGGCACTGCAGAAATGCATGAAGAGGAAAAATTCATAGTTCCTAAGCACTGATCTGTTCTTGCTGGATTTAAGGGTAGATTGCAAGTCAGTATATACGGTCTGTCTACAGAAGGAGATACATGCTTTATTTTTCTTGTACACCGTCACCTGTAGGTTTATAACTGGTTGAGTGCTAATTTATTTCACACATACAACTCACTTTTGAAATACAGTGAAGTATTTGTAAGGAAACTTCATTTAAATTACTCCTCAAACTCAAGATATATGATATTGCACCTGTCAAACCCAAGAGCTCAAAAATTATGAAAAAGATTTAAACTATCCCCTCCTGCTTTGAGGTTATTATAATAACAAGAATGATAAATCATTACTATCGAGGGTCTTTTTTATTTTTGAGTTTTATTTTACAGGATACCTTCTTCTTGCCTTAGAGTGTAATTTTATTTATTTTTTCTTAAAGTTTGTTTCCTTTTGGAGATTAAAAAAAAATCTGTTTCTTGATATTGCATAGGTTTAAATCTGGACAATATTTCTTATCTAGATAGATACTGAAAAATATCACTTGTTAATATTTATCTTAAGAATCTTGCATAGATTTTTAAGAATGTTGAGAAACCTCCAGGAATTGCGCATAAGAACTAAGTTGTTCATACAATTTAACAAGAGATTGAAGATAGAATTGGCAGTACGATAACCTAGTTCTACAGTAGTGGTAGAAGCTAACCAGTATGTGCCTGCTGAATTCTGCCTTGCTGTAGTATTTGAAAGCAAGGTCCTTGTACAAGTCTAACATGTAATTTTTTTTTCCAAGCAATTTGAGCACAAAATTCCGTATGAGGTGATGTAAACTTACGCTCTTGTGTTCTTTAACTGAACAGTAAAAACAGTTGGGAAAAACTGTTTCTTAATGTTTTTTTATTAACCCTGACATCTGTTAGTTCTTACTAGTGTGTAAACAAGCAATCTCATATATTATAAAAAATATTTTATTTTAGTAACAAATATCAAGGGCCATCAAAATTTGTATCTGTCAACTACCTTCACTGGTTTAATGTGATTTGTCACAAGAAAACTGTATTACTGCAAATTAACACCATTAAAAAAATGAACACCATCTATGTTTAAATTTCAATTGGAACATCTGGAATGCAGCCATGGAATCCAGCATGAAACTGCCTTGAAGACTTGTAAAACATATTTCTTAGGCAAGATAAATTTAAAAAAATCCAAACAAATAAAAAGATCGGGTGATAAATATATTTACACAATTCCAGTGCAAAACACTTAAAGGGGTTATTTTGTCTAACTCAGAAGCTATTCCTTTGTGAGCACATGAAGAAAATATGGTTTCTAAAAGAGAGTAATTTCAGTTTTTAGGAATCTTATGAGTTAAAAAGTTTCAAAACTGCTAGCACCTAAATAGTTGAGGTTTGAGGTTTGAAGTTTTTACAAAATGGCCTTCAGAGATGGGGAGGGGGTTTAATGTGGCTGCTGATAGGATCTCTAAGACTAAAAGAAACACATAAATTCTATACTGCAAGACCTGTTTCCAAACCCACAGACTTTTTCTATTGCGTTGCCTATTCTTTAAGGTTTTTTTAAGCCTGTCCTTGTATTAGGACATCTCTGCTAGGAATAGAAGGTGAAATCTTACCCATTCTTTTCTCTTAGGAAAATAAATCTTGGACTACTCACGATATCTAGTAGCATTCATAAAATTTGTTGGACCATGCTTTAAAACATTTGTATCCTAACTCATTTCCAGTTGTCTTCTCTTACAAAATGCAGCTTCTGGGTAAGGGACATGCAGAAGCACTTTTTAAAGAGATTCTGAGGAGCTCATGGGGATGTGATGATATCAAGGGAGGTGGCTTTATTTATGAACTGATGAGCTTGTCCCAGTTTTTAGTGGAGTTTCTTATATCTACAAAAAAAAAAAAAAAGTATATTTCAGGTCATCATCACTTAGTTCTAACATTAGTTATATATATTTCTCTAAATGCTCCTAATTAGAGAATCTTAATCTTGTATTATTTGATGATAGCTAGCAATTTAGTTGTTTATGTAACTTTGTAGATAGTTACTTGTTTTTCAGAGAACTGCTTCTATTTGATGAGTGTTTAAATGTTTTATAAAAGCATATCTCAGACTTTTCAGACAGAGTAGTTTGCACTGTTAATATTTAAAAGAGATGAATTAACTGTGAACTCAATGATTTTTAAGTTGTGCTTTAGCCTGCTGTGTCCTGTCAAAAGGCATATGCTTTCTTGCTGATAAAAATCTTATTAAAATCTACACTGGTAACACGAAATCATCTCTACTATCATTGATTTTTTGTAAAATCCTTTATAGTTAGGTGACTAATTAATATTTTTATTTTTAATTTGATTTAATTTTTACCACAACACTCCATTTTAGGATTATAGCTGCCTCCTGACTGCAATCCTGGCAACAAAACAAAGGAGAAAATGCCTGCCACTAATCAAAAACCTGTAAAGTAATAAATCATAATTGCCAAGCAATGACTCTGTTGAGAATAGAGAAAAACTAATTGCATGTAACATACATGCTAAAGACAAATTTTTCTGGAAGACAGCCTCATTCTGTGTCAGGGTTGCTCAGTTTTTGTTGTGCTGTTACATCACCCGTGTGTGTCAGTCAGTAACACATTGTCTTTTAAGTCACACGGAGCATGATCCAGCTTCAAAAATCCTTTTACCCGATCTGTATCTCTCTTGTTAATGGCACTTCCTATGTGCTTCTCCTGCTACATGTCTGCGCTTTTTCAGGGACATGCAAGTATCTTCCCATTATGCATTCTGTGGTCTTGAAAAAAATAAAAAAGCAGATCCATCAGACGAACTGGCACAGCTGTTTGTGCCACATGAATCCCACAACCCTTGACAGATTTTTGAGAAACTTCTGAGCAAGTATTTTTTGCAAACAAAGGTACCTGATGATACTCAAAGCAGAAAAATATGTCCCTGCTTTTAACAATGCAGAATATTTTGGGGGAATTTTTTGACCTGAGCATTCTGTAAAACTTAAGAGATTAAAACAACTGAGTGCCAGTTGTTTACATGTGAATATACATAAATAGGATATCTACTGATTTTTGATATTGTCACAGGGTTTTCATCCAGAGTATAAGGAAGTTTAATCTTATTTGTGACATTGAGGTTTCTTAGAATTCTTTCCACCAGAACAGATGGAAAGGCCTCTCAAAGGTGCAATACCTATCTAGACAAGACCTTTGTTAATTGACCTAATGGAAATGGAGTAGAGCTATATCTGTGATGTCTCTAATGCAGAATAAGGCATTAATTTAAAACACTAGGTGGTAAAACAATAAAGCAGGAGGGCATGCTAATTTCTAAGTTTAGAAATTTTTAGTGTTTGTTAGGTTGGGGGAGATGAATACAAACTATTTACAAGCTTGAAGTGTTTGAAATTTTATGCCATTTGTGAGATCACTGGGGTTCAAACAATGTTCATAAGCTAGGAAGATTCATTAAATAAATGTGTGTTTAAAGAATGAAAAAAGTACCGCAAAATTATGCTGCACCATATTTATTTGTAAGTTGTTATGTTTGTGAGATTGTATCTGTGATGTAAGGACACATCATTCAATATCCCTTGATCATCTTGTCATGCCAGGTAAAGAGGTTTTAAATGTGAAAGGGATAGTAAAGTATCACGAAGCATTTTCTCTGTAAGCAGGCTTGTTTGATTATAGTAATAATGAGTGTTTGCTTTCCCTCATAATTTCTGCTTAGCTAAATCTATGATTAAAAAAACAAACACAAATTAGTGCTATTGGTCAGAAACAAACCAAGCAGAGTTTAAATACATTAAATGTAATCTACATCGTGCCTGTGATCAGCAGAGAGGCCTATGTGCACAGACATACTTTTTTCCCCCAGTTCCTACAGAATTTCTTCACTTCTGGGAAATACTCTGGAACCAGTTCCCCTTTCAGATTCTTCTGAAACCACCAGCCCCTCTCAAGGCTTTCTCCGCAACACTGATGTTGCTCTGAAAGACCTCTTTCAATCTGCAGGGGCAAATCTTGTTGTTAGAAATTTGTAGTGGCATTAAATGTAGATACACTAAAATTGGTGTGAATGGTGAATGAAGGGGACTATCTGAATGTGGAAGCAAGTGAAGGAAGGAAAGAAAGGTATAGGTGACGCTAGGTTACGGATGTTTTCAAGATCACAGAACACTAAAATGCCAATTCTCTGGGCACCCAGCCTGGAAAAGCAGAGAAGAAACTAAGAAAGGAGAACCTACTCCCAGAGCAGAACAGCCTCAGGTAATTAAGAAATAATGACAAAAAGAAAGAGAGCAGAGTTGGAGACTTAACATACACCAGGAGAGTAAAAGGAATTCACAGAAATTAAAGAGGACAGATGCACCAATTTTCTTAACTTTTATTAGATCCAAACAAGCACACAGTCTTCCGTCCAAGAAAAAACAAGTTGTAATGAAGGCTTGATAAAGGCTCTGTCTTGCCTTCCTATGCCATTGCATGAAATTCTGGCCAAACCACTGGGTACGTATACCTTGTGTCTGTATGTTGAACAGTCTGCTTGGATGTAAGCATCTTGGGGAATATGGAGGCTTGGCTGTATGAGCAACACTGGTTTCCTTTTAAAACAAAATGGTTTTCTCCTCCCACAACTGACTGCACTGAAACGTTGCTATATGGTTGCACTAAAGTTGCAGCATGTTTTCCTTCACTTTGGAAGTGATTTTTATATCTTGTAGTGGTTGTCAGTATCATTGCTTGAAATAGAAAGTCAGTAGAATAGAATCCAGAGGACTGGCTGGTGCCAGAAGCATGCATGCAGCATGTTTCACCACATAGGATGGGTTACCCAAGACACCTGTGCAATATGCTGGTCATGTGGAGGAGAAGGTGAATCACTGGGAATGCATCTAACGGAGTAAGCCAAGGAATTAACACTTGCATATACGCACCAGGTAGGAAAAGTAGGTAGATAAAATGAAGCAATATAATGAATGATAATCTGAGTATTTTGAGGGAGAATGTGGGCTATAGATTTCAGAACAAGTATATAAAATACTCATATTACAGCATTCCTTTAACCAATGGGGTATAACATGAATCTTTACCTTTAGCTGATTGTGGAGGTTTGTGTCCCTAAGTAAAACCCAGTTGTGAAGCCTAGAGCATGTTTTCATTGTGGGTTTTCAAAGAGAAACCTGACTAAAACAAGAAATATTTTCTTTAAAAGAAAGTGTGTAATAGAGCTATAAACTCTGTTGTAGGAGGAGAGGGAAAACGTCCTTGTATGAAAATAGTTAATCTTCCTGACACCATAGCTATAAGGCCCCATTGTGCATAAAGAAAGTATAAATTCCTGTTGTGGTGCATTAGCTTGGGAGAATAAAGAGGGACTTTGCTTTTAGAAGATGAGAGATGAAATAGGGCCTTAAAAAGGCAAACTTTTTCTGTGAACAACATCTATATCCTTCCATCACACATATCTCCAATGGAGGTCCTAAATAATCTTAGAAGTCAACGATTAGTGAAATTACCTAGTCTTCATTTCACTTTATGTTTCATAAGTTTATGGAAAGACACTTATGCACACTTTTACAAATAGTCTTTCATATGACAAAGCTATAAGGGTTGTGTTGGGTGAGTATTTTTAAAACCCATGTAGGCTTTCAAAAATATTTAAACTTACAAGATTTTATAAAGCACAGATTCTCTCTTCTATAAGCACCTAAGTATGCTCATGTTAAGAAAATATTTTTAGTAAGTAATATATGTTTAAAGCCAAGGGTATGTTGAAGTGCTTTTTAGGTTTGACACACATTGTAGTCAAGTCAGCTACTACATATATTTCAGTGATGACAAGAAGAGTGAAGCTGTGTTAGAAATAGTATTAAACAATAGTCCTGTGAGCACCAGGACTAACAGCCTGATTGTCTGCAGTTTCATATGTTATGAACGTGCAGCAATGTTACACTGGGAATAAGCAGCAATGCCGGATCGTCTCCCTTATTATTTGTGCTGTGTTTACTGCATACATCTCATGCTTCAGTTTTCCTCCCAAAGTATGTTCTCAGAAAAACAACTGACAAGTAAATTGAATTTATTTATTGTAAGCAATACAGACATTGCTACCCTATGAACGGGATTTTCCTGTATCTCTCTAGATCCTGTTCTGTGCATGGAAGAACAGACCATAAATCACTTCTGCATAAGCAAGGACAAACAAATGGTAATTCACGCTGAATAGAACTGCTGTGTCCTCTGTACATATATATATACGTATATATGTCTCTCTCTGTGTGTGTGTGTGTGTGTGCATGTCTACGAGGGACTAAAAACCTGCTGTAGGCATACAGGTAGACAACACAACTGCCCAGTTAATTTAGAGGAGTTTTTAAGATCTAGGCTAAACATAGTTCAGTTAGAGTTATTAAAGTCAAGCCTTTTATGTCAAGGAAATTTGTTGGAATCCAGAATGCAGAGAATATCTCTCTGCCTGTTTTGAAGGATTCTATCCCCCTGGACAACACTGTCTTTGACCTTTGCCCATGGAGAAAATTACCTACCCTTTGGGAAGAGTTGGAATCTACACTGGTGTGAACTAGGTGATAGAATGTTATGTAAGATTATCAGAAGGTGAAAATTTAGGGTCTTTGGGTTTGTTAATATAGTAAATAGATAAAAAGTAAAAAACTTCAAAATGGAGGATTGTTGTTCTCTAGGCCTCTTGTTCCTTCTTCTAGTACTCCATATTCTGCAGTAGAAGTAGTTTAAGGTGATTGGATAAAAAATTCCGCAGTTCCTGTGTGCATGACAAAGTGAGTTATGGAACATTGGTGGAAAAGTGAAAATATCTTTCATTTTATGTTTTTATTGGATAATTTACCTTTAAAAAGACTGTCTAATCTTGATGATGCGGGCTTCTCCTGCATTCTCTGCTCTGTGCTGTGTCTGAGCCACATTAAGTGACTCTCCTTCTCTGATAAGACTTAATAAACAACTATCTGAAAGCAGAGACTGTTGAAGTTCCCGCTCGTCTCCTGAATTCCTGGCAAAGACGCTAAAACTCTCCCCCATCCAGGGAGGCATTAATTAAGGCACGGAATGTGTCAGAAACTTACTCATAAAAGAGTGATATTCTAGTTGAGGAGAACATTCCTGGTAGGGAGAGAATGCATGATTACCACTAGAATAAGTTATATCCTCCAAGACTTTTAAGATACTGAAATTTTGACTTGTAATAACTGTTTTCATGAATGCAGGTGAAAATTATCATGACCTTTTGTGCTTTCTTAAGCTGATGCTTAAAGCCAAAAATGCTTTTTCACCTTGCCAGCAAAAATTTGCTTAGAACATAACATGATTGGGGTCTTCAGGTTTATGTTGCCATGCCACGTTTTATAAGAAACAGTGTTCTCCATTTTCACAATATGTTCTAGAATTACTGGTGTGTTTATAGTCTGTACCTCTGCTAAAAACATCATTGTGAAGAAATAGACAAAGAAATGGTGGCGAATAGAGATGAATGGGTATAGAATTTTATTTAGAATGGATATTAGTGATTTTTATATCAACTTCACTTATCAGTTTTAAGTATATGCTTAAGTTTCATTCATATAATTTTTTGTGAGAAAATGAATGAGCATTTACGATTAAAAATCTGAAATTGATCAGTGGCATTCAATATTAACCCTCAAACACTCAAACATCAGTGTTGTTTAGGTAAAAATTATTTATTGAGCAACTCCTGTGGAACCCTTTTCCTCATGGCTCACCTGGCTTAAAGCTTTCACCATTAAACTTTTGTGCTTTTACAACCCAGGGACAGTCTGCCGGAAATACAAGGAAAATAACCCCATGCACCAGTACAGGCTGGGGGCTGACCTGCTGGGAAGCAGCTCCTTGGTAAAGGACCTTTGTGTCCTGGTGGACAACAACCTGTCCATGAGCCAGCACTGTGCCTTTGTGGCCAAGAAGGCCAATAAGATCCTGAGATGCATTAAAAAAAGCATTTCCAGCAGGTCAAGGAAGGTGATCCTACCCCTCAGCCCTGGTGAGGCCACATCTCGAGTGCTGTGTCCAGTTCTGGGCTCCACAGGACAGGAGAGACATGGAGCTCCTGGAGCAGGTCTAGCAGAGGGCTACAAAGATGATTAAGGGACTGGAACATCTCTCTTATGAGGAAAGGCTGAGGGAGCTGGACTTGTTCAGTCTCAAGAAGAGATATGAATGAGAGGGCACCTCATCAATGTCTGTCAGTATCTGGAGGGAGGGTGTCAAGAGGGCAGATCCAGGCTCTGCTCAGTTGTGCCAAGCAATAGGACAAGAGGCAACGGGCAGAAACTGATTCATGGGAAGCTCCACCCGAATTTTTCTCTGTATCTCTGAATACTCTTGACTGTGCTCTGTACAGCAATTTTAGAGCAGCACTTCACAGTCTAGAAGGCTAGATTACCTCAGGCAAAGACACTATCCTTGAGCAGCAAATTAAGGAAGCAGTATGATGAATCTCCTCTCCCATATAGTGAGGATAAAATGGGAAGTAGTTATGAGGATTTAATTCCCTTTCATATGTAAAAGAGCTTTGAACTCTTCAGCAGGGAGCCCCAGGGCTGTGCAATTCTCTATACTGATGGTAAATGAATAGCAAAAAACCCCAAAAAACTATGGGCCTTAAGTCTGTTTCCTATGCTTTATTCTCTGAGAGATTAGGTTGTAGTGATGGTGGGGATACTAGGCAGCTTCACTCTCAGAATGAGTGGCAGAAAGACTTCTACAGCTTGGTTTATAGGATTGTGAATTTTATTCAGGGGAGCAGGAAAAGGAAAGAGGAAGGGTATGGGCTATATAAGATGCTCTATAGTGAGATGAAATATGATTTCTTTATTCCTTCTTTTCTGAGTTTGGGGTAAATACAGGGTACATGAACTACCAGATTAGCCTGAGGTGTTCAGTTAACTCCACTTCCTTGGATTTTACTCCAGCTGTGACTTACTCTTCACTGGCCTTCCCTTCAAAGAAGTCCCTCCTGGACCTTCAGGGTGTAAAAAGTGTCTGTGCAAGACTATTGGAGACAGGAATCAATGAACATTTGTGCATCAGGATCTCTAACCGCCCAGGCATGCACAAAGTCTGGACAGATTTCCTTGCATAAAGAAAGAATGACAGAAAACACACCTTTCAGAGCAGCTGAGGCTATTGAGCTATAAGTGTCTATCCATGTCCTCCTTCATTCAGAGAGTTTTCCTAAAATACCAGGGTATGGATTTTTCATCACTTTATTCCTCTGTCAAGACATGGTTGCCCAAAATGGCTACGAAGTGGGTTTTGGTACCCATCATTGTTGCTGTGATGGGCGCCAAGTGATTATTGTATTCTGTTTCCCAGAGATAGATGTCACACTTTGCTGTTTCCTGGTGCTAAATTGCATTATACATCAGTCAAGCGGAAATCACCCCAAAGGGTTCAGTTTTGTTGGGATGCCTATAAACACTAGAAGGGCAGCTGGTTTGTTATTCCTAGTTTTTCCTTGAATCTCCAGTGTCCCACCATTTTCTCTTTCAATTTTTATTTTTTTTCCAGGACCTCACATGTTTTAAGCTGTCAGCTGTGCGTCACATATGATACCTTTCTATTTACATAATTTTGTCCTGCCTTCTAGGAAACACACACTTCTTGACTGAGAAACATGTAAGTGAATTTCTAAGGCTTGTGAGTACTATTGGAATACATATAAATATTTTGTTGTATTATTTCATCAAACAAGGATTTAAATCTCTCTGGGGTGTTTTACCTAATACTTTATTTCACACCATGACAAACATGAGAGACCCTGGTCTCTGCTATGTTTCATAGCAAACAATTACTTTGCATTTCATGTGTATTTCCATATATCTTTACGCAATATGTACTACCCATACGTAAAGATATATCCAAATGTTATCGCTGTCTTTAAGTGCAGTTGGTTTACTGTATTGTTCATTCTAAAAAGTTACATCCTAGCTAGAAATGTTTTTATGGGAGAAATTTTCTCATTGCTTTCTTTCAACACTCATTATTTTTTTTAACAAATGGCAGGGTGATACCACACTGCAGACAACTTGAGGCTCTTGGTGCAAGTCCAAATCTGTTGCAGATTTATGCATAGATTATCCTGAGCTGAAATAGAATATTTTTTCCCTTAAATTCTTAACCTGTTTTTGCTTAAGGCTGTGTTTGTTGGTTTCTTTTTTTTAACATACTGTTTCTTAATTTTATTACTAGAAGTAAAAGGAGAGTCAAAGCTGATTACTTTTAAAAAAAATCATTAATTTCGTTGAAGTATCAAATTCAAAGGAGTACATTAAGTAGGTTAAAATAGTCTGTTGAAATAAGTCTATCTTTTTATTGACAGCACCACATGAACTTTGACTTCCTTGTCCTTTATCTCCTCTCTTAACCTACTTAATCTTGACCCTTCAGGCTTTGGTGTGTTTTTTTTCTACTGTGGCTGAAGAAATTTTTCCATAATTTTGAATATGTTTGAAAATTGTCTCTTTTCCCTGTTTGAAACATTTCCCATCTCTTAATTCAAATTCTTTTTGAAGGCATGTCTTTCTTGAGGGTCAGAAATGTTCAATCATTGTATAAAGGTCATGGCCACTGTGTAAAATAATAAAACAGAGTAAGGAGAGATTAATTGATAGCGTCTGGACAAACCTCAGAGTTTGTCTCCTAGAAATGCAATTTCCAAGGTTAAAGTCTATCTTGCTTTAAAGAACCTGTGCAATAAATAGGAGGCATTGCAGAATATCTTTCCAATCACAATTCTGTGAACAAGTGAGTGTGGATGCCTGCACTGATTTTGGAAAATGCTTTCACTTGTTTGTTTCATAATTGAGGAACTTTGAGTGACTGGAAGAATTTAACTTTGCTTTTCCAGTGCAGGGAAGAAGGCAATGAAACTTGCTTGGCATACGATTTAATTCTGATCATGAATTCTTGTTTAAGGTTGACCTGTTGGTGCACTGTCCTTATTTGCATGAATGTTTGTAGAACATGGAAAGAACTCTGTGCTGCATAAGACCTGGTTACTTAAGAACTTTGAGTCAAATATTTTGTTCATTTGCCTCATCATCAATTTAGGAGCTTGATTGTGTTGAAGTCAAAAAACCTGGCTCTAAATTGTGCCTAAATTAGGAATAGGGAAGCAGTAATAATAGGAAAATCTGGTATGACTTTGAAATGTCTTTGCCTCTAAAACTGAGGAGACATAAATACACTGAAAATTCATTTGGCCTATTTCCCTTCCTGATGTATATTTTTTATACCATCATTATTTCTGACGAATGCATATGTTTTGAAAGACTTTCTAATTTTAAAAGATCTTCCAAGACAAGGTCAGCAAATTTTTCAATCAATATTCCAGTATTTTAAGTAAAGAGTTAACGTTTAGCACTTGGAAGTCTTATCTAGTTTGAAACCTTACAAGGGTTTTGGGAATTTTTTAATAGCAAGTAATTTTTGAAAAAATTGGTTAAGTGTTAACCTGCAAATGGATCCAGCCTAAACTGTAACAAAGCCATTTTGCTTTTTTTTCTCATGATTTTATTGGACAGGACACCTGAAACATTATTTTTTATCATATAGTTGGTCCTGTCTTAAAATCAAAATTTTCGAATTTGAGCTGAACTGAATTATTTTTTTCTTTTAAAGGATATCGGAAAAAGAAGAAAGTAAATGCAACTTTGCAGACTTTCATTGAACATCGTGAAAGTCTCACTGCAAAATCAATGTATAGACATGTCCCATGATCTTGATTCAATCCCATACACGTCCTTGATAATGTGATGGGTTTTTCTTTAAGTGGTCGTGTTTATGGTGTAGCCGTTATAACTGGAAGTTTAAAAAGTTGCTCTCAGGAGGGGACATGTAAGCCACAATGTTTTGAGAGATGTCAGCTCTTCTAGAAAGGATTTTGGCTGATTATCAAGCAAGAAGAAGATAATTTCATTGGTCTTTCCTTTGGGTATCTTCTGATGTTCTGACCACTACTCTGACCAGTCTGCTCTAAGTTAGTTACCTTTGGATTTTATCAGCTAGAAAGTATGAAGTATATCAAAATTCTCTGGTTTCACTCAGTGGAGTTGTGAAAAGGTGTAGAAAGAGAAGAGTTATTGTTTTGGCTGGAAAATTGAATGTACACTGGAAGAAACTTGTATTTAAAACAATTCCCTGGAAATGTTCAAGACCAGGTTGGACTGGGATTTTAGCAACTTGTTTTAGTAGAAGGTGTCCCTGCCTTAAAAAAACCCAAACAAAAAACCCCCAAAAGCATCAGAAAATATTTGAATCAAGAAGATAATATCCACTGGGCACTGGATTGGTTAATACCATATTGAGACAATATAAGTAAAGAGCTGCATTATTTTAAAACTGAAAGGGAAGGTTTCCTTCTAGTTCTTGCACATTTTAATATAATTTCTCCTGAGAGACATGTGGGTACTCCTTAAAAGATACAGTTCAATAAAATGTAGAAATATATAATGAAGATAAATAATTTTGTAGGAGTTTATGTGAGTTAGCAACAGAAACTTCTCTTATTCTAAAAGAAGAATGTTAATTTATTTGAAAGTACCAGAGATAAAACATAAATCATTCTTTATCTTCACCTTCAATATTAGCCAGCCCTTAAATAAGATACTTAAAGAAACTTGATTTTTTTCACAGAATCACAGAATCACCAGGTTGTAAGAAACCTCTAAGATCATCGAGTCCAACCCATGCCCTAACACCTCAACTAAACCAAGGCATGAGTGCCACATCCAATCTTTTTTTAAGCACATCCAGGGATGATGACTCTACCACCTCCCTGCGCAGACAATTCCAGTACTTCACCACTCTTTCAGAGAAAAATGTTTTCCTAATATCCAACATAGATTTCCCTTGGTACAGCTTGAGACTGTGTCCTCTTGTTCTGTCAGTTGCTGCCTGGAGAAAGACACCAAACCCCCCCTGACTACAACCACCCTTCAGGAAGTTGTAGAGAATGATAAGGTCACCTCAGAGTCTCCTTTTCTCCAGGCTAAACAACCCCAGCTCCCTCAATCATTCCTCACAGGGCTTGTGTTCCAAGCCCTTCACCAGCCTTTTCACCCTCCTTTGGACATGTTCAAGCATCTCAACATCCTTCCTGAACTGAGGGGCCCAGAACTGAATACAGCACTCAAGGTGCGGCCTCACCAGTGCCAAGTACAAGGGAAGAATGACTTCCCTGGTCCTTTTGTTCTTCTATCGTTGCAGTGTAATAAAGGATCTGATATGGCAATGAACTGGCAGTGTTGGAATATTTCCATCCCATTTTTACAAAATCAGATGAAACAGTATTTCTACTTATAAGTTTAACATTTCAGGAATTTCTCTTGATTGTATATAAGTTTGTTACACTGTGGAAATTCACCATCACTGACTTGACTCGTACCTCTAGGACTTTCAGTAATTTTGGAAATGAACTCTTGATCCACTGTTCTTTTATTTCACTCTTCCTTTTTTAAACATTCTTTACATCAGTGTTCAAATCTGGCAATTGCTACCCTTTGAAAATGTACTTCTCAGAAGCTTCAAATCACCCACCATTTATGGCCAGAAAGACGTGCCAGAGAATATCTTTCTACTATAAAATCATACTTGTTTGGGAAATGTTTATAATTATATTAGAATGAGCTAAATTTAGAATTACAGTACTAAATAAGCTCAAAAATTTTCACATAAATTTCCTTCTGTATTTTTATGCCCTGCTGATGTTTTCGTCTCTTTGTGCACTGTTTTTCAAATAATATGATTAATCACATGTTAAAAAACCATTATTTTGATTGCATTGTTCTCCTTTTTAATACCAAATTTCGTATTAACTAAACATAATGATTCCACTGGATTTAACATTTATAGCACCATAACTGCTAGTATCATTTTTGATTATCTCTCTTTTTGCTAACAACAGATATTTCTCATTCTTGATGGTTGTTTTTTTTTCTTTTTTTTTTTTTTTTATTAATTCAAAACTTTAAAAAAGCCTGTCCTGACTGAGAATAAATCTTATTGGCAATTAAAGGTTTAAAGACAGTACAATCTTCTTAAAAATCAACTATTTACCTGTTCTCTTTTCAACCTCCCATTCCTTTTAAAAATATGTGGATTAAAAAAATAGTTTCATAAAAAAGTTTGTACCTCTTGTCAAAAAGGTAAATATTCAATTATGATTCAGGACAATACCCAAACATCTTAATGTACTTCATAGAAAGAGTCAGCATAATTCCCTCCAATAGGTGGTAATTAATGTGTTCATGAACATCCTTTCACATACATTATAGCTTCCTTTACTGCTCCCTCTTCCTAGCTTTCAGCTATCTAATTAATTTGGTAATGTAAGACTTGACAGGTGGTTTTAATTTTCTGGACCACTGAGAGGGAGACATGAGATTGCAGTCAGGGAATACAAATACCACCATGGTATTTATTTTTATATGATTGTTTTGGTTGGTTTTCTTGAGAATGTGTAAGGATATTTTACTGGCTTGGAACAAATAAGGACAAGGGATTTAAGCTGTTCATAGTGTCTGCTTGTCTGAGCAGTAGGACAAGATTTTGTTTTCCAAAAAATAATTCTCCTATGAACTTTTCCTGCCTTACGATTTTTGATGTAAAAATTAATGGACAAATATCATGCTATAGCACTTTTTGATACAATAACAAGAGTTTTGTAAGTTGGAGACCTTCTTTTTATAGGTGTTTCTCTGAAAAGGGGGCTTAAGGACTTTAAAAATGCTACCTAAATAGTACAACAGTTACAGAAATGCTAACAACTGGTTAAAAGAAATGCTATTCTCTTTCCCATCCATGATAGTGTCATAATTTTTGCCTAAATGTCCTTGAATATCTTACAGGGCTGGAATGAATAACTAGATAGTTCTTTCTGTTTTGCTCTTGCTGCTGCAATAGTGAATTGTCTTGCAATTCTAGATGAGTTGTTACTAAAATGTGCCGGAGAGACAAGAAGTATTTCCTACTTGCTTATAGAAAATTGAGACATGGCATAGATCAAGTGGCATTCTTACAAAATGTAAATGCTAGGGGTAATAGAGGTAGTTTTAGGTGAAAGGACCCTAAAATCAGATTTCTTGAATTCTGATGTATTTCACTATTCATTAGAACCTCTTTCTTTACACACTATATCCCTACTCTTAAGGCAGAACTAAAGCACGATAGATTTTGTTCCATTTTATATTACTTACAGAAACCTGGATTCAAAATTACTTGATAAGGGAATGTTTCTGAAGCAGTCTTATCTGTGTTCCAGTCTTCTGTAAAGCTCATGTGTGGTAAGCTATGTAGCTTCTGAATAAAATAAAAAGACTTAGAAGAACTACACTATTTGTACAATGCAGCAGAGTGTTAAGGAAAAGAATGACAGACACATTCATATAAGGTTTGAATTCATCAGCCTGGTCCCTTGGTTTGTGACCTGGTTATTTACCAACTGCACATAGTTGTTTGAGTATCCCAGCCTCAGATAACCTTGGGAGCTCTTGGCCAGTTCTACACTTGCAAGAAAGGGAGGCAACAGTCCTGGAGAAAATTATTTTTTATGAACACTTAAGGACTCAATCACGTGGAGGAGCGGAGACTTGCTAAGCACTGCCACAAGAAAATGTAGTGGAAGTTCATTCTCAAAATTTCGGTCTTCTGTGTAGAGGAATAGGTTGGGAATATAAAAGATTATTTAGAGAATGTAAAATCAGCTTTTTCTGAGGGTTCCCTTAAACAGAAGTTCCAGGTCTTTTAGCTGACTCCTAGTGGAAAGATGATTGGTGACCCCCTGAAGTCAATAGATTGCACCGGCATCACGACACCACCCTTCACGAAAGGCTGCAGCATCTGAACAAGGAAATTATGTTAAAAGTGATCATGAGATCTTTAAAATCATCAAATCATCTAAGCTGGAAAATACCTCTAAGATCATTGGGTACAACCATTAACCTAACACTGCCAAGCCCACCACTGAACCATGTCCCTCAGTGCCACAAGACTTTTAAATACATCAAAGGGTGGGGGTTTAAACACTTCCCTGGGTAAGCTTGTCCGATGTCTGACTACCCTTCCCATGAATAAATTTTTTCCTAATATCCAATCTAAACCTCCCCTGGTGCAACTTGAGACTGTTTCCTCTTTTCCTGTTGCTCTTGCTTATTTCTTGGAAAAGAGACTGACCCCCACCTTACTACTATATCCTTTCAGGTTGTTTTAGACAGTGGCAAGGTTTCCCCTCAGACTCCTTTTCTCCAAACTGAAGAGCCCAAGTTCCCTCAACCACTCAGACATTTTCTGTAGACCCCTCACCAGCTTTGTTGCTCTTTGGACATACTCCAGCACCTCAATGTCTTTCTTGCAGGGAGTGGACCAGAACTTAACACAGGATTGGAAGTGTGGCCTCACCATGATGTCCACTGTAGTTTGGCTAAAGAGACAAGGAAAGCCTTTTTCCACTCTCCTGTATTCAATACTATGGATGGTAAAATACTGCTCCTATGTGTCTATTCTTATCTGATAGCACATTAAATCTGGTACGACCAAATCGACCTAAGCTGTTTTCCCAAATTAAAAATTCCTTGCTGCTTCCCTGGGTGTTGACTTTGGTTATGGGATAATTTACCAGTGCAATGCTTATGAGCAGCATGGTGAGGGTATCACCTAGGGATCGATTATCTTTGAAAATCACATTCTATTTGGAGTGTCTAAAAATTAATTGAAGGCCAGGCAGTCAGATTTGAAAACTGAATGCATATTGAGTAATTGGGCAACCTTTTCCGTATGAGATGCAAAAAAAAGCAAAGACAATACAAAAGAATGAATTGCAATAGATATTTAATGAAATCAGGTGACATTCCATCCATACATGTTCACGGGTTTGTCATAGACTAAAGGAAAAAGCCCAAAAGCTTTGTCAAAAGTGTCACCAGTACATAAGGCCATGATCAACTTTTTAGTGAGCTCAAGCAGTGTTGCGGTCGTGGCTGCTGCTGCCCAAGTTGTTGGTGAGCCACAGGGCCGAACCGCAGCATTAAACTCACGGTGGGCCAGCTCAGAGGTTTGATATCTCCCTTGATGGTTAAGGCGAGCACCCACAGACCCTTGTGTTAACCACTCAGTTACAATTGGTTCATAATTTCCCTGCCCCATTTTATGTATAATGGCTTGAATATGCATCACCCTGTTGAATATGTATAAGTTCTAGAAAGTTCACTGTTATTCAATACCCCATTGGTTTCCCCTCACTGCTCCCTCCTGCCTTGTATCTGATTGGTCTTTTTGTACTCTTCCCCTCCCCTTTGCCTAAATCTGATTGGTTAGTTGCACCCCTATAAAACCCCTGGAACCTCCCCTGTTAACGTCTTTTGTCACTGGCGCCTCTGTTGGAATAAACCCTTCAGAACCCATACAAAGGACCACTCTCTGTCTCTTCATCTTCGGTGTGGATGCCTGGATATAGCCGCTTGCATTTGGGCCTGTCATTGCTCCTGGGACTGTGGGTGTTTGTGTGGTGGCTCTGCAGCCCCTCCTGAGGGTCGCCAACCACAGATAGGGACTCCAGAGCTCTGCAGATCTGTGGCGGACACTCGGGGAAGGCCAGCACTGGTCCTTTCCCAGATACAGGGGCTTGCGTCAAAGCAGGACAGAAGTGCTACTTCACTGTTTATCACTTTACCCTGCATTTGAATTCTAGCAACACGCACAAATTGGTAGAGGGACTCAGGAGCTCATCTGCAAGGTTAGAGAAAGGGTCCTGTTTCCATGATAATTTTTTTTTTTTTTTAATTGACATGGTTGTGTTTGTCATACTACCTGTTGCCCCGGGTATTTTGCTTAAATATTAATCTATTATTAAATATTAGTCCAGAGCAAAATTGCAAACTGAGTCACACATTTGGTCAGTGACTCTGCTTATGCTGCCACTTAATCATGTTTGAAAGCGTGTTCAGCTTTTAACAGATCAACTTCAGCTTCATGTCCACTCTCACCTCCTTTCTTTCCCCTATGTTTTCTAAAGAAGTGGTTTTGTGAAATTACTTGATGACAGCTTTCCTTTTTAAAGGTCTGCCTGGCCTTGATGTACAATCTTAGGTACTCTGACTTTCTGTCATGAGAGCTTGGACAAGATTCCAGTCATTGTTTATCAGTGGCATAACTCTGTAGTGTTAGATCTGAATTAATCCCTTTAATGAAATATTCTTTAGGAGCAGGTAAATGGCTGTCCTTGTAAACTGAAGGTTGCATGTCCTTCTAACCTCAAAAATCTCAGAATAACTCTGTTTCCTGTAAGACAGAAATGTTTTTCCAGGGAGGAGATGGCCAAGAAAGACTGACCTGAAAGTAAGCAGAACAGAAATGGCTTCAGGAATTTCAAGAGTCTAAGGGGATCCTTAATAGTTCAGAAATAAAAAGCTAAAGAAAATCAGTATTCCTTGGAGCTCTTCCTTTGTGAGCTACAGTGAGCAGCAGATAGAAAGAATACGCAGAGACATGCAAAATTAGGCAGCTGCCTGTTAAAAGGGCTGCCTGTACAAACCAGAGCAGGCATTTGTCTCTTGGCACAGGGTTGGATAGAAATAACAGTTGCTTCTCTCCTGTTGAGAGGCAGCAGTGAAAATGCATGGAAAATGAAGCCAGTGAAGAGCTCTAAAATTTGCTAAATGTACACCTGGCAAAAGAATGCAATGCAGCTACTTGTTTGGGCCATCTGCTTTTGGACAAATAAAGATAGTTCATTAGAAACCAGCATTAGATAATTGTTTACAAATGCCATCTCAAGATTCTGGCTCCTCTAAGTTTGCTAAAAGCAGACATTCTTAGGGAAAAATGTCATGTATCTTTTCAGAGTAGCAGTCTAGTGATTCTTTTCTCTTCAGTGTAACTAAGTAGTCTATGACTATTAAGGCTAAATTTTTTTTTAAACAGTATCAACTATAACTTGACCATTCTGCCAAATAGTAGGTTTGGCTAGTAAACAAAATGTGATTAATCAATATAGTTTCTTGACATGAACATAAAGTGGATTTTCTATGGCACAAATCTTACTAGCAGACTGGCAGGAGATCTCTTTGCAATACGGGGCTACCTTAAGTGAAAAAATAAGGCCAAGAATGCAGAGTCAGTAGAGTGCATGGGGCATTAAAGAATAAGGAAAAATTACAATTTCTCCTATTCAGAAATTAAGATGTTTGATATGCTAATATAAGTTAGGGATAACTGTAAAAAATGCAGTTATTGCAATCCAAGTTTGGAAAAAGATCAGTAATAGTTTCTGGTATTAATGTAACTCACAATTGATGTATTCTCTCCTTGGAAGAATTTCCTTTACTTCCATCCACAGAGCAATGGAGAGGAACCTCTTCAGGGCTCTAGTAGTCTATTTGAAAGTGAAAAGAGAACAAGCAAGCGCAGAGGATTGCTTACATACCACCATTCCCTGTCTTCCCCTCAAATGGCCAGGAGGTATAGTCACATGATGTAGAGGAAAGTAATATGTGAGGAGGTTTGTTTTGGAGACACTAGGTTCCTCTATTGCAGTTTACCCCGCTGTGTGTTCTCCATAGGTATTAACACCTTTTCCACCATCTTTAAAGGTTAGAAAAGAGAAGTTAAAATGAGAATTAAATAACAAAATCCCTATCTCAGCTGTGTGTTATTGATGCTTTTGAAAATGGGCTATATGTAAAGTGGCTGACATGCCTGGTGGTCACAAATTTTAATGGGAGCAGTAGGAAGTCCAAGGAGACCTGGAGTGAATGTAGAAAGAGTACGGAAGGGGACAACCCTTCATTGTCATTGTTTAGCTTTATAGTAGTTCTTGAACTGTTTTTTGTGTTTAACTTTGAAAGTTTTAAATTTTCATCATGTTTTCTTCCAAGGGATTTAGTGCTTTTCATGCCCAGTTTTTTTTGCTTGAAATCTTTCAGTCAATCTGCATCTTATGTTTCCTTGTCATAATCTTCTGCTATGAATATAATGAAAGCTTTTTTGCATCGTATTATCCCATGTTGTAAGAAGGTAATTAAGGAAGGGTGGACCCTTTCCTTCTTTTTGTCCTGCCTCCTCCCAAGACTTCACAATGCAGAAGGAGCAGACCTCTGATTATTCCACCTCTATGGTCAAATCAATGGAAAGTGGTTCACTAAAGGTATATTTGCAGTTTGAATCATCTCTGCCTCTACAATGAGACATAGCCTGTTATCTCAGGGGCAAAGAGGCAAATGCAGAATTTTCTGTAAACAGACACATTCATTTTGCAGCTTTCTAATTGGGATGATCTCCTTGGTAATGCTGGGTGTTGTCTGCTTTTACTGCATTATGTCCCCTTTGAAAATTTTAAAATGTCAGCAGGCTGTTATATTGAGAAAGGCTACCATGCTCTCTGTTGCATGACTAAAGGATATGTAGAGTAGTTTTCTCCAGTGGTTTTATAAGTGTCACTCAACAAATCTGCAAATTCAGATCTGATTCTTCTGAGTGGATTATGCAACGTGCATCTTTCTCAGAATAATGCAGCAGGTACAGTTGTTAGTCTTGTAGGTATAAGGTGCTTGTTGTGGGTTTTTATTTCACTGTTTGCTTTCCTCATAAGCTGGAAGAAATCTGACAGTAAATTAAATGTTTTTCTCTGGTGATATGTGAGGAACTAGCTCATGGGACTCTGTCCAGCTATGGCTTAGTATTTCTGGAAAACAAAAAGGTCATACTGTGGAGAGATCAAGTATGTTGAGAAGACAGAATAGCTGTGGTTGAACAATAGCCTTGACAAGATGTGAGGAACTCATACCATATGTGTCCAAGGATCATTAGGTGTTCTAATGCATGAGATACGACTGAGCCAGGTGATCTCACTCTCCTCTTCTTCTCATTGATTCCTCCTACTCACTTTTTTTTCTAGCACCTCTGACCACCTATTCTGTGGTTAAAGGTAAACCAGCAGCTTTGCTTTGTAGTGCTACATGTGTGACAGCTTGAAAGAGTGTGAAAGCTGAGGGTTCTAATTCTCAACTTTACACTGAGAGGTAAATGAACACTAAGAAAAAAAGATAAGGAGGACTGCAAAAGAGGACAAAGAAATGACAGAGAACTCCTATGTTAAAATTTCCTGGCTGTCTTGTAAGAATCATCTAATGCACAATTTCTGTTGGCAAACAGATATAGAAGAGAAAAAAAAGGAAGGAATTTAAGATGTAAAAGGTGCATATATTTAATGACTATGTAAATGCTCTTGCACTAAGAATCTGATTAATTATCTCTAATTATAAAAATAGATTTTTGAGTTTTTATTACTGAATAAGTATATAAACAATATTTTTCTTTTAAGACAATATTGACATGATAATTCTCTACAAACAGTTGTAAAATTGATACGTATTACAGAAGCATGATATTCACTAAACTCTTAATTTATTTCATCTTTTAATGATATAGTAGTTAATTAAGTAGTCTTGAAAATGCCCTCTTAAGTCTACAGATAAAAAGGAGTATTGTATACATTTACAAAGATAAATAGTAGTAGATTGTACCTTCCATTGAGTTCTAAATAAATGCAAGTCCTCTTTAAAATATGTCTTTGTTTCATAGATATTTCTAAATTGGATGACACCCAATTAAAGAGAGCTGAATTACAAAGAAACAAACAATAAAACTATAAAAGAGCAGTCTAATTGGGTTATAAATTTGCTTATAGGCTGGTTGGTCTTTCCTTGCCCCATACCCAACCATAAATTGGATGGTGTTTTTTAAAAAATCCAGACACTTATTTTCACAGTGATGTGTATATAAAAAGAATCAACAAACCTAAAACTGTGCAGTTCAATTTCATCTGTTTCTTCCTACAGCTGTTAATAAATACATTATCTTAATGGCTCACGTAATCAAAATAACTTGGATTCTGATTTTGCCTGATGAAAATCTATTCACATCTTTTGTGAGACAGTTATACTGAGGATGTCAGGGCAACAACATCTTTAATTTGAATGGTGTATATGTGGCTTAAGAACATAAAGCAAAATTGCAGTGCAATAAATATAGTGAAAGCTGTAAAATATCTTAAAATATCTTAAAAAATCTTATTAAAGCAGTCTCCTATCTTCAAGTAAACAGCCCCAAAGTGATAGAAGAGTGCTCCTTTACCTCCATTAGAAAATGCACCTCCATTTTTGCATTTACTATAGGAAGGTTTGGGGAGCTTTTGTTCTCTCTCTGCCTTTCTTTTGGTGTATGTACTCAAAAAGTCTAAAGTTTTGATTCAGGAAATATTTTCTGCTCTCTGGATTTCTGTGAGAATGTCATAAATTGAGGATTTTCTGTAGAATCAAGAAAGTCATGGCTGGTGGCTTTCACCAATATATCTGAATAGTGTTGTATAAAGGGTTGTTTTTCCCAAAGTGATGCACAGAGAAGAGGAGGTTACCAGGGAGGCCAGAGGCTGAAATAAAATTGCATTGAGGGTCCTAGTTCTTTTTACTGCTTTTTCCTCACTCAAAAACTCAGAAACAGGTAAGACCCTGCACTTGCTCTCCACCTGCATTGACAGACCGTAGTAACAGGCTTTACAAACACCCTGTGGAGTTGGCTCTTTTGCCACCTGGAATGGCAAATACTTTATGATGTAGGTAAGGTGAGGCAGCTCTCTGAGAATAGGAAGAAAAGAGGTTGGAGCAGAAACATTCACTTCCACTAGACAAGTGCGTATTAATGGAGAAACAGACCAGTTGCCATACAGTAACTTCTTTCGGTCTGAAACAGCAGCAGTCGGAAGAAGCAACAGAAGTGAAATCCAGCTTTTCCGTCACTACCCAGATTTTTTGTCTTGTAGAATACCTCCAAGATATAATCCTCAGTGGGTAATTTCAGCTAGATTTAGACTGAGCAGTTAGCAAACATAACTACCTTTCCTGCTCCCATAATTCCCTGGTCAACCTTAACCTCCTGCACTAAGCTGCATGGGAATGGAGGCAGGGGATGAAGGACAGCCCTGGTCAGGCCTCCTGCCTCAGGGACCTGTAGTGCTGCTGGAAGGCATGGCTCACAGCAGGCGCTTGGAAGCATGCCAAAACCCTGGAGTGGCTTGAGTCTTTTGTCATAATTAGCCTTTGCAGCAGGAGACATCCACCTGCAGGGCAGCGTGCTTCTGCTGGATGCTGTTTTGGCACAGGCTCCTTGTGAGTTCAGAGAGGAGCTGAAGCAGGGCAGGGAGCAGAAACCAGAGTTTCTGTCTTGTTCTTCGCTGTTTCCAGCTTCTTATTTCTTATTTTTAAGGGTGCCTAGGCTATGCATGGGTTACTTCAGCACGTGACATTCTTCTCTCCCTAAAATAGCATATCAAATTGGTTTTTTGGATGCCTTAATATAGGCTTCCAGCACCATTTTATATGGCCTGGCATATCTCTCCTGACCTACAAATATTTTTTCCTATAGGCTACTGGTCTCTTGTAGGTTCTGTATGATGACTGAAAGCCCTGTGTTGACATCTTGAAGGCTTTAGGATGTATTCAATGTCACTCAACATTTGTATTTAGATACCAAAATTGTTCTTTGTCTGTATTGGTAAGGGACCATTTTCTTATGTAAATATTACCTTCTTGTACCAGCAATTTTTCAATAAAGCCAAACAATTCAGTTCAGGTGTGAACCCTCTGCTGTGAAGCTTGTTATAAGAACATAAAGCCAGGGCTCTTAAGCAAGCACCCTTCCACAAGGTACCACCCTTAGAACTAAACGGTGTTGAAGGTGGTTCTTCAAGTCTGTCCTGACCGAACTAAGAGACAGTTTCTGTTTTTACAGCAGTGGTTATGAAGTTTGGAGGATAATCAAATCAAATTCTTTGGTGGTAAGACAACATATCAAAGATCAGTCAGTTCCCCTTTATATTGGTTTCTTATTTTTGTAGATGTGAGTACTAAAAAAATCAAGACCAGATTTGTTTGTACATTTTAGCTGTGGGTTGACTTATGTATGTTATTTGCACTTTCTTAATTATTCTCTGTGCTTGGTTACCTAATTTACATGTCAATAAATTTATTGGCAGCAGAAGCCTCTCCAGCAGCTACAGCAGACAAGTGTTGCCTGGCTCACAGTGGATTCTAAATAATGTATACACCTGATTGTGCATAAGTAGCCTTGTTACATGTAAATCAGAATTGTGACAGGAGAAATGATCATTCTCCAAATGTTTGTGCAAACAAAAAAGGAGTCTCCAATTTGAAAATGAAAGATGCAGCAGTTCAGCTGTGGCTGCCTAACACTGGCCGCTTGGTGTGTTTTCTTCTCATTCTGCATAGCTGCTGCTTTTCATTGATTTGAGCTGCCTATATGTTTTTGTCTCTGTTTTCCTTTTTTTTTTTTCTTCCTCTTTCACTGGCTATCTTGAATTACTTTAATTCACTTTTTGGGTTATGCTTCTGACTGGCTGGTTTTTTTTTCCAGCTATCTTATTTCAGTTTTAAAAGTATCCTTGTAATAGTTAATGGGTGTTAAAGGAGTGTTACATCTAAGAGCGATACAGTGCTCTCTGAGCCACTACAGTGCTGTCTTTGCATTTAACCACTCATTTTGCCTTACATGGTATCCCAGTATAAATTTTGTAATTTATTATTATTTAATTTTTAAATATTTCAGTTAACTTGCTCTTGATCTGTACTGGTGCAGTTGAGAAGAGAACATGCAATTGTAATACGTCAGTGTGTAAATTCTCCAAACAAGTATCTAGTCTGGGGAAAAAAAAAGTTGGAATTTTTTGGAGGAGTTTGAATTGGTTTGCTTATTTCCTAGCTGAGGTTCAGTAGGTTTTCTGCTGAAATCAGAATCAAGAACTACACTGTGTTTTCTGAAAATTCATATAGAAACATTCCAGTAGATTTCTGATCCTCTGGAGTAGATGGCATTAGCATTAGCCAGAAATTCACTGTGTGGGCAGCCACCACACAACACAAGTGAATACACATGCATGCATATGTTTATTATTGTTCGTACTCCTTTCACACCAGATTGTTAACACTAACTAGCTGATGGTTCCAAGAAATTTTCAAGGCTTTGCTGCTGCCCATTTCTCTTTGGTTTTCTGATCATGGCTGGAAGAAAAGCTTAGACAAGAGTGAGACTTCCCAGGGAGCATCAGCTCCTTTAAGCAAGTGTGTGCAGAGGCAGACACAGAGGGAAAACATGAGCCTCAAGCGTGATGCTGATACCTCACAGATGCAACTTGTGCTTGTCTGGGAAAGCAGCTCTTGTTCTCATGTCCAGTGTACAGAAAGACAAGTCAGCTTAAGTCCCCTGTGGCCTGATTAGCTTGAAACTGAAAAGCAGTGTATCAGTAATCTCAGCTAGAAGGTCACAAACACTGAGCTTTGGTGTAACTTAGTGCCCATAGGTGGTCAGAGGAATCTGAGTATTTATTCCCTAAGACAACTGTGTGAAAGCCAACTCTGTTTTCCTGCAGAAACTGGAGCAGTAAAGTAGTTTTCACATAGTCCAGGCAGCTGTCAGGCAAGAAATTGCAGCTGCCGCAGCAAGCCATTTGGCTGTAGTACCTCAGTTTTAGTGTACTTTTTAATCTGGATACAGCAGTGGCGGTGAAATCATTGCCTGAGCCAGCTCTCTGTGCTTCAGCCCTATTCAAACCTACCATATAAACATACCCAGAAAACTGAAGTATAAATGCATAGATTTACTTGGCAGATCTGTGTTTCAAAAAATGAGAAAAGTAATCCTAAACAGATACTCTCAAAATTAATTGCCTTTTTTTTCCAAAATGATGGAAATGAGCTTCAATAAGCTCACCAGAGTAAAAGGTTTCTACTGAACTTTGAAACATCAGTGTTGCAATATTTGTTGTTAATTTGGCATACTCTTTTTTGATTTGTTTTCCTCCAGCTTTAATTGATAGAAAATTTTGTCAGAAAGAATGTTTTGTGTGCTATTCCTTTGCACTGCAAATTGTTTTGCTCCGTCTTGAAGTATTAAAAATTCATTGCATCTAAAATCAATTCCAACTTTTAAATGGGTACCAAGTCCTAGAAAAAGGTTTGAAATTATCTGTGCACTCTCCTCTCTCTGGGAAAAATAAAGGTGACACTTTTCAGTCTTTCTTTGCAATTATATTAGGGATTAGGATAATGAGCGCTAGCATTGCAGTCTGTAAAAATGTGTTAGTTTTGACTAGAGAAACAGTATGGAAAAACAAATTAAGCAGCAAAGGGAATAATTGCTGAAGTCAGGCACTGGAACTTCCTGCTATTCAAATACATTTGGTTTTTTGTTTTCTAATTAATTATAATAAACTAGCAACATCTTTATTTAAATACATAATTAAAAAAAAAAAAGATTAATTTGTGGCTCTACCTGGTTTATACTCAGATGAGTCCAAGAACAGGATGTGGACTACAGATGAAATGTCTCTACATCTACCTCTTCTGTATTATAGTGGGTGTAAATAATCTGCATGGAAGCTGTTCAAGCTGAGCTCCTTCAAACATCACGGCTGAATTGGCAGGCATGCTGACAGAGGTATTATCACTGCTGGAACCGTATCCCTTCCCTCTGCTTTCTGCACCCACTTTATGCTGAGATGAGACCAAGGACTTCACTGCTGCCTTGTGATAAGTGTGGATCTTTCAGGACACTCAGGGGGTGATGGATCTCAGCTTTATTTTGGTTGGGGATTGATGCATTTATGAAAGTGTACCCTTAAATAACTTCTAGAATGAAAAGGAGTTTTAGCACCTTTTTTATTAATTTTAATCTGTTGTAAATGAAATGCTGCTCACAGTGCTTCCAGAGTTGTTGCTTGACCTGAGTTCAGCTGTGTGAGAAGTCATTGGATCTCTGCTGAAAGCCTTTGCCACTCAACAACTTCTCGATAGACGATTGCCCATGGTACTCAGGCATGGAGAAGTATGAAGAGCAAATCATCAGATGAGCAGCAGAAAGAAAGGAAATAAATGAGCTTTGACTACAGAAAGTATTTAGGTGAGCTGTATTTTTGTGAATAATAAGCTTTTGTATTGATTAAAAATCAATGTTTCCAGGAGAATTATTATTTCTGTATAATTTAGGCATTTTAACTTATTTTACAGAAAATAACCCAAATGTTGTCGTAGGATCATAGAGCAGTTTGTGTTGGGAGGGACCTTAAAAATTGTCTAGTTGTGATCCCTGCCATGGGCACGGACATTTTCCACTAGACCAGGTTGCTCAGGGCCCCGTCCAGTCTGTCCTTAAAACACTTTGAGGGATTTGGGATTTGTTTCTCTGGACAACCTGTTCCAGTGTCTCATCACCCTTACAGCAAAGAATTTCTTCCTAACATCTAATGAAAATCTACCCTCCTTCAGTTTGAAGCCGTTATGCCTTGTCCTATCACTCACTACAAGTCCTTGTAAAAAGATCTTCTCCAGTTCTCTTGCAGGCCCCTTCCAGGTATTGGAAAGTGCTCTAAGGTCTCCCCGAAGCCTTCTCTTCTCCAGGCTGAAGAGACCAAGTGACCTCAGCTGTTCCTCATACAGTTTGCCCTCAAGTGTAGTGGTTTAACTTTAGATTTTAATACATACTTACTTTTTTGTGAGATAAGAATTAGGAGAAAGCAAAAGCAGGCACAACTTACAGACTATTAATGAGTTTATTAACAGATTCAAAAGACAGAAGGAAAAAAACTTGCTGTGGTGTAGTACATTTCTTCTATGAATCTCACAGTTCTTTTACACTGCAAGCCATAGATCATCACATGGGGTTATTAAGGATGAATTATGTTTCCCTAAACACGAAGGTTTTTTCTTGCCCCCAGTCTCTTAAAAGCTTTTTTCCTCTCTTTGCTTCTAAGCAGCCCAGCATGGGCACTTTTACAGCCTTCACGGGCTGCACATGAATGTCCATCCCCCCATGTACTGTAAATGGTTTAAAGAAATGCACAGTTCGATATTACTGTAGTTCTTTACCACGGCATGATAGAAATATTTTAAACTGCGCGCGCGATAACGCGGCACCGCCCTTTCTTCTCTTCTGAAGCCATCTCAGTTCCGTCCCACGTGACGTAACTCACTTTCTCTCTCTGGCTCCGAAACCGCCATGATACTGCTTGGCTCCACGGTGGAGAGNGGGGGGGGGGGCAGAGACCCTGGCCCAGCCTGACGGGGCCTGGAGGCCAAGGCCACCCCCCCACCTTTCAGCAGGCTAGCTGGAAAGGAAGGCTAAATCCCACCTTCCCACGTGGTTTAAATATGGAAATTTAGAGAGGCGTTATTGGTTTAAAAGGTTGCCTGTCAATTCAGGGTCAACCCACTACAACCCTTCACCATTTTTGTTGTCTTCCTTTGGACACTCTCCAATAGCGTAATGTTTTTTTAATACTGTGACACCCAGAACTGCCCCCAGCACTCAAGGCAAGGCTGCCCCGGTGCAGAGCAGAGCAGGACAATCCCCTCC
Source organism: Struthidea cinerea (assembly GCA_013397865.1). Lineage (NCBI taxonomy): Eukaryota > Metazoa > Chordata > Aves > Passeriformes > Corcoracidae > Struthidea > Struthidea cinerea. The sequence continues at coordinate 118,551 of VZTI01004539.1, forward strand.
CTTGCCTGGCTGGTGATGCTGTGCCTGATGCCCCCCAGGACAGGGTTGGCCCTCCTGGCTGCCCAGGCACAGCTGACTCATGTTTGACTTGCCATCCACCAGGACCCCCAGGACTTTTCACGGTACTACTTTCCAGTGTCTCATTTCCCAGTCTGTCTGTACATCCAGGTTTGCCCCATGCCAGGTGCAGGTCTCTCTGCAGGACGTCTCTGCCTTTGCACAAGTCCAGATAGACAGGTCAACAGAAAAGCAAAGTTATTTCTATCACACTCTCGTAAAGTGTCAGGTTCAAACACAGTAGTAATGAATAACGAGTAGACTTTTTCTTATATAGAAAATCTTTCCAGGTATCAGTCAGAATCGCGGAGCTGCTTTGAAGGAGTGGGAAAATGGAGAGGAGGCTAAACACGCATGCTCTGCTGTGGTTATTATCTTTCTGAGAGAAATACAATAGAAAAGATCTTGACACAAATAAGTCCACCACATTTTTGCTGAACTACAGTAAATACAGACTGTGTCAGAGCCCACATAATGGTTCTGCCCTCAGGGCATAGGAGTTTTCATATGTCTATCCTTTTCCAATACGTAAGTAATGGAGAATAAGAGCAACTTTGTTAGCTCTGTGCGTCCTACATCACTTTATAATGGTTCCTCCAGTAAAGAAATGTCTTAAAGATGGTGAGGCTCTAGAACTGGGGAATAGGAAAGAGGTGGATTTTTTCTTATGTTTGACAACTCTCCTAAACAAATGCACATTGAGCTTGGACAGAGGCTAAGAGCATGCAGGAAACTGGCAAAATGCTAGTGCTGTAAAGAGGGTTTTTAATTTTTTATTGTGACATTTTAGCAAACAGCAGAAGAAGTGAGACACTGCCAATGCAGAAAAAGTCAGGAAAGGGAAGGAAAAGTCAAATGAAAAAAAAGGGAACATGCAAAGGGAGCTTGCATTTGCTCCTTAGTGTCATGAACTGTCATCAAACTCCTCATCACCCTGGATGAGGCTGTGTCTCCTGATATTTACAGTAAGCCAAGAACCATTTTGAGGAATGGAGAGCAGCATGATCAGTTCAGTACAGCATGGGTACAAAGAAGATCCATAGTCTAATGCTCTTTCATTTATATAGGCAGGTACCACATCTTTGTTCCCTGAATGGTGTGTATTTACTATGGGCACAAAAATCTTCTACTGAGCTCTAGCATGGAACAGAAAGGCAAAGAGAACATGTTTTACCCATTTTGTCTCATTCATGATCTTCTTTTGCACACAACTTTTGGCAACTGCAGAATGTGGATCATCCTCCAAATATGGTGTTTAGATCAGAAAAGCTTTCATAGTAAAGGATTTATTTGAAAATCAGCCTGTCAAAATCATGTTAATTTTTGAGTTGCCTTTAGGTCAGTATCAGTCACTGAGAGATTAAATGAAAAGCAAGAGGAAAACTAAAAAACCTAGAGGAGGTCTTGAGAAACTCAAAATGGTAATGGGAAACTCTAAAAGTACACAGAAAAGTATGGTCTTTGCCTCCTTCAGACACATCTTGCCCTTCCTACACCTTCTTCAAACTCTCTTTGTTTCCATCAGTGAAGCACCTATCAGCATTGTCCTTTGGGAGAGGCAGCTCATATGGTCTGATTTTCTCCGTTACAGCTGTGAAGTGTATTGACCTGTGGTTTCCTTTCATACTTACCAACTTGCAGTCTAATGGGAGATCTCCATGAAAGATTTGAAGCATGACAAAAGGGGTATTTTTTTTCTTCCCATTGAAATTGATTAAGAAAACGAAGGGTAGCAAGAATGCAGGTAATGCTGTAGGGTCTTTGAAATGTATTCTGGGGTGACATTGCCATGAATATGAAGTCTTGCACATTTGTTTGACTGATCAGATAGCTTTAAAATCAACTATGCGTAATATATATATATTTGTAAATATTGCTAGAATAAAAATTTCTAGAGAACAGCTTTTTTCTTAAAAGTTGTAAAACCAGTAATGATTTTGGCCTTCTCCAGATTATGCTACTTTGATGATTACTGTGTAACTATTTTTACTTGGAAATTAATTTACACTGTTCATCATGATTTACCTCCAGTTACATCTGCAACTACCAGCGTACATAGGAACTCAACTATCTATTTTAAGATAATTTATAATTTAATTTGCAACTCTGGAAAAGCAGTTGCAATGCTTTGTTCATGAGCTTTTTTGAGAGAGAAAATGTTCTGTTTGCTCAGCTAAAACCAGAGGTTTTAAAGCTAGGTGTTATCTGAGTATTAGTTTATAATTTTCAAATTGAACATATAGTTGAGTCCAAACCTGAACTTTGGCTTGTTAAATGTTTAATGTCTTAGATCCCCTACTCACAAGTACTATCTTTTAGCATATGAATCAATATTTTAGTCACCTACGTCCTACAGGGAGGAAATCAACAACCCGGTCTTTTATGTGCAGGTTTCAGCAAAAGCCATGTGCAACATTCAAAATGTCTCCAGTCTTGGCCGTGGTTTGGTTCACTTTCTGTGTAATCAGTTTATCTCTGGGAGCCAGAACTTACAACATGGTAAAGTAAAACATTTTCAAAGCATTTTAGTGTTTTGAGTGTCGGTAACCTTGCTTGATTTAGACAACTGTTCACATTCTGAAGTTCAATATCTCAAAAATTCATTAGCTGTTAATTAACTCAAGCATTCTACCTTTGATAACCTATGGTGCTTGATGTAATAAAACAAAGAAAATGGTGTTAATCATTGAAATGTCCTATAAATTAATACTGTTGCATATTAAACACAGCAACTACATTTGGCTCAGGAGAGCTACTGCGCAAAAGTCTGCTATAGCCTTTGGTTACTGAAATCCTAGATTGCCTATGTATTTGCATGAACTGTTGATTCCAGAGTTATAGAAAGCTTCCATATACTCACCATTTGTGCATATATTTTTCTCACAACCACAAAAAAGCACTGGCTGAAACAGGAGATTTCAGTCATACAACATAATATTTAGCTCAATAAAATATCATGTAAGCTAGAAAGTTCTGTCAAATAACCAGTATATCTTCTGTTTTACTCTTAGGTGCAGCAGAGGGTTCTCTTAATTGAAAGGGGTGAACAGGGCTTGCCTGGATGAATGTCTCCCTTTCTGGCACCACTGATTCCAGTGCACTGAGTTTTGTGGAGAGGCTTTGGTGGGCTTCGTTGAACTGGGTCTTGATGGAGAAGATGGTCTGTGCATCAACTATTCCACTTTGATAGAAATATTCAAACTTAAAAGAGACATACCTTAGACAAGCATTGTTTGCTCGAAATGATTTATCCCTCGTTGTTTTCTGTGCATGCAGACTATAAGTACTGCCAAAGTTCATGAAAAAACTCCCTTATTTTGGCTAAACACACTTTTAATCAAACACCTTAGTGTTTTTATCTTTTGGAAAAAAAAAGGCAAAACAAACCCAAAACAAACAAAAACAAAACCCAAATCAACTTTCAAGAATGTTTTTAAAAGTATTTCCATCCAAAATACTTTTTTGCAGTTAAGTCCTTTTTAGATGTCAAAACATTCCAAGCTCAGATGTAATTACTTTTGTCTCTGCAAAAGCCTCACACACTTTAATTTCTCTGTTTGGATGCTCTCCAGTGTTGTCTCAAAAGAAATATGGGTTTTCCGTGTGTTTATTAGTATTCTAACACTCTACTGTGAAATTGTAATAAATAAAAAAAAAATAAATGGCAGTCTGGCTGTTGCTCACATTTGCCATATGCAGAATGCCATACAGTCCCAGCTCATACTGCTATTTAAGGTAGCTCCTACCTTGAGGGAAGTTCTGCTCCAGGGCAAACCGAAAACATTGCTGTAAATCCATGCTGAGAGCTCTGTTTACTGATTTTCCAATTCTAATAAGGAAGCAAGCGCTATTAAGTGGAAAAAACCAGACAATTATGTGATGGAAGATTTTATACTGAATATTTTAGAAGGGGCTTAGGGAGTTGGGTGCCTAAGCTCCCTTACCTGTCTCAGAATATTGCACGCACCACTACACGTGAAGCAGAGCGTGCCCTACCTGCTTGACACAACTTTAGTTTGCCTATTGAAATATGGAAATGTAGGATCTATTTCCAAGGATCCAGTAGCTATTTACCCTTAAAAACACCAGAGTAGAGGACTGATGTGTAACAACTCTGAAAAAAGAAGAAGTTATGTTGCTTGCTTCTGGAGTTGTTAAGGCTCGATGGCATCAATTTTGAAAGTAGCTGCAGTTATCTGCAAATTAGTGCAATTCTTAGGTTTGAGCAGGATTGTAGGAGACTGTTGACTGCAGTGGCTTTAGTATTCAATACTATGGCCTTAATTTTGGGGCTGTTAGGGATTGTTTTTTAAGAATGGGAACATTTTTATCAATTATAATCCTGTTACCAGATAACTTATTTTGCAGTGAAGTCCACGGGCAACTACAGTTTTGTCTTTATAAAGTTTTCAAGAGAACATGCAAGTAATGTATTTACGGATTATATGTTTCATCCAAAAAATAATGTGAAAAAAGGTAATATTTTTCTTTGCAATTTTTCAACACAACATGAATATAAACCAAGAAAATGGTATTAAAGAACTCAGTTTGCTTGACATTTTTCACTTTGGTCAAACAAAGTCCTAAGCAAAAAAGAAAGCAAACCTTTGTGTTTTTCACATTTCCTTTAAAAATCAACTAACCAAATGAAAACCCCCAAAAATTTACAATACCTGTAACCTTTGCTTTCTTCTCATTTAAAAAATAAAAAGATACAGGGAAAAAAAAAACCCAACAAAACATTGGAAGCAGTAGTTCTATACTTAGTCAGTTAATATTTAGTATTGGGATTTTCCTGAAAAAAATCATATGAAATCTTTCCATTCACCAGTATTTGAAAAATTTATAGTTTTGAGTAACTGTAGTGCAAAAGAGAAATTCTAACTGTAGAAGGCAAAATGCAATGTACATATACCCTTTTGCAGAATCTGTTAATTAGAAACTGCATTTCTCTTGTGGTAAAATACAGCTTAAAATTGGTAAATAATTGTGGGTTTTTTAGGTTTTATTTCCACCTTTCATTGACATATTTATTTTAATTATATGAAGCTTACATTACGACTCACATGGTGTTTGAAGTTAAATAAGATGTTCTGGTTTTGTCAACAAATGACTTTGCCCTCTTTCAAGGGATCTGCATTACTGGTGATTAACGCCAGGTTAGTTCCTTGATAATGACAATAAATTTCAGATGTAGATCTAGTTTTATTTCAGACAGTCTGTGTTAGCACAAATACCTGTCTGTCACCAACAGTCATTCTCAAAGACAAGTGCTTAAAATCCTGGTATCTCCGTATATCTTAACTCTGGCTGAGAAATATTCAAGAATTTCACTAGACTGCTTGCAATTCCATTCAAATCACAATTCCAAGACACCTGAAGTCAAAGTAATTACTTACCACTAATAAATGCGGAGATCTACTAGTTTCCAATGTGTAGATACAATACCAGCAGGAATATTTAAATCAGTGGCCCTACCTTCTTCATGAGGGAGTCTATTTTCAAGAGTCAACCCGGTACACTGAGTCAGTGTGCAGGAGATGTAATATTTCTGTTGTACATTTTTGATGAAAAACTAGATTTTCTGTTCCCTTCTTATGCTAGGATAGGATGTGTCTTGTTGAGGCAGAAGTTCACTGCTTTTTGTCTTTAAGTATGATACATATGAATACATTCCTAAAGGTATATCTATGTATTGAAGCCTAGTCAGGCGAGTTTCATTTTTCGTTTGGACTTTGTTTTGTTTTTTTCCTCTCCTTTTTGTTCTTGACAGCAATGTAACTAAGGACTTGTATAGACTCTTTTCACGGCCAGAACAGACTCTGTGTAATTCAAGCTGCTACAAAACTTTAATAAAGCTTTTTGGGGAGTTTGTAGAAATTTGACATATGCCTCTTAGGGTAAAAGCAGGAGTAGCGCTTTATTCAGACCTTTGCACATTCTTCCATCACTTGTACTTCCTTTGGCTTCATTCTGGGGCCCTGTGGGGAAGCTATAGGATAGCACAGGGAAATCAATGCTGCTGTGAATAGTTTTAGTGGGGGCTGTTGCAGAATTTATTTGGGATGATAAAAACAGGCATATATACTTCAGGCACTGTTTCCCAGCTATGTAGAACTGAAAGATTTTCTAACCTTTCTCAAAACAGAAGCAAAAAGCCTGAGGACAACCTAACACAATATGGAGAAGAGTAAATTTAAATAATTGTTTCTTAGATTTTTCTTGTTTTGTTTTATATTTTGTAGGTGTTTTGCAGACTGTCTTTTGATGTCCAGTGAATAATCAATGATTTATACGCTAAAGATTAGGTTTTACTTTTATAACTTATATACTACCGACCAAAAATATCAATCGGTTCTTGATAATGTTTTAACTGTGCCCTTGTGAAAGAAAAGGTAAGAACCAGGTAGCTGTTTTGGGGGCTAAAGAATCACTGAAGTAATTAGTCTAGGCTGTAAATATCTGCGTGGTATCTGCGGTTAAACTGTTAAACTCTCTTCGAACAAGTCCAACTTCATGTGACTGAGTGTCAAAGGCCCAAGACAGCAAAAATGAACTGCTTATCTTTTTTTTTTTTTTTTTTTTTTTTTTTTTTTTTTTTTTTTTTAATGAAAAAAAAAAAC